>VZZY01025184.1:91417-239675 GCA_013400335.1 Eurystomus gularis | reverse complement strand
AAAAAAAAAAAAAGGAGGAAAAAAAAGGAGGCCAGTCAGATTTTCAGAGATATTTTTGGTAACAGCATCTCCCTCTCACAGGTTTGTTGATCCCCATAGCTGACAAGGTGTGTTAAAGCAACTTCTTATAAAACTGCTGTCCTAAGAAATATGAACAATTATCTGCTTCTCTGCAGAAGGCAGACATCCTCTTGTTATGACTCCTGAGCACATCAGAAGTTCTCTAATGGGAACCTTTTGTAGCCCTGACAGCCCTGAGAACAGAGCAAGAAGGAGACAGAGGTAAAGGACCTGAGGGGAGGACAGGGAAAAGAGGAAGAGGAGGAGGAGAAGGAGGGCTGGTTCTCAGAGCAGGGCTGAAGCAAACACTGCAGCTACAGGTCTGTCTATGAGACTGATGTTTGGGAATACATTAAATAAATAAAACTCATTTGGCAGCTTAGAAACTCCCACAGTTAGCAACTCCTCAGCCCCTGATGAAAACAGTGATAATTTCCTTACTATTTTTGTAGGTCAGTTCTATTAAGATGTCAGAAGTTCTCAGCCTTTCTTTGAGGCTCCCCTTGTGTTATTTAAACATCTCAGTTGCATGTTTGGTTTTGCTACCAAAGATACTCTTGTGTATTTATTTAAAGAGAATGTTTCATTACCTCCAGTTTACAAAGCACGAATTGAGGTGCACTAAGAGGCAGTTATTTTATTAAGGGTCACCCAGATGGTATGTGATGAAGCCAGGAGCAGAAGTCAGATCTTTAGGATCACAAACCAGTTCCTTAATCACAAGGATGTCTTTCCTCCTGCATTTTTATTGTTTGAAATGGGCTGAGAAACCCTTTATGAATGTGGATTTGTTTAATGGTATTGCAAGATTAACACCAGTCATCTGGCTGGAATTTTCACTAGCAAGTCATATCACTATGTATTTATTTAATAGGAGATAACCTTTCATTTTCCTGCCGGCAAATATTTTATTTCAGAGATACTAAGCTGACTAAACTTACAACTTGCATGAGTGATATGGAATTGGAAGTTAAACAGCAGGCTGTTTGTACTATTTATAACTGATAGCAAAAGGGATTTCAGGCCATAATTAAAGATACAAAAAATCGACAGCTTGTCAGCACTGAAGTGGGGGAAGCCTGTGTTGGGAAATGCATAACACAGCTAAAGAATTTCTACACCTACTCATTTTCTTGCACGCCCATGTGATTTAGCTACGTGCTATCAGCTGGGCTCCCAAGCAAGGGTTTCCTCAGCTCTGTATTGCACAGGGCAAGGCAGGTCCCAAAACGAGTTGAGAGCTGCTTCAGTCTTCCTGGGCTTTTCTTCTAGCTCCAGTAACCGGCAGATTCGGGATTGTTATGAGCAGGGTGTTTCTCATCCTGCCAGGCCTTTTCCTAGAGCCCCTGCCAATTCACCCTTGTGCTGGGGTACGCGGGTCTTCTAAGGCTGAATGAGCTGAGAATGTGGTTGGGAGGGAGAATAGGTTTAGATTGCTATCTTTAAGCAGATTTGGCACCTTCATCTGACATGGGGACGTTGAAATGAAAATCAAAGCTGGAATCACCTGTGTGGCAATGCAAAGCATTCCCAGCAGGCTGGCAAGACAGAAAATTGCAGGATATCTCAAAAGCAGGCACAACCCCATCAAAGCCAGTATTACCCAGGCTCAGGAGCTGCTTTAGACAACACTGATTCATTCTTTTCTCAGCCAGAGAGGTTCAAGCACTTCCTAAAAGCACTTAAATAAGTAAGGTCTTTGATTGTTTCACTGAGGTAACACTGGAAGTCATAGAAAAAAAAAAATTTTCCCCTTTGTATGGCAGCCCACCCATTTGCCTATTCATTATTTAACAGTGGTCACCTAAGAATGGCAAGAAAGTCATATCTCGTGTTCCTTTGAGATATTTCAGGAATAGTGTTCAATTACAGCCTATAGTATCCATAATGGCTTGAGAGATACGTTCTCCATATCCAGTGTCCATTTTAAACAAGGAAGGAGGACAATGGTAACATGATCACACCATCCATATGCTGGGACTCAGGTTACAGCTGGGCTGCTTCTGTTGGAAGAAAAGCCTTGAATCTGACAGCATAATTTGCTTCCCAATTTGTTTTTCTATTGCACAATTCCAGAAAGAATTGTTGCTTTAAAACAGGACTTCAGCCACTGCATAGCAGCAAGCTGTGAGGTCCACCAGCTTGGTGAGGTAAGCAGAGCACAGGCATCCTGAAGAGAAGGAATGTGGAAATCTGGGCCCTGTATCTATCTAGAAATAAGTTGGAGCTGTATTCATCCACTGTATCTATCTAGAAATAAGTTGGAGTTGCATTCATCCAGAGCAGGGTTCATCCCTGCTCCTATGCCCCAGGCAGGAAGCAAAGTCCAAGGGAGAGGGTTGCAGGATCCCTGCAGTGCCAGTGAGGTTGAATGAGCTGCTGAGCACCTCTGTGTTCCTTGGCACGATGGTGCTTGGCTGGGCATCCCTCATACTTAGAAAGCTCCTTGTGGGACTGCTTGTCCAGACTTCCAGGAGGATTTTCCTCCCATCTGTTTCTCCTCACACTTCTCATCCAAATCAAGTAGATCAAATGATTGTTCAGCAGTCATATCCTTTCATATCTCACAAGTCTTCTCACCTGCTTGTTGTCTA
The DNA here is from genome assembly GCA_013400335.1 of Eurystomus gularis. NCBI lineage: Eukaryota > Metazoa > Chordata > Aves > Coraciiformes > Coraciidae > Eurystomus > Eurystomus gularis. Next base: position 237,021 of record VZZY01025184.1, on the reverse strand, counting down.
CCACTGTGTAGCTCAACTTACCCTCTTGTGGAAGAAAGTACGGAAGTCTCCAGGGATAGTATCTTTCCAATGTCTTTTTCACAGTGTTTGGATACAATCTCTGATTATTTTTAAAGCTCATTCATATTTTTAAGTGATTTCTTTAAATGTTTAATGAAATTTGCTTGAACTTTAGTTAACTGTTTCCATACCTAGCAGTCTCCATCAGGCTGTTTGTTCCCTTCATCTTCAGTCCTGCAGTCAGAGGAATTTATTTCCACGCAGCTCTGGTGGGTCTGCATCACAAAATGCATGATATTGTTTTTGCTTCTTAACTAAATGGACAAAACCTTCCTGATTAGATTCCTGTGTGATTGTGCAGAGACAGTTGGGATTTGCTTTCCCAAACGTTTGAAGACAATCCTACAAAACTCAATTTCAATGGTATTTGTAGAAAGCAAAGGTATCACGGATGCTAATATAACCGGAGCATCTTTGTGTTTAAATCTGAAGGATTGTTCTTAGGAGATTTCTTTATTTTTTGAGTGTTTTTGCATTATCCACTCCACTCTTCTCTATGTCAGATAAAAACTGATTTATCCAGTGAAAACTATTAATTCCACAGGCAGATGTGACTCTTGAGCTGAAAATAAAATTAAATACACCATGAAAAAAATGGAAGCTAATATATATAAGAACAAACTCTATCTACAGCGTGGCCTGATTTGGAAGGGATATAGCAAGAAATGGTGTAGTGAAAAGACTTGGGCTTGCTTGTTTTAATAAAATTGTCTTTGATCTGCAATGTGATATAACAGGAAGAAAGGCTAGCACAGCTGGGGCTGTATTCATTGGAACGTGTCCTGAAGCAGATAAACCATAGACTAGGTCTTGCTTTAACTCCTTGGGGTTTAAATGCCATCTATTTTTCCCCAGATTAGCTGCCCTCGGTCTTTCATAGCGGTATCTTGGGGCTTTGATATCTCCATGTGCATCTTCCTGTACTTCTGTTTAGGATATCTTGTAAAGATGTCAGCAACCTGAAAAATTCTGATAACAGACAAATAAAGTGGACTGGAAGGATTGCTGTGTAGAAGTAAATATAAGGCATCCTGGTAAATACTACATGCTCAGCAGGACACCAGCTAAGGAGAAAAATAACGTAAGTGATGTATACAGAAGAAAAACAAGGATTCAGTCACACCGTAGTAGCTATGATATAATTAGGAGCAGTAGAATGAATTTTTAAAAAAACCAAACCAACTAATTTGAATGTTAGGAAAAATATTCTGGACTGCCTTTTCAAATAACAACCCAAGTGAGGCTGGGGGGGATTCCTGAGAACTGATCCTATAGGTATTAATTAGAGAACCAATAAACCTGCAATAGACAGCAATCTTACCTCTCCTGGAGGGATTGCCCAAATGACCTGTGCAATATTTATTTTGTCTCTACCACCTCTAGGTTAAGAGGAAAGCAGCAGCAGCAGCATCTCCAACGCAGGTGGTAACTTGGCCATCGGTGAAGCATCAAGTCAGTCAGCCCTGTAGATGCCAAATGGAAAAGGGCAAAGGAAAGAGGCATCTGAAAGGGAGGAGAGCAGAAGGTACAAGCTTAATGCTCTTCTAAGAGGTGCATCAAGGAAAGAGAGCAAAGTGGAGCAGAGGCATTTACAAGGGAAGGAGTAATGAGAGGAAGAGTGTCAGAAACCTGCTTGAGAGCACCCGTAACTTCCCACCAAGCCCTGGTCACTGACCCTCCCTCCTCACACACCCCACAGCTGCTTTTCCTTCCTAAACCCCCCCTTTAGCAGAACGGAATCGCAGACTTAGGAGACCTTTTCTTGCTCATAGTCATGCTGCTGCTGACAAGCATTGCCAATAGTGTTTCCCCAGGGCTGGGGTGGTGGGATCAGGCTGTCCAGGGTGTCCCCCAGCCAGGGACCCCAGGTCCTCACCCACCCTGCAGCCCTGTGTCCCCACAGCAGCCTCACCCTGCCTGGGCAGCACTGATTTGACAGGCAAAACCAGAAAGATTTGGTGGAATAGAGATATATTTTTTTACTATCCCACATTATCAAAGCTGAGGTGGAAATTTCCAGCCAGAAAGGCAGATGGTGGGTGGGCAGCGCTGCCAAAGCCGGCCATGAGGTGCAGCAACGTGCTGTGGGCCCAGCACAGCCGTGAGGGTCTCCTGCAGGTTTGTGCTTTTTGTGAACTAAATTTTCACTTCCTGTGGGTGAATTTCTGTGGTTTGGGTTTAACAAGCACAGAGACAGCTTTTGTTAAGAAGCTGCTGGGGAGCAGGAGGGTGCTTCCTTCCAAAACCCACCACCTGCCATGTTGGAAGGGTCTGTCCACACTGCCGCAAAACACAAAGGAAAGATAAGCAGTCATTTCATCCACACAAGACATTCTTTCTTATCAAGCCTACTATTTTTTAAAAAATTTTGAAACAATAAAATGTTTGGGAACTTGTATTAATGCCACAAAACTTACCTGACTCATGGAGAGCTCGCAAAACAAACCACAATGCTCGGAAGCAAATAGCATCCAGCAAATGGTGTCAGGTGGTAACTGAAGGTGAAAGCGATGCTTTCCTTCCCCTATTTCAGCTATTTTTGCCGCCCATCTGCCTCCAGCGGGTCTTGCCCAGCAGTGGGTGCTTCTCCTCAGGCGATCATAGAATCATGGAATGGTTTGGGTTGGAAGGGACCTCAGAGGTCGTCTAGTTCCAGCCCTTCAGCCATGGGCAGGGACACCTCCCACTAGACCAGGTTGCTCAAGGCCCCATCCAACTTGGCCTTGAACACCTCCAGGGATGGAGCATCCAGAACTCCCCTGGGCAACCTGTGCCAGTGTCTCACCACTGGATCTTGCTTTGGTTTATATTCCTCCTAGGATTTGATGAGAGCAGTGTTGAAAGTGAAGAGCATACAAAGACATGCATACAAACTGTATCCATGGATATATGTGCACGTGTATTTGAGGGAGTCACACTGAGAGGAGTGAAGATTAAAGATGTTTTTCAAGTGCATAACAGTAAATCCAACAAATATATTCCCAAATGTAATGTTAGGTGAAAATCAACAGCTAAAGCAGTCGTCGTGTCAACTGCTGGTTGATATGAGCTTTGGGCTTCAGTGTTCCCGATATCATTGTAAAGGAAAATGTCTATTTAGCCAGAAGCTGCATCCAGTATCTAAGGTGGCTCCTCTGATTCCCCACTTCTGTCTCGCCAGACAGAAAGCTGCAAGAATTCTGTCTTGTAGCATGCAGCAAATCATTCTGCTGTTTAGAATCGGGATTTTTTTCTCCCTTAAGAAACACCAGGTCCAACTCCTGGCTTGTGTATTGCAGGAGCTCCAGAGACTGGGGAAGGGATTGCTGCTTGTGTGTGTGTGTGAGGGCAAGCCTGCTCCTCTAAATTACTGGAGACTGCAAAAGACATTGGCACAGGTTGCCCAGGGGCGTTGTGGATGCTCCATCCTTGGAGGTGTTCAAGGCCAGGTTGGATGGCGCTTTGAGCAAGCTGGTCTAGTGAGAGGTGTTCCTGCCATGGCAGAGGGGGTTGGAACTAGGTGATCTTTGAGGTTCCTTCCAACCCAAACCATTCTAGGATTCTATGATTCTATGATCATATTGTGTATTAAACCCTGGTGTAGTTTGGGAAATGATGAGTTCATGCTTTCCTATCTGTTCAAGGCTACATGTTTTGAAAAAATCTATGTGATTTAATCTAATTTTAACAATATGTAAAGGAAGTTATAATGTAACACTCACCATTAACTGTCTGGAAATGCACAGAAAATTGCAGCTGTTGGTTTACTGCTTGATTAACACTGTAGCTATTCACCTTAATTAATGGTCTATTTAAAGTATCTTTACTTGTGTGCAGGTAACTTAAGTGCGGTACTGTTTTCTTGCACCAGAGCTCCTGTTAAGTGGATGAATAATACAAAAACGCTACTACAAATGCAACACCTTCTTTTTTTTCCCTGCACAATTTTCTTCTGAGAGATGGACTTCTATTGATATCACTTTCCCTTGTAATCACACTGGCAAGTGTTTGAAGGTGTGATGGGAAAGCATTCACACATGTGAATGCTCCAATTGACTGTGAGTATCAGTGGTGGAAGTGCTCCTGAGGTCATGCAGTGATAGATCAGCGGTTGTACAAGGTAACTTTTCTGACTAATTAGTGTTGCTTGTACAATTATAAACAACTTTCCACAGCAACTGATAGGAATCAACCCATAGTGTTAAATCAAAGAATACAGGGAATTTGCCAAGCAAGTGAAGATCACACTCTCTACAGATATTTTGCTACAGAGAAAAAAGATTAAATTTCTCAGCTAAATGACCTTTGCGGGTTATTCATCTAGCTCTCATCAGAGCGGGTGCTCCAGCTTTCCTCTCGATAAACCTCAGAAGAAATTTGCTTTGTTTTTCCCTACCTGATTGCTATATTCCTTCAGAGGATATTTATTGTTAAGCCACGGCCTCTGTTATTTCCTTTGCTGCCTGAGCTTAGTCAGAACTCTGTGCCTCAGACATGCAATAAAGCCTGGTAGCAGAGGAAATAACAGCGCAGTTAACCTCCTTAACATTGATAATAAATAAGCGCTAATAAGATATGTACCAGGGTAGCAATTGCCCTGACATAATGAAATGCACTAGTTTAAATAAGTGGTAGCTGGTGTCATTCTGCTTTTCAGTAAGGAACCTTATGCAGGCATGATATTTTCTGGGTAATTTATGTGTCAGATTTTCTAGGCAGCTCAGCTGCTGTGAAGACATTTAGCCTGAGTGGCCCAGTTTTCATAAATTCTTGACACCCAGCAGAACCCTTTGTTTTTACAGGTGCCTATCTCAGATCCGAGCTGTTTCTTTATAAATATTACCCCAGTTGGGGTGCTGAGCATTCTTGGAAATCTGGTCTCTGTCTTGTCCCTCTTTGTTTTCACTGCGTTTCACTGGATTAAAGCCAGCTCGATGGAGAATTTTGCTTTCCAGTCGCCACCGTGACTCTTGATGGAACACGGTATCTCTGCTATCAATTTACATCCCTGCAGATCAAATAGCTCTCTTCATCTCACCCTGCTGACAAGCTATCGTGACAACTCCATGGTGAATATACACACTCTGGAACTGGAAGGGGGGTTTGCTGTATGGAAAAGCAATTCCTCAGTGTGGCTTGGTGATGTGTTTTGAAGGAACAACCAAGGTTCTCTTTGCAGCAGGCAAATGCAAAGTGTAACCCCCTGCCTCCACATCTCACAGCTTGGGAGCTGCTGAGAACACCTCGTGTGCTGTAATTGAATTTCCGTACCTACCAAAGAAAAAATGGTGATACTGAATAGCCAGGAGATGTTTATAAGTACCAATATTAATTAGACAGACAATAGTTTAGAAAAGCCACATGAGGATATGATTTGTGAATCGTAACTAAGTCTGAGTGATTGCCCTAATTTATTATGGTTTGGAAACAGAAATGTAAATTTGTAAGCCTTGTGCTTCATTGTTATGATTATTATTTTTTTTACTCCCTGGTTCCTCTGACAATTATTGTATTCCTAAAGACAAAGAATAATAATACCAGAAAATGGTTGTGTTTTATCTCTGTAATATTGCTGGCAAATTGAGACGGCATGGTAGCAAAAGCACAGAGGAAGTTTTCTCTGAAGTGCCCACGTCTTTGGTTTATGGAGCTTGTCAGATTTTTGTCATTGCTTGGTTGCAAAAAAACATCTGTTCTTGCTTTTGAGAAATATTTGTAGCAGTTTTACAGCAGGATTTAATTACTGCCAGTGAGTGGTGGTTGGGTGCCATACAGTACTAACAGATTTTTATCTCTACTTCTTTATATCTATGAAGTGTACATGACAAATAGGAACATTATTTAACTGTGACTTTAGTAACAGAGGCTATTTGCTGAAGAACGATGTGGTGAGAGAGTTCAAACGATGGGCAGTACTCGAAGGATTTGGTTTCGTAGTTGATCACGAAGTGATGCGATTTGTTTTCTCTTGAGCTCCATATCAGAATGCAGCTCGCTGAAGGACCAGACTGTGTTAGCTACAGGAGAACCTTGAGTATCTGAGACACTGGGAACCTTCGGAGCTGCTGTAGTTATTGTTGCTTATGCTTTTAAAGTTCTGATCACTCTTGGCTCTGAATGCTTTTGATGGAGCCTTGTTTTAATGATCTTGTTAGGTTTTAGGCATCTGTCTGCTGTTTGGGAAACATCTTAGGTGTCTATATTACCGTGAAGATACAATCTGATTTTTATACTGCCCAGAAAGGAGGACATCTCACTCATCTGGAATATCAATGCAGAAATGTGAGTGATGGCATTTGATGAGAACAATTTCTCTGATAATTAGGGAGAAGCCCAATACCTGAGTCACTAGTAATACCAGCTTTGGCACACTCCATTTTCTCCATAGCTTACACCATTCTGATTTTTGAAAGCCCGCTTTCTTCCTGCTTTACTAGAAAAATAAGCCTTTTTCCACGTGATGACTTCCCTCATCTGAGCTGTCCATGAATTCTCTGAACTCTTCATCCTTGCCAGCTGTATTAACTCTAGAGAGGGAGCCTAGAGCAGGTCCTGCTTTCTCATACACGGTGTGCACCTTCAGCTGAAGAGCAAAGAGGATGATTTCACAGGCATTGAGCCAGGGGTTGTCACAGATGAAGATCCAGTTTAGCCTGGGGAATCTTTCTGCTGTGGCTCCCTGCTCTGCTCACACCCTTTTCATACAGTATTTGCATGAGGAGGAAAGAGCCTGGCTTGGCTGGCAGGGGCAGGCCTGGGAATTTGTGGAGAAACTCTTCAGTGCTTATATATGGGACATTATATATGGAAATCATGATGTTATTATAGCTTATGAGAAGCATTTATATTAGGGTGGCACCCACATGCTCTGCTCTACATTTGTGTATGCAAATAAGTGACAAAGCATTTGCAGTTTGCAACTGAGCAACATTTTCTTTAATCTGAGTCCTCGTTCAGTTCCTGCAGTGATCTCACTGTGGCAAAAGTTCAGACTGTGGTATTTGAAAATAGTTCCAACTGCCTTCGATGTTTTTTAGCAATACTGACGTGCGTGCACAGGCAAGCAGATGTAGTCTGGACTCTATAGGAGCAAAAAAAGTGCATTTGCCCGTTTATCTTGTGTATGGTTTGGGATGGAAACAACCTATAGCTCTGGGGATATCTTACATAGTGTGGGACTTTTCACAGCACAGAAACTTAGAACCCCAGCAGACACTGTTACACTGGCAAAAGCTTCACGTGTCAACCTTTATTTTTTTAAAAAATTCTTGGAATTCAACAACCCAGCCATCCTGCCCTTTCCCTTGCTTTTGGAGCTAATGCTTTGCAGAAGGTTTGGTGATGGATTGGTTTGTCTAGGTGTTTGTTACACACTGACATGCAATAGCGTATGCAAGGCTAATGCTCTGAGTTTCAGAGAGGCTGAGAAACCCTCCTTCAGCTTCCTCCAGAGCCCTGGGAACTCGTTTCACATCTCATTCATTAGACAAACTAGCTGATCTGAAAGCAGCATGCAAAATGCTCCAGATTACTCCAATGCAAAACTTCAGCAGCCTGGTTCCCCCCGAGGAGCACCAATAACTCAACTTCTAGACCTCAAAGAAAAACTCCTTTTTTGAGGGTCCAATTTACGACAGCTTGAAAATGAACATAGGATGGTGTTGGTGAAGAGCTGTGGGCTAAAGACAACAGGCGTTTTGTTGGGTTGGGATGGCAGCTCTGCCTCCTCGCCTGTAATCTCTGAAGATTACCGGCTCCTGCCACACTCACAGCACTGACAATGTGCTGTTCATAGCATTCTGGCCTGGGGCAGATTCATAAGAACTCACATTTCTGCTCAAGGTGTGTAATTTCATCACTTTGACACAGGCAGTATGTATAACAGCAAAGGATGATGGCTTCGCCCTCTCTCAAATGAGTGACAATTCTCATATTCTCCCTCTCTGTTGGGCCTGTTGCTATCAATTCTAATGTGATTTTCAGCCTTGCATATGTCTGTTTGCAAAGTTAAATGAGATTTCCTTGTATGGATGCAGGCGGCTGATGAGGAGGTTTACAAATGTGGTGTTCAGTCTAAACACCCTGAATTTTAACAGTTATATAAAATGTGAGGCACTGTCAGGCTACAAAGTTGACCGGAAATTTTTTGATGGCATATTTTCCTACTTGGTCTCTGGAAACTTCACTCAGGAATTAATTAGGAAATTCCAAGTTTCTGAAGTAAGAGGAGACCTTTAATATGTGCCTGGCACCGTGCTGATGTAGGTCAGGGCACCTGAACTAGCAATTTTGGCCTTGAGGTTACCACTTCGGTTTGAGTGATACCGCATCTGAAAAGATTTGTACCTAGGGAAAGGTGCTGGAGACATATTCAAATGTAAAGAGTTCAAAGACCTAAGCGACTGAGAAACTAAACCATTCCTCTGGTAATGTCTTTTAATGACTTAATTAGCGTCTCTATTTCAAAATATTCACTTTAATTCTAGCCTGAATTAGCTGAATTACTAATTTCTAGCTATTGCATTTCTCTATGGCTTTTTTTCTGCTGTTATTGCCACTAGATCTTTTTTCTCTGTAGGTGTGAGCTCAAGTATGTTAATGCTTCAATCTCATACCTGTTTGTAGTGCAGGCAAACACAGTCTACACCAGTCCCAGTAAGCAAACCCAGTATAAGGCAGGTGGGAATCCAGGTGCAGAGGGGTTAGTGACAGCACCAGCACATCTGAAAAAGCCTGGAGCCAAACCAAGCTCCACGCTCTCCTCCTGAGAGCTCCAGGCCTTGCTTTTGCCCAAGTCATTTTGGTGTACTCCTGACAGAGCAGTCTTGTGCAGATGAGATTACCCTCTCTGAAACCCTGCACAGGAAAAAAAATGCCTTTCAGTACCCATAACAACACAGGTTTAGGAAAATGCCAGCGGTAATAGATTTTATTCTGTGTTCTCCAAATGAGCCAAACTCTCCCATTTGATTTTAATAGCTCTTTTATCTGAGTAATTGTTATGTGAGCGGGTCATGATTGAAATGGGCTAATCCCCATTTACAGGAAAAGTGTATGAATTAGAACAGCAATATCCAGAGTTGCAGCCGAGGGATCCTTGTGTGTGCGGTAAAAAGGATTCGAATGTGGTAGAAAGTAATTTTTGCTTTAAAAGTAAAGCTGCCACACTGAATTCCTTGCCTCTCCTTTTCATTTCCCTCTGCCATTGCCTCCACTGTGTTTTACAGGTCTTTTTCCTCCTTTTCTTGTCAGGTTCTTCCAGGGGTTTGGAAGCTGAATGGTGATTCTGCCTACAGCTCCATCATCATAAACTGAGCTGGTCAAAAGTAGTTACACATACTCCTAAATACTCTAAGCATTTCCTCTTTTAATTAGAAAAATACCCCCCAAACCAAACTAGCCACGAATCTTAGCTCTCTTTAGTCCCACCCAAAGCCCTTGTCTTCTCCATTAGGCTGAAAGATAGAGATTTAAAGAGTATAGTAGGTGACCTTTTACACCTTTGGTCCTTGAAGTTAATCAAATCCTCTTAAGATTCTTGAGGTTGATTTGGTTTTGGGGGCCTTTGAAGCAATTTTCATGCAGCAAACAATCTAAAGTTCTTGACCAAAGTGACAGATAACATTAGCAGATATCTGTAGGATTCAACAGCCTCATCCTGCGCTTGGAAGAACTAGACGTATTGGTAAAAATGCCTCCATGGTTCTGTGATACAAGATGGCACTTGTATCAATCAAGGAAGCACTTACCCAGCTGAAGATAATGCTACAGCTGAAGGATTTTTCCCCTGAAATTCTTGCTGCAGAAAGAAGTACATTAAGATAAATATTCCTGCGTCAGTTGCAGACAAGGAGGCTTTGTTGAACAATGTTCCCCTGTGTTACTCCAGTGTAAATCTGGTGTCCTTCACCTGGTTGCACTGATGAACCAGCATAACAGGTGAGTTTGCCTCCTGATTTCTTAGTATCACTTAGAAAGGATGTTTTTATGCCTATATATTTATCACAACAATTTTTTTTTTTTTTTTTTTTTTTTTTTTTTTTTGTGGGCAGGATAAGAGCTCAATTTATTCCCTCAAAAACTCTGATTTGAAGTTAGGACAACCAAATTCTGAGCGACCAATTTGCATGAGTCCAGGTATAACATAAATTTTGGTGTGACCTGTATGTGAACTTGAAGGAGAGAAAGGGAGGAGGGGGAGACATGCATGTGCAGGAGAGATGGTTATATGAGGAGATGATATGTAAATGGAGTAACCTTGCTTGACCATCACAAGAGAACAAATTCTCCAGGGGCCAAAAGATTACTGTGTCTACAAAGGTCCAATAAAGAAGAAGGCTGAGCTACTCATAGTGTCATCATAGCTGTAATTCTCAAGCCATAATAAAACCCTGGTATGTTATTAATTCAGCTGTTCTGGTTGCTGTAGAGACGATATTCGAGTACTGCCATTAATTCATCTTTTTACCCACTAATATATTATTTTCTGCAGGGATTCATTGTTTTAACCCTCAAAGTGAATTAGCCTGTGGCATATTTCAAAGGTTTCCGCCCAATTGTATCAGTCCAAGGACATCCATGTTGCATCAGAGCCACTAGCATTACATTAGCAAAGATAAAAAAACCCAGTCAAGAGGGTCAGATATCTTTAATGGGACTTTATCACTGAGACTTAAAGTTATATATATGAGGAGCAAAATGTGCTTGGCTATTCCCACAGAGATCATGCTCTCTAAAATTGCCTTAAAAAGCACAATCACTAACAGCAGAATTTGCCACACTCATTGTTCAGTAGTTTAGGCCAGAAAAAGACTTCTGAATGAATGTGGATTTGCCGCAGAAAATATGTAAAACAGCAACGTGTAACTGAAAATGATCACCAAACTCCAGCGTTGCTGGGACTTGTTTTTTACACTTGTGGGTGATGAAGGGTTTTTAGCTAAAAAGAAAACGAGCATGCACAGTGCTGATAGAGAGAATAAGGAAAAGCAGAGTGGAGTGAACGTGATAGGAGAGCAGAAGCTAAGCAGCTTTGGTGGACCCGAGCTTGTCTGGGGACGCAGCACCATGTTCTGCAGAATATTGCACCTATATTGTTCACACTTTTGCATTATCTACCGTACCCAGGCTTCCTGCTGCTCTGGATTATGGAGAGCTGCCTGTGTCCAGTCCTACCACTTAATTTTTCTGCTCCCTGAACAGCAGGCTGGAGAAGATAGCTGATAGAAGGAGCCATCCTGGGTCAAACCTTCTTTTCTCCCCTGCGTTCTGAGTGGGGTAAGCACAACCATGCATTTAATTTTTATTTACTACTTTCAGGAACTGAGATGAGAGTAGGTGTGAGCTTTGTATACCTACACTATTGGAGTGCCTGTTCTCAAATCCTTAGGACACCCATCTCTCAGTTTCCTACACCTCAAGTACTTACCACTAGTGGTGGTCTATGCAGAATGCCACCTATTCTTCTTGGCACAGTTTGCTCCAGAAATTAAGAAGAAGCATTTCAGAAGATGATTTGTTTTCACAGTATTAGTCCCTGGTTTTATGACCCTGCCATTTACAAGGATCTGACACAACTCAGATGCAGAATTCACTGGTGTCAGAAAACAACAACGCAGAACATAAAGACAGGACGGATTTTTATTAGGTATTATACCACGCTAGGGAAGGCATTTAAAACACAAATAGACAACACGTAGCACATGTACTATTAAGCTTTTACAGGGCATTATTCCACTCAAGGGATGCTTGTGGTTTGAAAAGAGAGAAAAACAACGCAGGACACAGAGAGCAAGATGGATCTTTATAGGGAATTATCCCATACTGAGGAGACTGCTGTTGTGAACAGAGGAGAGAAAAACAAGGCAGGAGATAAAGAGGAGAGATTTTACTGCTCTAACATTTTCCTCTGTGTAATCTAAAGCAAAACTGGGAGCCCTGGATGAAGGATGCACTGAAATGCTCATCCTAAGATCTCATTCTGTTTTCCTGTTTGCTAATTGCAAAGGTTGAACTTGGCAATTTTTTCAGCCACAGAAGTTGTTCCATGGGTATTTTTTGTCTCAATCTACACGATAAAATGGCAAGCGAGGCACTAGTGAATGTACCGATAACAGTTCTTTTCAGAAATGAGGTTCTTCGAATGCTGTGAAATACAGCTGTACAAAAAATAAAGACCAGTGGGATTTAGCTGAAAAAGGGAGTTCAGGGAGAACAAAAATAGTTATTGAGTTAGGGTCAAAACAGGCAAATGGTTTCAGAAAAAAAGAAAGCACTTATACATCTTAAAATCAAAATTTTATTTCAGCTTGATGCAAAATATTTTGATAAATATAATCTTTTATTTTGTTGATGAGATTCTCATAAGCTACCATTTAAATTTTGAGTCATTCTGAATTTTTTTTTTTAACTTTTGTTTTTTCAGACACCATCATGCAATTATTTGAGTACTGACACTAGTAAAGCCTCATTCATGGAGCATGATCGCAGTTTCTCATGTAAGTATCTTATGTTTTTCTTCCTTTGGTATCTGGGAAGCACGAATCCTTCCTATGGCTGGGCATTTATAAAATGTCTGTGCGTTCCCTGGTATCTAACAAGGACACATCATGATGTAGCCCTTCTCCAAATCAGGCCTCGTGACATACTTTGCTCAGCTGGACTAAAGTCTGCAGGAAATGCTGGGAAATCTTTCTGCCCTAACAAATGTAATTGAAATGAGATGACTGTCACAAAAGCTACCATAATACTGATTATAATACATTCTGATATTAGAGGAAAGAAGGCGATATAAAGTGCTTTATACAATAGACTTGACAATGTGCAGGTTTTAATAGGCTTTCCAGGCCATTCTGTAGCATTTAATAGGCTACTATGCCCTTGTGAGTCTGTAATTGAAAAACCCCAATGAAACAACAGGACTGTACCCAAACAATCCAACCATATAAAAAAGCAGAGCTCAGTTTCTCCTATTAAATGCTGTGGTCTCATAAAGAACTGCTTTGGTGCAATGTCATGGCTGATAAACTCTAGGAAGCTTTCCTAAACATAGCATCCCCCTGTCCCAGTGTTATTTGCTGCTGCTCAGGAATGGTTCTGTTCAGGCCACGTTAATGTGCAAACGTATCATTTCTTCTGCTCTAAATGGATCTTGGTGGCCTTTAACTATTTTTTCTTTTCTTTTTGCTCTGTGATCCATGCATGGATTCCAGGAAGGAGATATATGATCTCTCTTCCTTCATACAGACCAATGCAACACCTTAAAGCAGGCTAGTTCTGAGAGATCATCAGCCAAGAGAATATGCCATCATCCTAGCTAATAAAATCAGGGGAAACCAGGAGCTGCTTCTTGCATTATACCTTGTAAGTGGTACAATTTAAGCTTTGTCAGGATTTTCCTAGGGTCAAAGTCCAAGGGACTGCTACTGACAAAGAGAAGCCTTCCTTAGCCATGCCTGGCACTGCTCAGGGCCTGAGTGAGGACAATTAGCGCATTTCCACCTGACCTGGAGCTGCTGCAGGGCAGCCCCTGCCTCCAACACTGGTAAACCCAAACTGCCCAGTGCTTCAGCTTGAATTCTGGAATGATACAAGATGAACTGATTGCAGAGCTCTCTCCTAACTGCTACTGGCTTCCAAGTGTGAATAGATATTTGTTGAATTTTGCAATTAGTACAGTAACTACTTTTTGGAGTGGACGCATTGTCTGCAGCAGGACTATTCACAAAAGCATCTGCATGAATACCTTCATAGTCGAGCTCTCTGATTTACGTTTGCCCATGGGAATGCCAGAGGTATCTGCCAGCCTTGTTTGCCTTCACCAGTGTGCAACCTGCGTGCAAGGAGGAATGGGAGTAGGCTGCATGCACCCTCCCCTCACCCACCTCCCCTGGATTCCCCAGAGGAGGGGCCGCAGCTCTTCAGAGCACCAATTCTCAGGACATCTGCTCAAGTAGAAGATCTGTGAGCTAAAAGCAGGAGGCCAGTGAATATTCCTTTTCACTTCCAGATTTTCTGGGCTTATAAATATCAGTTACGAGGTTTGTGTAAATTACAAGGATGATGAACTTGGAGTAGCTACAGTATGTTTAAAACGTCTGTATGGGGATAATAAGGAGATTGGGAAAATCTGCTCTAGGAAGTCTCGGAGACATTTCCAGATAATTAATGCAATGTGTGGAAACCTGAAATCAGCACTGGTTTTTTAATATATAAACTAGTAATTTAGGAGTGCATTACAGGAGCACATTAAATTAACCATTATTAGATGTGGAAATGTTAAGATTATTAAGATAATAAAACCCAATTAGTGTAGGGTTTTTTGTGTATAGTGTGGGACTCATATAGAAAACCTATTACACAAGAGGGAGTACAAATACTTAGGGGATATTTCAGGTAGAAGTCAGGGCTTAAGGGTCTTGAGCTTTCTTGCAGCAGGAAAAGAGTGTTTTATGAACAATGTACTCTTTGAAACACAGTGAGGTGATGCTGGGATTGAAAAAGTGGTTACCCTAAGAGGATTTAATGTAGTGTATAAGATGTTTGTTCGTTCATTATATGTACTTTGGGAGTAAGCTGTGGCAGCTTGAAGAAGAATGTACATTTGTATATTTGTTCACATAATGATGAAAACAACTTGTCTGTTTGCCTGTGTTAGAAATGTTTAGATATGATTCATGGAAGGTTGATGCATCTGATTTTCTCCCGGTTAAACTAGAACTGTTTCCATTGACATTAAAAGGTTGGCATCACTCTAAGGACACTGGAAAGGAGATGCGAGTCACTCCCAATCAGTATCTCAATAAAGAATAACGTGATTCTGTGAAAATATTTATAGTAGGCAGTGGAAGATGTCTTTAATATCAAGGCAATGCATTTTCATAGCTGTACCAAGCTTCTCAGACAGTTTGTCTTCTCACATTGTTTTTATTTTGCCCCTGTGGCTGTGACAAATGTTTAGAAGTTTATCACCACTTCAGGCAGAAATTATACAAGGTGAATAATTCCCCATTATAACTTTATGACATCAGGCACCCTTATAATCCTTGAATCACAATCATTTAGCTGTTTCCTGAGCCGTTACTTGAGTCCCTGCTATTGATTCTTGTTGGTTAGTTTGTCGCTGTGTCCAAACCCATTTTTTCAGATTAGCCTCAAGCTGGAGCCAATTAGGGGGACCTTCATGACGAGTGTGTTTCCCATCTGGTAGTTTATTCAAATGATCTCTCTTCATTTACTAATCCCAAATGCCAGCTCTTCAGATGACAAATTCTTGTCCTTCAGAATGACTTCCATCCCAAAAAGCATAGCTGTCAACCTGAATCTTATTTGATTGCTCCATGTGATCGATGTCTTGGAGATGCTGTATCTAGCGAATGAATGTGGTATAACCTTAATTCACCTCCTACTTCACAAAGAAGTAGTGTTTGTTTTGACATGACCTATGGGTTGATAATATGATCATGTCAGGAAGTTATCACATGCATAGAAATGTATAATTGCCCATCCTTTGTATGTCTCAGGTTGCCTGCCTGTTGTTGAGTCAGAGGCATTTCTACAGCATGTCTCACCTAACTGTTTGTGGAAAGAATCCCCTTTTTTCAGAGAGGAAAATAACTTCCTGGTCCTCATACAGTGTCTGTCTGCTGTCTTCTATCTTCACTGGACTAGTGGTTTTGCTCAGCAATATCTGCTGGTTTGGATTTTTTTCAAACTTCCATAGGTTTTGTGTATGTCAGGGTCCTGAGTACACCAATTAAGCTTTAATTGTCCTGACCAGCCTCACCTGAGACCTCCACCCCTCACCTGTGCCTCCAGGAGCCTTATTTAAGCTCAGATCTGGCCCTTAGTACTGGTTTGAGCTGGAAGAGCAGAGCGGAGTGGTGATAGCAGCAGCCCAGCCATCACTGGGTGGAAGTAAAGCAGCAGGCCTGGTCTGTGGTCATTGTGGGCAGTCTAAATATCAGCAGCTCAGATGCAGGACTGGGAACAGGTACAACTGTCACATAACTCAGCCAGGACTGTGGGCCTAGGTCTGAGTTTAAATTATATTCCTGGATGTATGAGCAGAGGGTGTGGGTGCAGGTCATGGGTGAGGTTGGCTGGGGCAGGAGGGATCTCAAAGTGCACTTGGAGCCCCGACTCTGCATAGTTCAAGTGCATGTTTATATGAGTCTCTGTAGGGATTTATATGGTAAAAGGACGTTTCTCTCAGCTCTAAAAGTGTGTTTCTGAGTTCAAGTTTTTGAGGTGTCTAGTTTTGTCTTTTACTTTCAGCAAGGTCATTTCCAAAAGTGAATGTGATATCTCAGGAAAAACCTCTATGTTTCACTTGGTTTTATCTGGGAGAAAAGAATTCAGTACAAAATCATTAATCAACCTTTGCTTTGTTTAAAAATTGGACCAAATTCTCTTGAGTGTACTAATCTTACATCCACCTTCGAGCAAACTGAGTCTGAGTTTCATGCTTGTAACAAAACCCGAACCGAGGCCAAGGCTCTCAGCATTTGGTTTCATTGCCGCCATCTCGCAGCACACCATTACATATCTGTGTATAGAATATCTATAGTAGTCATTAACGTGGGCTCATTACAGCCTGCCATCTGTAGTGGTGACAAAATGAGCTACA
The DNA here is from genome assembly GCA_013400335.1 of Eurystomus gularis. Classification (NCBI taxonomy): domain Eukaryota; kingdom Metazoa; phylum Chordata; class Aves; order Coraciiformes; family Coraciidae; genus Eurystomus; species Eurystomus gularis. The sequence continues at coordinate 220,355 of VZZY01025184.1, read as the reverse complement.
TTATTGCCTCAAAATGCTGTGATCTTGAAACAAGTTTGCCCTGCGTCTTCCTCAAAGCATGTGCAAAGCAGACAGGGAGATTAACACTAAAGGAACCCTTCTTTCTCTGTGTTTTCTCTTCAGTTCCTCTCACTCATCCTAGAACTTGCTGTGGTTTTGAATTCCACTCCAGGTAAATACAAGGAGATGTACTGATCCATGTCTCTTCATCATTTTATTTTATTTGGAGCTAGTCTTATTTTTTTGCTTTTTGGTTTTTTTTTTCTGTGGGTGACAGATTTTATTGCCATCCTTTTTTTAAGTGATGCTAAATGTTGCCCCTGCTTTGAGTGAAGGGTGTACTATGTGCCTTTGGGTCAATACCACTCACAAGAGAAAATACACTGTAAGCCCCTGCTCAGACACAAAACAATGCATTTGTTCAGCAAGGGAGGAGACATGAAAGAAAGCTGGGATAAGCACAGAGACAGTTTCTGGGCATAAACAGGTAACCTGATCTTGTAAGATTATTGGAGATTAGTGTTCTATCAAGGAGCAGAGAATTCCTTTGGGGAGAATAACATCAGTGGATTAAGGACAGAGGTACCTGTCTCTGGTTGTGCAAGGCAACAGTGTTAAGGTTCTGCTTAATGGGAGAATTATACAAAGAGGCAGCTTACACTTTCTTTAGTCTCCCATTTTTGGCAACATTGCAAGCCTCAACAGAATCCTGGATACCTCAGAAGTTTTCATCCCTGTTGGTCTGGGGGGACTGCCTCACTCTCTGTCATAGTTTTACAAAAAAAAAAATTTAAATGCAAAATTTTTCCAAGCATTGCTCAGAAATGATGAGAAGAAAACCCCAGAAAACTTCACTAGACATGTTTCCCAGCCTCTCTCACTCCATCTTCCTCTTTTCTTTTGGGGAGAACGATATCCTAAATTTCTTGGGTTTAGGATTTTTCTCCCTTTTTTGTTTTTTTTTTTTTTTTGTTTTGTTTTGTTTTGTTTTTTTTAGGAGTCAAATGCTCATTATTTTGTCCTCTTCCCACTGCTGTGCTGTTTGCCTTTTCTCTAAGAAGATGCCTCTGAGTCCTGGCAGCACTGCTGCTTTTCCTGGAAACTGCACTCTGCTGCCTTGCTGCGATTTCTGCCTTAGAGCCGACTGCGAGCCGTAAGTTAGATTCCCAGAGTTTGCAATGGGGCTGTGATAAATTGCAAGAAAGATGAATTCACTTTGCTTGAGGTACACAGGAAGAGGTTAAGCTTTGTATTGCCATGGTCAGAAACTGGTACAGTCCAATATCTGTTTACACATATCCCCGTGGAAAAGTATCATGTTATCATAAACATAAGTGGCCATATTTACTACTGCTGCTACTTTTCTTTTAAAAAAAACTTTTAGATTGGTTTTAAAGACTTTATCTCAGTAAAAAGTAAAAGTAAAAACGAAGTGTAAGTTGTCCTTTGGGTATCCTCTGGATACTGTAAACTCCCATGCTTCTAAGAAAAGTGTTGATGTTCTAAGGTCTCTTTTCAAAAAGCAGTTGAATACAGTGTTGTCCCTCATGGCTCTGCTTACCATGCAGTAACAAAGCACTGGGAACTGAATCAAAATATATCTTGAATCTATGATTGCACTGCTATCTGTGTACCAATTCCTGGAAAACCTTATTGAGATACAGAGGATTGGAAGGTGTATTGGCGAATGAGATGGGGTAAATGTGTAGAAAGGTTAGAAGGTATCTGCTTTTGATTACAATCAGGTCATATCCTACTTTAACAGCCTAGACTTCACTGGAGAGCCTGTCAAGACCTGGGTGGAGTGGATGCATCAGTACTACAGTGGCCTTGATTTGTTTAGGTTGACTTTTATTCATTATTATTGGTATAAGAAGTAACTGAGGCTTTAGGAATGCTTCTAGTTAGTTCTGAAGACAGCTATGGTTGCCTCCCTTGGAGTGCTTGCTTCTGTCTGCTAATCACAAGCAATTTCTTCAGAAGATGAAAGAAATAAAAAGGGACATGAAAAGCTAACTCAGACCTAATTTTGAACTTTTTAAGTAAAGCTTAAAGACGGATTTACTTTTAAAAAATCTCCCTCCCATTCCTCTGGCAGGATTATCATGACAAGTGGAATGTATTTGTCAGTATAGTCAGAGGGGGGTGGGAAAGGTGAAGATATGACTTGTGAGAAAATGCTGCTATCTCATAGATGTGGTAGGAGATGAGACACTTCTCTAAACTTCAAAACAAGCTAAATGTGGAGTTTCCATATGACAGTGGTTCTTTGTGCTTCTAACAGAAGTGAGGGGTACCCCCCAGGCAGAGTAGTAACCAGCTCCACTGTCTTCTACTACAGTCTGGATAATCATTGTTGATTGACCATATGCTTTTAGAATTTGTCTTTTGACTATATTGGAATGTCATTAAACCTGTCTCATTGTCTCGAATCTAGAGATGGCTAAAGGCTGAATTGTTGTGGGGGGGATGTGATATCCTTTAAAGAGAAATTCATGCCACTGTGCCGTCAATCTGTACATCTTTTGGTTCTCAGCAGCTTTGGAATTCACTGGATACATTCAGTCAAATTTGATAGAGGGATATCAGTTTCCAAGGTGTTAGGCAGTGCATATTGGTGGCTCACAAGAGACTAAAGTGCTTTCCCCCCCGAGGCATAATGATTATAACTTGGCATTTTAGCCATTTGCTTAGTTTTTAATTTCATTTATTAAAAAACTGTGAAAAGGTGCCTAAGAAATTATCACCTCAAAAGGGTCTGGTGTGATCTAAGAAAGGCACTGCAAATGTCCATACTGGATAGTAACATCTTTAACAGTAGAGTTTGAATAGAACAAATTGCAGTAAAACCTGAAAAGAGGGATTAAATAGAGGATTACAGTATATAATTGAGATGAAACCAACATTCCCTCCTAAATTGGATAGTACAAGTGTGAAAACTGCTTATGGGGCTATTGATGGAAGTGCTTAGCCTGCTATAAATGCAAGTGTACAACAAAACACTCTTCAGTACAATGGTGAATGCTCTCAGTTGTGACAGGACACTTATTTAAGTTGCCATAACTACAGAACACCCAGAAACCAATAAATGTCCTTATAAGGAAAATTTTGTGGCAAATTTTATACAAAACCAGGTTCTCACATGTTTGAATTAGCTCATTGTGAAATAATAACCTGATGGCAAAGAAGACAGATGTCCAGAGAGGCTGAAGGGTTATTTATCTCTATTCCCTGGCTTTCTGTGGCTGGGGAAACCTTTTGCTGGGTTGAGGGATGCATGTTACAGGAAATTATTGTATTCACAGACCTGCTGAACTGATGTCAACATCTCCTTCAGTGATGCTGAACCATTTATTCCTCCTGTCTACAAAATATGGCTTCTAGAGAAGTGCACAATCTGTGACTCTCCTATCCATCAAAACTGGAAAAGCGGGAGGGTGACATGGAGGGAACATGTAAGTTCTACTGCCCTTGTGCTGCCTGGTTTTGGAAGAGATTGCAGAGGGAGCACTGAAATCTGGCCTCTACCACAGACCTTGTGAATACTTTGAGCAAGTTCTACAGACTCTGTCTGCTGTTAGTATAGCAGAGATTATGCCACCGCTGTACCTCAGGAGTGAAGAGAGGGTAACTGCAGCTAAGGGCTGCTGGGTGCTCAGGTTCTTTCTGATAGTGAGAGCCAGTTAATAGCTCTGACAGGTAGAACCTCTCAGCTGCAATTAGGGAACTGAATAGGAAGTTAGGAAGCAGCTTTCAGCTTTTATGGTTTCATAGGAGAGCTTTCTTTTTTGTGATAGCATGGATGATGTCTTCTGTAAAAAAGAGTAAAGGAACTGGACTGTTGTAGTTTAGTTGTGATCACTACACTGCAAATCAAAGATGGCATGCCTTGAATAAAGCTATACAGAGAAATATGAACAAAATCAATGCTGTTTCTGACTGAAACAATAGAAATGGTGCGAAGAGAAAGTATATAAAACAAAGAACACCAGAAACATCTTTACTTAAACTGCAAAACCACTATCATGTTTAAGAGCAATATCTGAAGTAGTTTTTTGTTTGCTGGATGTAGCCTTGTGAGTAGGTAAGAGAGTGATGGATGAAGGAATCCACTTGTTGCAAGCCTCCAAGCTGACAAGAAGAGAGTAGGGAATATAGTTCAGACAAAGACTCTCCATGCCAGTTCTGTCATCTAGGTTATTAATGTGCTGTGCATGGTCCCTGTGGAAAGCTTAAACTGATCCAGAGACAGGATATGCATCCAGTGAACATTTCCTATGATACTGAATTCATAACTTTTTTTTTTAATAGTCTTGAAAGTCAACTCCCCTCTCCCCTTTATCTGTCTTTCCTTCCAGAGATGCCCCAAATGTTTGATTCGCCTTGAACTGGTTCCAGCACCACTCACTGAATGTTTTACTTGTACTGAAAGAAGAAAGAGAAAAGCCAGGCTCATGAGGAAAAGGTAGAGGTGAATGTGGATTATCAGAGCTATTGCTGGCTGAAGATTTGTGACTAGTTTGGGAGTTTTTGAGGAAAGAAAGGGAAAATGTAGGCTTGATGAGAAGGGACTTAGGAGTGAGTCCTCTTGAGTTCTCTACTTGGTGTTTTATTTTGTAATAGTTTCCAACTTTGCAGTCTGCCTTCAGTATCCAACCTTCTTTTTGCTAGGATAAGCTTCTAATATTTCCAGCCTTGAACTAATGTTTAAATGAACTCACTTAATGCTGACAAATGTGGTGTGCAGTCTTATTTGGAGTAATAACATTGTGGGTGTTGCGACCTTTTGGAAAACTTGAGTGGATCTGAGACACTGGCCACTTGACAAGCTGAAAGTGTAAGTCCAAAGTGCTGTGAAGCCTGGTGTTGGATGCCAAATTCTGGAGAGGCAGGGAAAGATTAGCCCTACCCCAGCCAGGAAAAGCAGCAAAGTGATGATTATTTTCCTCTCTGGTTTGTCACACCCCATTAACACTTGTACCTCTCAATCCCACTCAGGAGCACAGTCCAGAAAACAGATTAGGAGTTGGGTGCACACTTCATGTTTTGAAAATGTGTACTATATGTTGGATCTTGTCTTTTTTGTTTTTGTTGCTGCTCACCTTTGACAGTCACTTTCCTCCTTACTAATATGTTTTTCTAGTGTTAGTAGGATATTGCAACAGCAGAAAACTTCATTTCAACCAACAGAATATGGTAGGGGAATAAATGGTTTTTGAAATGCCCCTGCTTGATACAAGAGGTAGATCTCTTCAAGCAGTACTTTGCTCTTCTAAACTTTTTTTTTCAGTATTTCTGTGCCCTGTGTGTGGCAAGGTTATCTCTGTATAAATTCAGTCATACAAACTCTGCTTTATGATAAGAGACTGAATCTTTTCTGTTTGTCAGAGCATCCTGCTCTATGTGTTTGTGGGTTAAGAGGAGCATTACTGTAAATACAGATCCTTCTCTGGCTGTAGATAAGCTGCAAGAAGAGACCAGTCTCCAGGTGGTGCCTTTCTCGTCCTGAGAGAATACATCATCCTCTGGTATCTAGGAGCTGGGCTGCTTGTGACATTTTTCCCCACCCTGTTCCTGTCGACATGGACTGGATTAGCATGAGCAAAGACCTGTTATTAAGCTGTTTATGCTAATCAGATTTACCTTGGCTGGAACAAGCACCCAGAGAAGTAGCTTAGCTGGGAGGTCTGTGAGAGCAGTAGCCAGAGGGTGGAGGGAAGCTGTGATAGGGACACAGACCAATGGGACCTATTCTGCTGACGCAGCTGGAGTTGAGAAAGAACATCCCCAAGTTAAAGATATTCAAAGTCTGATGAGAACATGGCTCCACAACTGCAAAAGCAATCGTTTTTATACAGCAGTGACCTCTATCCCCTCCTAGGCTGGAACATTCTCCTACTTGGAGAGGTGTAATGTACTGTTTCAGATTTTCTTCCCAGTTTTGGCTCATCTTTTATGTTTACTCAGCACTTTTAATCAGGGAGCAATACAACTGGGCAGGATGCTGTCTTCCCAGCTAGCCTGACCTGGTGAGGTAAGACTTGTTCCATCCTCAGAGAGGAACAAGCTAGTCATCCTTTATCATCAGCACTAGGCAAGGTTTTATAACTGGGGAAATGAGTAATTTATTAAAATGAAATTAAAGAGTGGAGAGAAATAGAGGGTGTTTAGGAAAGAGAGGATGTAGTTATCCAAGCTGGAGCATAGCCAGGATACTTAGATTAATTTCTGCATTCTTTCACAATATTCCTTGGGATCAGTAATGAGAACAAATGGCCATTGATGTCTAGGTTGTCTCTTTCAGCCTGTACAGGAGGTGAAAAAAGAATCCATATTGCGCATGGGCTCTAGAGTTTTACTGTATTTGGAACATTTCAGCTCAGCTCTCCAAACAAAGATCTGGCTATTCAAAAGTGTTTGCAGCTCTGATAAAACTATTACTACTAACTGGTAAAAGTTAGTAATGGAGCAGCTCATTAGTCAACACTACCTCTCTCTGTATATTAAATGCAGAATGTTTTTCAAGTAACAGGAAGCACCTAACAGTATGTAATTATAGGGAGTAGTTGGTAACTATGTCACTTTTATTTTAATGGCACAATCAATTTTATAGATGAAAGTTTGAATTAAAACTTAAGGAAACTGTAGTTTTAGGCAGACAGCCAAAGCTTGTATTACCATACTTAGTAACTTGAGGAAAAAAAAAATAAATTTATAGAAGCTTACACATGTCTGTATTTTTTAAAATGAGCTCTTGATTGCTTTTGTTTCATGTCTCTTGAAATATTGACTGGAAATCAGATGAGAAATAATAATAAACTCGATGGCTCAAACTCAAGTGGCCAACGCCGGGAACATGTGTATAGTCTTGGAATACAGGTTAATCAGGACTGTGGCTGGCTTTTTGAATGAGGCTATCACTGTTTCATGTGATGAAAACCACTCAGGCCTGCCTCTTAACAAGAATGATGTTTAGGTTTTTCTCTCATTTATTCTGAAGCTGTTTACATTTTTTGCTTATTTATTCTGAAGATATGCTTTTCCCAGCTGAAGAATTCATTTAGACAGGACAGTTTTACGAAGTGATGTGACCTGTGAAATTGTAGACACAAACTCCCCCATAATACTGAGACATAGAACTCCAATATCTCTGAATTTAGGATTTTTTTACCTGGTAAAAAATAGGTTCTTCTAGTTCTTTGTGTGAGGAGTGGTAAATGTATAACTGTGGGGTTTTACATCAAATAGTGCTTGAGCTGGTTATGAAACAAAATATTAGAACAATTTTCTGTATGCTAAAATCTGACTCTTCTCTAAGTCTCATAATTCAGAATTGGTTTTTCCAGCTGATCTAAGTATTACTTTCTTCTGTTTGGTTTTAGAGGAAATTTGTTTTCAAACAAGCTAAATGTACCCTACAAAGATTTGATTTTGGGGAATGTTGAACTGTCTAATTTGTATTTAAAACAAAACCTATTGGGGAATAAAACTTATAATGGGTACTGTAGGAAATGAGGTAAATGTTCTGAACTAAAGTTTTCTAGAAAATAGATACTTAACATAGTACATGGAGGAATAGATGGTAAAGATCCTTTCTTCTCCTATGCACTGGTTTGTCTAGCTACATACCTAAATAAAGGACTAAGGTGGTCTCTCCCAGCTCCACAAAGTTTTCAATTAGTCAAAACAAAAATGTCCAGCCTTGCCCAGTGGTTAAACCAGGGAAATAAATATTGAGCTGGTGGCACTTGAATTAGACTGTGCTTAAATGCCTCACAGCAACTCAAAGGTCCATATGTATATTCTGTAATATACATATGCTATAATTGTAGAGACTAAAGGGTTAATACACCTATAAATGTGTGCTCTTCCATCCCTAGTAATTTAGTAATATTTTAGGATTACTTGTAGTGATTTTTAAATATGTTCAAAGCTTGCAAGCTGTGCATTCCAGGATTTCTGGTAACAGCTGGAAATCCCTAATTATAGTTCACAGGTTACACATTCATCTGGCAAAATCTGTAAATAAACCCTGAAAGGCAAGAATTCCACTTCCATAGCTGAATTCTGAATGCTGCAGACTCAACCACCAGGGAATGGGCAAATAACTCTCCAATAATGTTACCTTTCAGTACACCAAAGAATGAAAACATCCACCCCTTGCCAGATTAAAAAAGGCATTAGGATGTTAGTATTTATTGAAAGCACAGGGGCTTGTTGGTTGCTTGTAAAGTGAAAATATTTTAAGTACTTGGATAAACTGTACCTAGTTGCTTGCTGACTTTTTTTTTTTGTGGATAAAAGACAAACGAAACTAAGTCAATCTTCCACCTTGCAGCAGATCTGTCTCTTAACCTGTCTTTTTTTAGTACTTATTTTATGGGGCTGGAATCTTGTTTGTCCAAAAGACAAGGCAGTGGATCCAAAGTGATCGTAGACTGGAGTGAAGATACACATGGTCTCTGCTTTTTGCAGTATAGAGGATGACATACATTTAATTCAAACTCAAAGGTGGTGTGGGAGCTGAGCATTTGTCTGATTTCTCACTCAGGCTTGCTAGAGGACTGGTATCACTGAGGTTCTTCAGAATTCAAGCACTTAGGCTGGAAAATGTGATTAGGGAATCACATTTTAGTGAGCGGCAATAATTCAGCATACTGCCCGAGTCCTTGACCTGGACTAGAGGTAAACCAAGAGCTGATTACCAATCTCTCAAGCTATCTTCTTTCCCAAACCACACTTAATGAGAATGGTTACAATTTTAAGGGTTAGGAATAATTTCCAAAAACTATTTATTTTTTCTTAGAGTTTACATTTTTTTCAGCTGAAGATTAGCTCGGACTTCTCAGCAGTTTTCAGAGGTAGATATATAAATATATAGAGCCAAGGGACATAATTGTACCACTCAGTGACATAAAATGGCTTAACTTGCAAGCTTCCATGGAGATACACCCACCAGTCAGAGGACTCCATGACTGTCAGTCTTTTTGCCATTATAGGGGAACTTCTCTATTTGTTTGGACAGAATACACTTAAGCTATTTATTTATACACTTAACACAATTTAAACAAAATAAACCAACCAGAAGAAATTTAATTTGCCTATGATTGTCACACAGCCTTACTGGCATTAGTCAATCTGTGTGTCCTGAGGCACTGGCAGATGTAATGTCTGATAGAAAATGGTTTTACTGATTTCCTGTTCCAGAAAATAGAGGTTTTATTACTGTGTAACACGTCATTTGGTTGGATATAAAGATAACATGAGGATAAGAAGATAATGTTAGCATTTATGGAAGCGTGATTTAAACTGCATCAATTTCTTTCCTTTCTCTTGAATTTTTGGAAAAGAATCTTCACTCCCGCCTTCAGAATTTGTCCTCGCTTAATAACACTAGAAAAAATCTTGGTTCTGTCTGTATTTCTGATCCCATCTATGCCACCGTAACCCCACAGAATACAAGGGGTGGGGAGGATGTGGATGTTATGTGCTTAGAGCTTCTGAAACTGAAACAGCACCTGCGTCTCTAAAATAGTGCAACCAACAATTAAAACATTCCTGAATTAAAACTGCTTATGGAAATACATTTTTCTGGATAAATTAAGTTCTGTGCACAGGACCTGGATAATGCCTGTGTGCTGCTGATGCCTTTCATGTGCTTGCTCAAGTGTGAACACATTATTTCAAAAAACAATATCCATATTTATGACATGTCCTTTTGTCTCCTGTTGTTAATGGGCTTGTGCCTTCAAAGGCAGCCTGCTTTTCCTTCACAAATGTTGCATATGCCCTGAGGAATCACTGATTCCAGCAGGAACATAGGCAACTGGTTTGGCTAGTTCGGGACAAGCAGTGAAGCAAAAATCCCCATGTTCCCAGATCCTGATGCGGAGCATAGCTATGCTGTCTAGGGACCTCAGCTGGCTGCAGAGATGTCTTCTCCACCAGCTGGGCCTCACTGGCAGAAATCTGGTGTACGTAGTGACATAAGAGCTCTATAAGGTGGACAGGCTGCTTAAAGGCTAGTTTCTTCTCCATAGCTTTGAGGTTTATTTTTTTCATACAGCACTTTGTTGCATAGCTTCAGCATGGCATCCTAACCAGAAACAGTGAAGAAGAATAATGGAGTCCAGGTGACCATGGGTGGAGAACAGTGTATTCCCACCAACTAACCTTGCTAGTGCCTGGTGTAGGGGTTGGCTGATCTTCTTGCACTCCTCACAGTGAATGGGAATGTGATTCAGATCTAGTGTAGGTAATAGAAATACCCAAAGCTAATCAATATGGTCCACTCTATATCTGTTTGCCTATTCCTTGGGACAAGTCTTCTGCTTGTATAGACTCCACATGGGTCCAGTTGGCTGAACCCCTGGTTATCCTTCTTACAATTAGCAAGGGCAGATTGCAAACCTCGGTCTGTGTGTTAAAATAAGCTGCTGAAATCCCTCTGAGGCTGGATGCAGAGGCATTCACAGCCGAACACTCTTGGGAACAGCTCTGTTGCGATGGTCCTCTCCTCACCTCACAGCCATGGACCAGACTGCAGTCATCCTTTTCCCAGTCAAACCCGCAGCACTGGCGGATTAAGAGATCATCCTAAACCCCGAATAATCTTTTAAATAAAAGGGAGGAAGGGAGCTTACTGCTGCCTTGAGCTGTGCGTAAGAGAAATGTTACAATAGGGAATGAGGAGCTATTGTTTTAGAAAACAAAGGGTTTACTTCATTCTGTCAGTCACCTTCACGCATTTGCCATTTACTCGCCCAGGAATACATCCAATACATGCAACTGAACAAAAGCCAACATCTTCAGCTGATGGAGGTTCTCATCATTTATTGTTTCTTCAGTCACAAACCAGTTTGTGTAACCATTCTGAACAGCAGCTGAGCAACATTCACTGCTTCACGTGTAGGTGTTTTTAACTAGCTTTATTGTGCATCATATCATACATGTTACACAAAATTAGGAGAAGTGTGAACTTAATTTTGTTACAGCTACAGTGTTTCTTATGCAGATGCATATTCATATTGAATGGAAATTTCCTAATTTGTAGTGGTCAGACATTGTTCAGAATATTGAAGTGTGGCTTGCTGTGTGCAATCCTCCTGCTGCAATTTGTTCTGTTACTATGCGGGTTTACTGAGTAATCAAGAGGAATGAAAGAAACGTGACATTTAATTAATCTATGATGAAGGAATGCTTTATCACAGGACAAAGGTGTATGCCCACATAATGAGAACAAGTGAAAGCACATAGGAAAGTTCTGTAAGGGAGAGGTAAAACGATTTTATGAATGCAATTTATTAGCATCTGCGTAAAAGCCTTTAAATCCCTTTAATTTACAGCTGTAAAACTGGTTTACAAGTGGAGGTACTGAAGTCTTACAGTTCTAGTGCATGCCACTTTATGTTTTTATGTTTGAGCCAAACATTTCCACACAGACATGGAAAATCAAAGTAATGTGGTTTGTAGCACGCGCTCCGGTGCGCAGCAAGCTGGGGGGGGCCTTGCGAGCTGGCTCTTGATAAGAGTTGTTCCTGTGAAACAGGCGTATTCTCTTAATTATTTATAGAGTTCCAGGAAGGAGTACTGGATTGGGAAATGGTACTTGCTTTAGGAAGCAACCCACCTGTGTCTCCTAGGTAATAAACCTGATGCTGACTTTATGTAGCTCATGGATGTGCAAGTTCAAAAATGGAGAGTTGCCCTGAATACTGAAATCCCAAAACAAAAAATTACGCTTCTCTTGGAGAACTGCCTTTAAGGCAAATTGGTTTTTGCTGTTTTTTTCACCCCATATTCAAGTTTCAACAAACTCTTCTGGCATTAGCAAAGCAAACTGCAATGGAGACAGCAGCAAGCACAAACTCTGAGCAAATACTTACAAAAAATGACCTTAAATATAGGGTGTAATTGAACAAATTCTACTCTATTATACTGATAAAGAAAAAAAAAACCTAACTACCCCAAACTGACTTCAGTGCAATCTTTGTGCAGGGCTTTAAACAATGTTGTTACCCTTTGGGGTGGGGGGAAAGTGTGTGTTAAAAAGTTAAAAAGCTTTAAGACACTTATGTATTGCCATATATAGTCTGTAATCTCTTAAATAATTCATTTTAATACTTGATTCTTACATGGCTGTGCCCAACTGAACTGAGGATGTGAAGAATTGCTGTGCTGTAGAGATAGCAATTTCTCTTCTATTTAGGAGTGCAAAAGTGCTGAAAGAAGCAGAGAGTGAGCGAGGGGGACATAGATACATTTAATTTTTGTTCCTGTCCTGGTGAGAAATCCTGTCTCGAGCTAAATTGCTTTAATCTAAATGTAGTTTAAACTGGGAGAAAGAGTAATGTGCTCTAAACTGCAGAGCTCACACACTTCTGGTTTTATAATTTATTCTCTGAAATAGAGGTGCAGAGGAATCAAGCCTCTGCCGTTGTCCAGGCTTTCCTTGCCCACTGTGGGACACCCTTATTGCCATTCCACTGCAGAATCACCATCTCTGGAGAGGTGTAAATGTCGCTTGCCTGCTAATATCAGTGCTCTAGGGGGAAAGGAGGATGAGTCTATACATTTCTACCTGCAGCATTACTGAAAAAAAAAAAAAAATTATATGTATTCTCATAGAAACATACACGTGTGTAGCTGCAGCATTCCAAATGGAAGATAACTGCTGTTAAGAGGAAATTCCTCAAAGTGCCATGGGGATATAAACATTCACCAGGGTGGGAAAGGAAAAGAGATGAGAATTTCACTGCCTCATCTTAGATCCCACAAATAACTGGTAATTTTTGTGCAAGGAGGTGATTTATTCCTGTCTGCTTTCCTAGCCAAGCACTTCTTGTTGCAGGAAAGATGGGCCTGTCTCTGTTAAAATGATGTACTTTTAAACCCTAAAACTGAGACCTGGCAGGGGTTTGGGTTTGCTTTTTCTTCTGACAACAAAGCATAATAATTCTTAGCCAGAATGTTGAGGTTGCATGTTGCAAATTATAAGCCATTAAAAAAGGCCTTGGATTACCTCTGTTCTGTGGTGAGCTAGGGCAGTGACTAATGAAAGCTCTTCTTGATGTTCTCAGATACCAGTGGTGGTTCAATTCCCCATGCTCTGAAGGTTCAGGTTGTATGAGAAATGGCAGAATACCCTGATCAACATAGGCATGATTATTTTTTATTTTCAGCACCCAATGGACAGTCATGAATACAGTGTAATATCCACAAGGGAAAAGGTGACACTTTTTAAAATCTTTACGTATATTCATGTGGTATTTGCAGTAAATCTTCCTGGATTTCTGCTTTTTTATTCTTTTGCTATGTGGCAACTATTGAATTGAAGCATTGTCACACCAAGGAGGCAATGTGGTACCAGCACCAGAGAGAGTACCGCAGGCTGGGTCAGTAAATCTCCACAGCTTTGAAATTTTAAATTCATCTCACATGCTAATGAGGCAACTTTTTAAAATTTTAAGGTCTATGTTCTCCTCTTTTTTTATGTGGAAAACTGGAGGTTAGAAGACTTGTTTGTTAAATAGCTGAGCTCAGGGACTGTCCCCTTATTGTGACCCGTACATGTGGTAACTTTCTGTGTGCTTCATAGAGAGAGGTGGGTGCTTCTAGAAGGCGATTCAGCCTACTGCCACCTGACTCTTCTTCCATGGGTGTCTTCTGAAAGTGCTGGAGATGGTTAGGCTCCTAAATTAAGTTTCAGTTTGTTTGGGATTCATCCCTCCTTGTTTTAGACACCTATGTTTGAACAGCACCTAATGCCATGGAGTCTCACCCTAACTTATACAGTGTTTTAAGTTCTTCTTTAATATACGCAATAAACTTGGATGACTTAACTCTAAGACATAGAGCAGAGTTTCTCCTGGTCCTACGGTACAGTATTTAGTTCAAAATCCAACATGTGGAATTTGGGCTAAGACTGCGGACAATCTACCAATTGTGCTGGCAGCTCTGGTTGTGTAAACACCTGCATTTCAAAGTAACGTTTAGGAAATTTGTTCATTTTATATAGGCTACCAAGCAGCCTTCAAATAGGGATTATTTTTAGCCAGACTGATCTTGCCAGGTTTTGATATGGCTTTGTGGCATGTGTTCGATTTAAACTGGTAACTTAAGTACCCATATCTCATTTCTGAACACCTGAGCTATGCAAAAAGCTGGTTCTACTTTAAACTTAAATCATTCTGCAAAGCTCTGGAGCAGAGTATCCACACATCAGGAATGATGTAACCTGACAGGAATAAAGTGGAATTAAAGTGAAATACATGTACTGGTGAAAACAAAATAATCTATGTCACGAATGAGAAAAACAAAACAGATGGAACTGTGTCTTTGGTCATGCATCAGAGGATTTTCAGGCTTCTCTAATACAGTGTAATTTAATAAAGGGGAAAACCCTTCAATATTCAAAATGCAATAAAGTGAAAAATGTGATTTTGTAATCATGTTGGAATTCAGTATCAATAACTGCAAAATAAGGAGTGCATTGATGAAATGGCATTAGAGCTTAGGAGGAATATACACATTGATTTATTAATGATTGAACTGATATCTGCTTCGGTTGTGGTGTCACCAGCATGCTGACAAAGTGGCTTTATATGAGCATACCCCGTGGTAAAAGGAAGCTTATATTGCTTAGTGAGTGGAGTTGTGGTTAAAAGAAAGGGAAGTGTCACAAGGACTTCGAACAACCCCATCTGCAAAACCATTCTGTGCTTAGAAACAGTTCCAAGCCGGCCGTTCTTCACACACACTTTGTCCTCCAACACCATGAAAGATGAAGCAGTTTGGTATAATGATTTCACTAGAGTGAGCTGGAGCTGCAGGGAAGTCAACAAGCTTCACATTTGGAATGCAAAAGCTCGAGGTCATCGGGAAAGCTTCGTCCTGCCCGAGGCAGCCAAAGGTGCATGTGTACGGTAGTGCTGGTTGGCAACTGGGTGTGGAGAATGCACAGAAGTTGTTATTCACAGAAGCAAGGTACGGTTATAGATTTCACACTCGTGTGTAACAAACAATGCCGGGTTTCAGGTGTTTTGCACAGAGGGATGATTGTATCAGACATCACCCACTTATGGATGATTACAGAAGCTGACACCCTTCTGTGCTCTGCTTTATTTCACTGCTTTGCTGGACAGTCAAAACCAGTTTTGCCTGTTGTGTATACCAGTACCCCTCCCAGCTCACAGTAACAAGCAGCATGTGGAGAGTATAAACACCTTTGAACTTCAACTTGCAAAGTCACTTCAGATACATCAGTATTATCCAGCATTTAATATACAAATATTTTTTTTCTCTTTTCCTCTGAGAATAGTAAATACAAATAATAACAGTATTTTCTGTAATAGGCAGTTTGATTACAGTAAGGTGGTCAGGATCCAGGAGGAGAAAGTCTTGGGTACCAGAAGTCCTTGGGGACTCTTAGTACTGGATATAGGATCTTTGCCAAAATCTGCAAACTATCTTTATAGAAAAGACAAGATAAATAGACTCTTACTATAGGTTTGTGCCAGACTTTTAATTTTCAGGAATCTATTATTTTTCCCAACCTAGCAGAGGGTCAACTTAATTTGTGAATCAGTTGGAAAAGGAAGAAAGGAGGGGGATGGGTAAAAGAGGTGACATTTTAAGCTATAGAAGCCTCCGCAGAGAACAGATTTCTCTTGGCAATCAAGATAACTTAACAACCATAAACACGTTGTCAGAGAGAAAAATTACATTTTGCTATAACACAGATCATACACAGATGACTGATTTCTCTTCCAAGTTCAAGCACAAAAGGGCTGTTTATATGTATTCAGCATCTGACCTAGCTCTTGAAGAGCTGAGGAATGGTGGCTAAAGGGCTCTCAAAATGCATCTTGGCAAGGAGCGCAGGATAACAATCAGTGTAAGTATAAATAGCTCAGAATGCTGATAACAAGAGCAAAGTTGTTGTTGCTTCAGATAATTTGCAGTGCTTGCCCACTTACATAGATGCAATCAGAATGTGGTTGTTAGAGTATGTTATGTATCAGTTGTGAAGCTGCTTTGAGTATCCACTGCTTTTCCTCTGCTTGGGCTGTTCTAGACGTTCCTGTGTCTATAGAAATCTGGAGAGTTTGTGTAAATAAGGAATGTTCTGCAGGATGGGCTTTGTTTTTTTGATGCATTGGATCCTTGTGTGGATAACTGTCCTCTGTAGGTGATGCTGGAAATCATGTGGATGTAAATAAAAGCTTCAGAGTGCGATGTATTATTTAGCTTCTTCTGAATCTAGAGACCACCAGCAGCAAGTATCTCCTCTTATTCTCCTATAAATTAATATAGATAAGACCAAAGGGAGTCTTCAGCCCTCTCCGTTTCAGTGGTCTGGTGCTCAGCTGTGGCACCTGTGTTCCCAGTTCCTGCCATTTCCAGATGGTTTGTATCCTGGACTGCATTTGCCTAACATTGCTTAACTTTCAGGATCATGCAAAATCTCCACGTGTTCAATGTGGTACAATTTATACTAAGAGGAAGGTAACTGTGAAAAGAAGTGTATAAGAAGGTCCTCCATGATTTTCCTTCATTATTTTAGGCAACAGATTGAATCTTCTCTTTTGCTCATGTCAGTAGCAGCATTTTTACTGACTTTCCTGGTACCCTGTTTTTACTTTATAATAAGAGTGTAAAAGTACCAGCTTAAATGTCACCATTTTTGCACAGCAGCTTCTGAAAACTCATCATCCTGCAATCATTCCTGGGTATTGCTGACCAGAGTTGAATCAGAAGAGGTACATGAGATATCCTCTGAACATTTCAAATATTTTCACTGTTTGTTTGGTTGGGGTTTTTTAGTGTAATAACCCAACGTTAACTTTTTATCAAAAAATAAGTAAAAAAAAATCCCTGAGTGGTGAGAATGATACACCTTTCCCATGATTCTTGTTCCTAATGGCAGGGAAAATGTATTACTGGACTTTGTGAATCACTACACTCGGTAAGCAGCAAACACAATTAAAGCCAGAATATACTGCATCACAACATCTACTAAATTAATTTATCTTGACAAGTTTCATTTAGTTTAAATAATTCATAGTGTACTTTTATTAAAATCTGAAAGGAAAAGTAATGAATTCTTGGTTGCCTGGTGTTTTACTGTAAAACTCTTACATTATTAACATTATAAATGTAATCACTTGAAACTATTGTGGTTTTCCTTTTTTTTACAAAAAGGCTGTTTGGGATGTCTTTTTGTAGAGAGCGGTGGTATGAGAAGGGCTGGAATTAGAAGGATGTGCTTAAATGGGATATTTGTAGTTCTTTATTAACCATACTTTGATTTTTATAGGTCTCAACGCAGTTCACAAGGGCAGTTAGTGCTGACTCCAATGCTCAAAAACCAAGGAGCCGGAGAGGTGTCGAGGGCTGAAAGAACTTGCATAGCCATCCAGGAAACCAGTAACATACGCTGCAACAAGACTTAAAAACTCTGTTGAAAGGAAAATTCTCCCTTTCTACCCCACCTTCACCCCTCTACGTTTCAGTAAAGTGATTTTTATCAGCACTTTATATCTTTTCCATTATGATTTCTTCATGGCTTTGTCTCCAGTGGCTTTGACCACTGTTGTTCATGAATGTCTTAATCTTGCTTTTAAATCTAGTTCTTGTTTATAGCTCTTGGAAAAATAGGTATTTTCTGTGAGTAGAGATTTGAACACTCTTGCTGCGTGAAAACTTTACCCCTTCCTATACACTCTCCCTGAGGATAATGATGTGAGCAGAAGATCATAACCTCAGGTGTAATAAGAAGCAGCTGGAGAAGATGATCCCTAACAAAGAAAGATTTGGGGTTGCGCAAATTGTAAAAAAGAGTGATGCAATATAAACTGAAAAACTGTCTTATAGCAATGAAAGAACATCTGAAGAGTATGTTGGACAGCAATCCTTGAGCTTAGGATTTCTGAAATCATTCCTCTTAGTTCTCTCATCTAAAGAGTTTGATAACAAAACAGGTGAACCATAATAATAATGTTAAAAGTTTTTTCTCTACTTAACTTGCTCGGAGATTTGTTTTCGGTAAGCAAGCTCTGAACTGGAGGGCAGGTTTTACACTTGCTCTGGACTCCTGATGCTGTAGCTCTGCTCCTCCCCAAGGCTCTTCTTGGTAGTTTAACAGGGGGTTTTTGCTGTTTGCAGTGACACCATGGTCTGTCGCAAAAAATTTTGGATAAATGAGGAGAGATAAATGAGGTTGTGCAGTGTAGTGAGGACGTAGCCTTCAGTGACTGAAACTTCAGCTTCTAATACTGTGCAGTAGAATAAAACTTCTTATGTGTTTGTATTCTTCCTCAGTTCGGGACTTTGGATGTGCTGAAGCTAAGCGCTTCAGAATGTTTCATGGTACCATTGATTTCTGCAAGCTGCAGAGCAGGACAGTGCCATCATTTCTCTTCTAGCTGCTGGGTGGGAGTTCTCACAAAAGTGACAAGTGTGCACTTGACATGGCACTGAGGAAAAGGAGAGAAAAAAAATCTGCTTTTCTCTGTTTTTACAATACAGCGTTCTCACTCTCCCTTCTGTTTTTTTCTAGTCTCTTTCCTTTTTTCTCTTCTGACCTCCTAAATGACTTTGCCTTCACCATATTTCCTCTCACCATGTCCCAGTTCCCTTTTCTTTGTCTTCTTCCCACTTAGTTTAGAGGTGTTGATTTTAGCCTCGTTACAAAACCATTACAGGATCCAGTGTCATTGGCAGGAATTCAAGAAAGGCTCCGCAATGCAATAGTTGGCCCTTTGCAGAGGAAGAGTGTCATAAAGAGATGCTTCCCCAAAGACCAGTGGGTTCTAGCCTTTTTACTAGTCTGTTCATTTTCCTGAACACCAAATTCACATGTATTTATATAGTGTTAAAACTATAATAATAACAATGCATGTATAAAGCATTACAAAAAGATGTGTGCACTATAAAATGTTGCAGACTCTATATTTAACAATGTGAGCAAGCTGTGCTGTAGCTGTCCACGAAAATACAGAATGTAGTGTATATTACGCCAATACGGAAGACTTTCTGTAGGATTGGCCTACAAGTGTGTGAAAGATTTTTCTTTCTCCTAGGTCTCCCACGGAGCCTTTGGCACCCATAGGACCCCTAAAAATCATCTGGTATGTCTGCCGCTGCCAGCATCTGGACATTCTGGAGAGCCAAAACCTCTCTTAACAAGGTCACATCTGCAAGAGCTGACAAGCAATTTCAGACCCAGCAGATTTCAGGTAAGGAGAAAAACTCTTCTCTTCAGCTTTTGCTCTTATTAAGAAAGAAAACCAACTAAACCCCTCTTTGTCTACCTTTAGGTGCTTGGCCACATGCACATACACAGAAACACAAACTCATTTATTGTGCAAGTGTTACTCCAAGAAGCAATTAAAGAAAAGGGAATCGGGTTGTTACTCTTGCTGGTTTTACTGCTTAAATGTTCTAGTGCTGAGGATATAGACTTGAGCTAGATCAGCAGGCTGGCAGAAATGAGGTAGTAACATCACTGGGGAAGGCAAAAATTGAACAAGTTGAGAATAGAAGAGTGTTCTTGCTTCTATTTTTTTTACCAAATATCTTTCAGAATTTGCTGTATTTAATATTTGTTTTTCTTACTGACCCTAATGAGTTCTAATATCTCTACTGTATGTCACCAGTACTGAAATGACTGACGTCCAGTCTCCCAAGTGCTTTAGCACTGACACAACTCCAGGAGAAACAACCTGAGGTGGTTGTTCAGGTTCTGTAGATACAGCGTTGGACAGGTTTTTCTGGCGGTCATGCATTGATGATATTATTTCCAGTCTGGGAACTTTTATTAGATTTGTGCAATGCTGGCTCATCTCTGACAACTAATCAGCATCTCATCAACTTGTGTTTCTTCGGATGTTTGGATACAGTGTGCTTCTTCCAAGTTTGGAGTTTGTTGAGTTTTTTTTTCTTTTTTCTCCTTAAACTCTCCATATATTTTCTTACATACAATTTTAGAAGTGTTCAAATCGTACTATGAGTGTGCCTTTGAATGAATTATAGCCCCTCCTTGAGAGACTTCTAGTTTTAAATCACAGAAAGTCCAGGTGGCCTCAGAAATGTCCATATGGTTTGCAACATGTGGACTAGATAATGATTTTCCTCTGAGAATACAGACACCATCATTCTTTAGGATGCATGTTTCCTCAGTTTGTCACTAATATCCTCATTCTCTTTTTAGCTGTGTGGAGAAGCAAAAGAATGAGCAATCCATTTATTTACTGTGTGAGCGTTGCAGTTAAAGCTGTATTCCCATTGTTTTCTTGGTTGAACTGAAAACTATTTAAATCCCTATTGTACCAGTCAACAGGCTGCATTTGACCTTAAGCACTTCATAGGTGAAAAATCATTAAATCTGTGAAGTATTTGAGTCAACCAGGTATCAGTGTTTTAACTGTAGACAACATTTTCCACTGGAAAACAGTAGTGGCTTGGGCAAGTGAAGCAGAAATGAATCACAGCTGACTTGGTCATTTCAGTTTGTGATCCCGTATGCTAAAGTTCTGAATGAAGTAGCAGAGTGGGGATAGACCATCTAAAACAACCTTGTTGGCCTGTTGGTTGAACTATTGCAGTTCATTTTTCCAGACAGCGTGCTTTTTGTAACCTAGGTTTGTCTCAATTTAGCTTTTAAACATGTGAAATATTCCATATTTGTGAAATCTTTTTTGGTTTATTCCCAGTGGATTTTCCTAAAGTGTATCACCAGTGTCTTGGGATTTGATCTTCTCTTAGAAGTGGAATTCATTCAAATCTGCAAACAGGAACACTTAGCAACAATAGCAGCCTCACAACAGCCAATATTTTAGGGTGTTTCAGAACATTATTAGAAAACCTGGTTAAATGTGAAAATAAATGAAAACATTTTACTGGGCCTTTTAGAATAAATATATTCTACTGTAATGTGATCTGGAAACGATTTCAGAACAAATGGCTTGTCCAAATGTTTGCCCAATTGCAGGTTCTTCATGTCCGTGAATCACATAACACATAAAGCTGATAAAGGCAGGAGAGTTAACAGGAATTTTTTAAAAAACAGCTCCTCTGGCTTTTATTCAAAACTTCCATGAACAATTTCTTCCATTCAAACCTTCCTGTTTCTGATTAGCTTCTTCCCACATATTTTCCAGCAACATTTTGTTAGTTGAAAATTAAATGATGCCTTTTTGATAAGCTGTTATATGATTTTGAAGTACCTGTCCCTGACAAGAAGGCTATAAATTAATATTCAAGTCTTCTGTTTCAGTAGCAAATTAAATGCATTTTGTTTTCCAGAAAAAATGTGGAGATAAATCTACTACGTTACCCAATGTACCTCTTAAGGAGTATCTATCTGAAGTATCCATTACTTTTTCAAATGTAACTGTGACCTTTTGATATGTGTGTTTTAGAAAAGTTAAACTGAAACTTAATCTATTGGAATTTAATATGGACTCCTTAAATGACATCAGTTCCTTCTCCCAGCCCTCATTCAATATTATAATGGCTTTAATTTAGGCTAGTCATGGAAGTAAATGAAAATATATTTGGTTTAGTTTATATTAGTTTTAAAGGAGAGCTACATAGTAGTTTAACCTACACTAATTTTGAAAATGCTTTCAGGAACATGACAAAATGCAAAGAATTTGGGTTGCTCTGCTTCACAGTTTAACAAAGCACGTGTGTGTACCCTTAGTTTTCTGCTAGAAAAATAAAACAAGCAAGCTTGAACAACATTCATGCTTCACCTAGCTCAAAATATTGGCTTTTTTTCAAAAAGCATCTGATTTTTTGTTGTTGTTGCTGATGATCTAAACAGAAGATAAATTTGACAGCCCTCTTGCAGATAAAAACAGAAAGGTGAAGCTATGAAAAAGAATTATGGCAACATCTGCCACTGCAAAAACTCTTGAGAGTTGGGCTGAGAGCCAAGCATTGCCTGAACTATTGTTTCCCATAGTAAATATGGCACCAGTGTGTAGGTGTGTAGATAGCTGGAAAATAATCTACATGGTAACATATAGAAAACTGCTATCTGGCATTGGCATTATTCATCTGCTATCCTTGATCAGTATATTTTTTTGATATTAAAGAACCCCTCCTCTGAATAGGAGGGAGTCCCATCCTCAGAGGTAATGGGTGTTATCTTGCTTGCATCACATAACGGTGCTCATTCATATGCCAGAGTTAGAACCGGTACAGATCCATCCCTGACATTATATCAACATGGACCTTGCAACTCAATATCAAAGTAATAACTAACTGCAGGAGACAAGCAATTTTTTTTTTCTTGAGGTCAGACTACATCCATAGCCTATTTATAGTTAAATTGAGATAGAAACGTTAAACAGAAATTTTTATAAGCTATGATTATCCAAATGTTGGCTGATCTGAAAAGAACAGATTATAAAGTTGAAAACTCGCCTTGATAATGTGGGTGCAAAAAAGCAGCTAGAAAAGCCAGCTTAGAAACTTTTGCTATATTATGTCAGAAGTCTTACATAAAGAAGGTGGCACTTACAAGTAGACTTTTGTGCACTCTCACTGGAGTTGGTGATTAGGAAAAAGAACCTTGCCAGACAGGTTTAGCTGATGGTCAGCTAGGCCAGTATTTTCTTTCTCCAATGGTACCTTCTAGCAGATTTTATTTTATTTTATTTTAGTGGGTGGGAGTGAAGATAAAGTCACGAGTGGAATGACACTTCCTCCTATTTACGCTACCAAATTCGAGTATCCTGTGGTTTGGGGAATTCCAGGGCTGCAGATTTTATTTGCCCTATTTATATAATAGGCCTTGGTGAAGGTCTCTAAATTAGTTCTCTAAATTAGATTTTATTTTTTTCTAACTGGGCTATGACTTTGGCACACAAAACATCCTGTGGCAAGAAATTCAACAATTAAATTATGCATTGTGTGAATAAGTACTTCCTTTTGTTTGTTTTAAACCTGCTGCCTGATAATTTCATTTGGCACTTGCTGGTGTTTTTATGCTTAAAGAATTAGTGAATAAGAAGCCTGAGACTCCACAGAAATCTAGTGTAAAACAAGACCTTAAAGGTTATTGATATGACCTCTGAGTAGCTGGCTTCCAAATTCACTGTCAATGACTTAGTCCTGCAATAAAAAACCATATGACATATTATTCTCATTTTTATAGGAGTCTGTTGGGCTTGATACTGTCCAAAGCAATAAGGCAGTATCTGTCTTCAAGGTTGTTAATGTGGAGCCTCTTTTATGTCCTTTTATTTTTATTTTTTTCTTAATTTAGGGTATATTTGAGTTGCAGATTCTCTGCATCTTAAAAGAAAGAACAGTTCTAAATTTTCTTCAAGACAATTATAAAGCATCTCTGCTATCACCTTTGTAGTTTTAGCAGAATAAAAATGGCAAACTTAAAAAGAATTTGTATGAAAGTTCTAAGATTGTAGGAATTTATTTGCATTTCTAATAGTTACCGGATTTCAGGGACCCAGCTTGTATAGTTGGATATTGCAGTGGTCTGAAAATTTCCATCTTTGTTGGCTTGCTGTTGCATACGCACAGGCAGAGGCATGTATACGGATGTATTTGAATGAGTGAAGCAGGAGATGATTTTTGAGTCCTGTGCTGACCTTTGCTCTGCAAAAATTGACTGGAATGATACCACGATAGTGCCCAAGTGCAGCGTGCTGCTGCATCATGGACAATTTCACAGAATCCCAGAATGGTGAGGGATTGAGGGAACCTCTGGAGATCATCTCATCCAACCCCACTGCTCACCCAGAGCAGGGTGCCCAGGATCACATCCAGGTGGGTATGGAGTCTCTCCAGAGAAGGAGACTCCACAACCTCTCTGGGCAGCCTTGGCCAGGCAGGCTCTGGCACCCTCACAGCAAAGAAGTTTTTGTTCCTGTTCAGATGGAACCTCCCGTGTTCCAGTTTGGGCCTGTTGCCCCTTGTCCTGTTGCTGGGAACCACTGAATTTGATATAGAGGAGTAAAACTCTGAATTTATTGTTTTACTTTAAAAGATGCAGGTCTCAAAATACACATCCAGCCTTTAATTGTCTCTGTAATTGATTGATTGTTTGTTTTCTTAACGAACTGCTTCTCTGTAGGTAGATGTATTTAATTCTGAGTTTTCAACCAAAGATTGTCCTTGGCAATCTTAAAGCCAAGGCCCAATACAGCAATATGCTCAGTGATAGCAAAGCAATCCTGGCTCTGGCATGCGGTTGAGATGAAGAATGCTGCAGAGAGAGGGTCTCTGCTGACAGTACATTGTCTAGGCTTCAGCTTTGGACCTTTGGGGTCCTGAGAGCAAAGCAGCGATTGTCATATTTGCCTCTATACTGGGTTTTGATAAGTGTATCACTAGATGGAGCTGAGCTTGATGCCAACAGATTACGACGTGTCAACCAATGTAAGGCTCAGTTTGGTTGATAAGTCAAAGCAGCAGGTCATTTCTGGATATAAACTGGAACTGACTGCACAGCCAAAGGTAGTGAGCTGAAGAAAGTGCTGTGCTTAAAAGGCTCATAGTGCTTCCATTTAGTATCGCATGCAGTGCTAATATTATTTCCAGTCCAAGAATTAAGGGACACATACAATTTGCATTAACTTTAATTTGTCATGGGAGTCCTGCCTTCGATATTTAGACATACAAATATGCACTTGTGGAAATGAAGTAACGAATGACAGGCTTTGGTTTGAGAATGCTGCTTCTAATGTTACTTTGCCATAAATCTACAGCTGGAAAGCAGGAATTGCTCACCACTTGTGAGTATGATAAATAGAGGTTATTATTACTCAGTTGGTTAAATATTTTAGTAAAACATATTAACAACCAACAAGGTTTGCCAATGTGCTTCCTGAGATGTGAAGCCTCTCCCATGATGGTTTTAATGTGCAAAAAGAGTGCTTAAAAGCAACTTAAGATCTGTAGTTTGTCCTTTCATTATATTGCCACATACTTATCGAGACCAGAGCAGTGGCTTGGCAGGCAGAGCACATAGTAGTAATACATAATTAAGCCTGGAATTTTTGCATTCATAAAACATGGGATGCACATTCCCTGCCATTATAGATCCAGTGGAGGGGTTAGGGTGTTGTTTTTTTTTTTTTTTTTTTCCCGTCCTCTTTGGTGAGGAAATGCAAGCAGTGGTGTTGGAGTCGAACCCTTCTGAAGTGCCGAGCTGGAAATCATGTTGGTGGCTCATGGTGAGCGCAGCAGGCTTGTCTTCAGGGAAGCGTGGAGTAATATTTCCTTGCATGCAGACAGATGGTGTTGATATGTACACCTTTGCCAAAGAACTGTAAAACTTGTAAAAGGAAGTGCAGCGGGGTTCAAGGGGAGAGAAGATCAAAGAAATAAATAATAATGAGTTAAAAGCCTGCTGGTTGCCCATGAGCAGGGTGGAAATAAGAGGAGTTGTTAGTTTAGTGGCATGGATTGTCCAGATTGGAAGAGTTTTCCTGCCCCAGGGCTTAACTCTTTATTGGGTGGAGCTTTCTCAGAAAACTACTCAAGGTAATGTTTGTGTTTCATTATTTTGGTGTTGATTTCAGACCATCCTCTAATGTTAGTTTCTAACTATAAGTTTGGATTAGGGTTGGATTTTGCAGGAAACATGTATCTTTTTAGAGATCTTTCATTTCTCGGCTCATGATTAGGGAATAGCATATTTTGGGACGACTGGCCACCCCAATAGATGGTTTTGGCCACAAACCATCTACTCAGCTTTGTTTTCTTAGTACAAAAGCATTTCTAGACAACAGCATCTATTGGCCGTATCTAGAAAGGCAGTGAAGAAATGTCTTACTGTTTCAGCAGCAGCAAACCAAATATTTTGTTTTAAATGTTAGGATTGCAAAATTTCCTTTAAAAATATGGGAGTAGCTTTGGGTGAGAGTATCTTATTTTATTCCAACTATTTCACCTTCTGCCATAAAAATGACTGATAAAGTTGATGCAGGAAAAAACTGTGATAAGGAGTTTGAAATATGAGATTAACTTCAACATGTTTAAAAGTGTTGCTGGAAGCATGATAGGAAGATTATTTTTTTTGGTCTTTTATAATGTAGAAATTGTTCTTTCAGAGTAGTAAAAAAATGCCTTATATGAGCATTAAAACCATTCCTATATAACTAAGAATAAAACTTGGCATATAATTGTGTATTTCTCACAGAGTTCAGAAAAATTCTCTCAGTTATGGAAAGTGTAAAAAGAGCTTGCTAAATAAAATCAAAGTTACAATGTGCGCTCACAAAACGTGCCATGTTGATGCTGGAAGGCTAGAGCAGGACTGACTGACAGCAACCACCTCTATTCTTTCATGAGTCCCAGTATTACCTGGATAATACTGGTGGAGTATTCAACAGACACAAATTCTGATATGAGAGGCATATTTGTGACTGAAAGGAGGTCTTAGAAAAGTGGTAATCTTGGAGCATGAGCAGCTTTTTGTAGTAGTTTCTGAGGGCTTTCCAGCATTTTATTTTTCACGGAAAATGCCTGCAGAGTTGAATAGAGTATCACAACCAGTCTCTGAGATTTCTGAGTCATCTTAGGGAATTGTGGCTTCAATTCCAATAACGGGAGCTTTGTTATCAACTTTAATGGGCCTGCGTGCCTCCTATAGAATAGTTCCTTAAATTTAATAATACTACAATAAAATGAAATAAATCATTCCCAATAGAATTTTTCTAGTTTAG
Organism: Eurystomus gularis; assembly: GCA_013400335.1. Classification (NCBI taxonomy): domain Eukaryota; kingdom Metazoa; phylum Chordata; class Aves; order Coraciiformes; family Coraciidae; genus Eurystomus; species Eurystomus gularis. The sequence continues at coordinate 193,653 of VZZY01025184.1, read as the reverse complement.
AGGATAACTTTTATAGATCCTTATTAAATTCTAGGCAATGTTTCAATGATGGAGGTTTACCTTGTCTTTCAATAATATGAGACATAAAAGATCTCAGGGGGTGTCTCTGATGCATAATGGTTGCTCTCTCCTAGTTCCAGACAAAGAATGAGCACAGCAGAGAAGCATGTAATTAGCTTGGGTGTAGTGCCACACTACTGCTGCTGGCAGGAGAATTAACGTGTCTTTTTTTGTGCTGAACCACATCAACAATCCAGCTCACACCAAACTGGGTGAGGCTTTTCTAGGATGGCATCAGGTTGTGCAATGCAGAAATGTCCTGAGATAATACCAGTAGCTCTTTTTATGGCATGCTACTGGAGAGAAAGGAGGATGCTACAGTAAGAATGCCAGTTCTCCAGCACTGTTGTTTTAATAGGATTACTACTGAATCACCAGCCTGTTTAATTAGACCTATAAAAGTTGTTCAGCAAGGTGTGGATTTGGGGCTTGGGGGAGGAATATCAGGAGCACAGCATGTCTGGAAAAGTGTCTATAAAAACCTGCCTGTAAAAGTCTCTTACTATGTGGTCTAATTAAGGTCTGGATACAGACATACATTACTTACAAAACAAACAGGTTAGTTTCTGTTTGCCGCACTTTATTTTTATAACCTGATTACAAACTGAAGGAGTTTGTTAATTTAGCCTTAGTTTAGGTATACAGCAGAAAGCAGTGCTTGTCCCTGGTTTAGATCAACCCTGCTCAAGGCATTCTTGGGAAATAAACACAGCCGAATCAAGTTGTATCAAATAACTGCTTTTTCAAATCGTTCATTTGCTTTTTTTTGTTGGTGGAAGGTTAGATTATAAACACATCAATGATATCATATTTTTGCCTAAGGGAAGTAAGCATATGCCCGTATGTGGAAGAGGAGAAAATAATTCCTAAGATGTGCAAAACTGAACTGCAGAAGCTTGATGGTGAAACTATCACAAGAATACTTTGAGTTGCATCTGCATTGAAGAGAAGTGTGGCATGGTCCAGCTGAGGAGGGGAGAATGGTGAGGCTACGTTAGTGCTGCAGGGATGTGTGTCTCAGCATGAACTTGCCACAATGATCATGTTTGTGTTCAGTTACACCTACTGCCAGCATTTGTGAGCAGATCTTTACCATATATCATTACATTATTCCAACTTTTAAACACAGTTTGGTGATTTCTTTTAGATCTTGTTGTCACTTGGATATTTCTTTAAAATGGCCATAAGAAACTTTTTTTTTTTTTCACAATGAGGGTGGTCAAACACTGAAACAGTTGAATCGCCACCATCCTTGGAGCCATGCAGAACTCACCTAGACAAGGCCCAGAGCAATTTAACTTTGAAGTTAGTTCTGCTTTGAGGAAGACGTCGGACTTCAGGGCCCCTTCCAACTTAAATTGTTGTATTAGTCTATATTATAAGGCCGATGTACAGGGCCAGCCTACCAGGCATAAGATGGGTCACTTAGTATGGCTAAGCAGAAGAAATTGTACTGACATCAGCAATACTGATGTCTGCTCTGTAGAAGTGGTGACTGCAGTCAATCCCAAACAGAAGAGGCAGTCTCTGGAGCTATTTCGATATTGCAGTCCTCAGTCAGTAATCTTTAAGGGGTGTAAGGTGATAGTGGCCACCCCATCCTACCTCGGTGTCCCAAATGAGTAACCAGCTGCTTGTATCAAAGGCAAACTGTCTGGTGTGTGTCTAGTGTGCAGAGTGTAAATAGCATCTCAAATACCATGAAATGTCAATATTAATGCCTGATGCTATTGCAGAAATTCATTTTTGAGTCAAGTCTAAATCTAACACAACTAATCTGTTTATATTATCCAGTGCTGAGGAACAGGTTATACCTCAGACCTTCCCTGGACTTGTTTTAGTAAGATCTTTGCTTTACCTCCTTTATGCACCTGCTTTGCTGCACTGCTCTTACCTGATAGAGAAAAATAAAAAATAAACATCTCAGTGAGATACCAGCTGTCTCAATAGGTTCTCAGAGAGAATGAGCAATGCGTTATGCAGGTATGACATAATACTTCCTCTTCATGGAATTGGAAAAAAAAAAAAATTGTAAGTAAATCTATCTGTAACAAGCTTCAGAAATAATGGGGATCAGCAGGCAGTAGGTTACTGGGTGAGAACAAATATATGACCTAGGAAAAAATAATCCTGGTCAGATATAGTAGGATTATTGAAAATGACAAGATACAAGGTTCTGCTGGATATTTTTTCACTATGGTAAGTGCTGGTTCTAGTTAAAAAGATTGTCCATCTGGATCTAGATCAAAAACCTGAGCTTTGGTGGTTGCAAACTTGTAAAATTCAAAGAGGAAGGGGAAAAATCAAGAAAAAATGTCTACTCTTTCTTGTCTTCCTCCACTCTTTTAGTTTCCCACACAAACAATGTGCTGGAGAAGCAGAGTAAGAGTGAACTAATGCTATTGCCACGTGATGTCCTGACTGCCCACAGGACTAAGGAAGATGAATGTAACTTATATTCTGCCTGATCTTGGTGTTGTCATTTGGGATTGTTAGAGGAGTTTAATGGAGCTACGCTGATTTATATGTGTAGAGTACAGGGCCTTTCATATGCCTTGTTTCTACTGGTTTATAGCTAATTTTTATTTTATTGCTGACCAGAAAGAAGTGATTTCCTTTCATCTTTTTCTGGCTAAAGTCTAAGACCAGTGCCACAGGTCATGGGAGAGGAACATGCACACCACTACATGGTGAACAGAGCCCTGAAGACCATGGCAGGGGCACGCGTGATTTCTAGTGAAGGCGTAGACAGGGAAGGATGGTCTCTCAGTGCACTGCACTGGAGGCATTGTTCTGGGAGCCTGTCTATGGGGGTGAGGAACAGCAGAGCAAGCTGAGGGGCTGTGTGGTACCCATGCTGTGGGTCATGGGCAAAGGCTGCAGCACTCAGCCTAGATGGGGTTCCACAGGGTTGGCAATGCTCACCCTGGATGCTGTGAGAGGCTTCCCAGGTCTGCGGATCCTCCTCCCTCTTGCTCTGATTGAAACCTATCTCAGCTCTCTTGACTCCCGCAGAGCCTACTCCTACCACTGAGAGAAGTGGCTGAAGAATTCTGGCTCCAGCATTTTCAGTCTTATATTTTTTTGTTATTTTTCCAGCCTTCTGCTTAACCCTCCTTGCCAAAAGCACTCTTTGGTGACTAGAAAACTAATTGGCCGGAGGAGGTGTCATCAAAAATTCATCTCAGATAATTAGACATTGAGCTATCATTATCCTTGAGGTTCAGATCATTTTTGTTTTCATTAGCTGCGTGGTTCCCTGTGGTAGATATTTCTGATAATTTCTTGACACCGAGGGGGTCACAAGTCCTGGCACTCACTCAGACATTCTACTCTTATGTGTCCTTGCTTACCTAGCAGGGATTGGGGGGAAGAGTGGTGTTAGTCATGCTGCATGTTTGCATTTTCATCAGCTATATAGGGCACCTTATGTAAAAATATGTTTCACTAGACTTTGCTGGAGTGCTGGCAAACTTGGTGCCACAAAGTTTGCAAAGGAGCATTTATGTTTTTCCAGTGTTTTCCACATAAATGTCATTTCAAACAGCTGTTGATAGTGTTAAGAAACCTCATCTGCATTTTATGAAATTCTAATTGCAGAGTAATTAATTTCTGATACAGATTAATATTAGGATTAGGTCCTCGAGATTTTATTGCTTTGTGGCGCAGCACTGCTTTTGTTCTGAGTCCTTACATGTAAAAAGAATATAACCAGATTTCTGCCAGCAGAGCTTTAGCAGTTTTGTATTTTTTAATGCAACTGTGAAATTTGAGGGGGGCAGAGGGGCTGGAGGGGGAGAAGGGTAATTCCATAGTGAGGAATAATCTGCCTTTGTCTATGATATGAAGAATATGAAGAAATGTTTTACTTTTTTTTTAAATGCTGTTCTGTATGTTACAGTAATAAATAATTCTGAGTATTGGAGCCAGCAAAGCATGGAATTAATATTTTTGAAAATCCTGATATTTGGGAATTTGTTTTCATTCTCAATGAAGATCCGGACACATGGAAATATTTCCCCAAAATAGGTACCTAAAAAATTTTCTTTGACCAACTGAAATAGCTGTTTCGAAAGGCAAGCTGAAAATATTTTCTATGGTTGGGAGGAAGTTACTTCAGGATCAATATGCTCCTGCAGAAAATAGAGATGCTGCTGAAAATGAGTATTTAAGTTCAAGGAGTTTTCATTATAAATACTTGTTACGTAGTGCAGTGTTGTTGGATGGCATTTACATATTTATAATTTAAAAATACTTTGAATGCATTTTAAAAAATGTATTCACATTTGCTAAACACCTGCATGTTCAGCCTTTTATAAGGCACAGAAAAATTCTATCCCCTGTCTTTAGAAACTTAGAACAAGCAGTCAACAGTAATGATTAGCCCTGACACTATTGATTAAAAGGTTTCATTACTTTTCTCTCTGGCTGTTGATTGCTTCCTGCTAAGAGAGGAACCATGATGCTGTTCCTACCTAAGAGATGTGGAAATCGTTTGCAGAGAATGGTTAATTTACAGCTCTTGTCTGTCCTGTGTATGTCCTCTTGTAAATTCAACATGATATTCAAAATGCAATGGCATAAAAGCAAGCTGTGGTCAGGTTTCACCCTGTGTTTGTTAGGAACAACTCATGTTTTGAACTTACTAGGAAGCCTCTATGATTGCTCTTAACAAAGTATGGACTGGAGCAAAGTTAAGTAAACCAACCCCTGCAATAACTCGAGCGTTCCTGTTTGTTTTTAATCAAACCTGGGTTTAGTTTCTTGGATCGAGATCTGCAATTTAGTTTTACACAAACATTTTGATGAACAGAGAGCTGGTAGGAAAGATAGGTGTGGTCGTTAAAAACAAGTACAGCTCTGTGTCATGCATCTCAAGTTCATCTTATCTTTGGGTAATCTCTGCAAGCTTAGTACTGGGCTGCTGCTGGCACGCTTCGCCTTGGACTTCAGTGGAGCTCTGCTGATGTGCCCCCTCTGGGAATGTGGCTCAGGAAGCTGATAGCTTTCTAAAGCTGTCTTTATTAAGATTACTCATCTTCCTCTTGTCTCTGGCTTTTATTTCTGAGTTATGAACAAAAAAACCATACCCTGTGTAGGCACCTAGATTTCCCAGTGGTTTTATGTCACATTTTTCAAGGCTATCTCTTTTTTTTTTTTTCTAAAACTTGTAGACTCTCTTCTCCATGATGTACTGCTTTATCACATCCCCCACTAGCGGCAAGTGTGCTCTTCTGTACACTAAAACTGGATGGAAAGATGACTAAGGGTTGCTTTATTTCTTCCCTTGGCTAAGGAAGCAGAGTTCTCCTTTACTGGTGAACTGAACCTAGTTGAAATTTCATTCTAGTGTATTAGCAGGCAGGCTGATAATTTGAAATGTCTAATTCCTTCATCAGTATTAGCATATACATTTGCAATTATGTGAAAATATTTTAAGGAACAATGAAGTGAACTAGTGTGGAGGTGGTATATTTACATTCTCATTATGAAACCAGGATTAAATTAATAAAAATAAATACAAATCACCAAATAAGTAACATTTCTATTTTTAAAATGGGGTGTCTTGCTTTGTATCTTGTGAGCAATGCAGTCATTGGAGTGAAACAATGCTGAAGAATTCATGGGCATGTTCAGTGTTAAATAACATGGTAGAAGGACATTGGGACCTTCATCTTTCTTTGATAAAGTAAAGTATTTTTGAAATGAACATCTTATCAGATCAGAAAAGCTGGTAATATTGGCAGATCAGCACAACGCAGTCATGTCAATCTGACATCTGATCACAAGTAATGTACTTTTGGAAAGAAAGTCAAAGCGAAGGACAACACAACTTTCATACACAGTGCTCCAAACTCAGAAGGATGGTATTTTAAAAATATTTTCTCTTCCCATTTCAAATACAAGTTGTACATTTAGATCCTTATAAAGGGAATTTTGTACTTGCCTCAATCTGTTTCCTAGATCCAGACATTTGACTCTGTATCTGTTAGCTCAGGAATATATAGCACAAGAGAAGTTTGGGTTTTTTTCAGGACATTGCTGTAAAGAATGTTGTATCTAAGGTGTTGAATTGACTGCAAAACTTTTACTCATTCATTACCTTGGTGAGCTGCAGTTTAACTCTTTCGAAGGAATACTTGTCTTTGAGTGCCTCATTGTCACTAGGTAAACTCTCATGTCTGATATCAATATGTGTTGATGTGACAAATGAGTGAACCCCTTCCCAGATAGTAATTTCACTGTGGTTTTCTTACACTACAACTCAATTTCCTAACCTGGTGCTCCTTGCAGCTTGCTAGACAATTATCTTTCTAAGGGTGCTATCTGTGCAATATACAGCTTTTTCTGTCCCTACTTGTATCCTGTGGGACATGAGTCAGCTCCAGACCAAGTACTTGTGGTATAGATTAGACATAAGTTAATATATTAGGCAAAACAGTTTGGCCCTACTAATTGCACCTCATCAGTGAATAATTTATGACTCCCAGCTTTTGGTTGGCTTGCAGCATAGGTGAGGCAAGCTTGTGTTTGCCTGCAGTATGCATTGTAGACCTACTTTGATTAACATGCATCACTGGAGGTGAATTCGGTGTAATTTCTTGTTTCATAGAGATTTCTACTGCAGAGGTAGTATTTTGTCAGAAAACATGAACCCCTTCCCTTTTAAGTAGGGGTCCGTTTATATATGCTGCATCCACAAATATTTATAGTGAGCTCATTTATTAATATACCTTGAATACATAGTGTCTACATGATTTTACAAATGATGAATGAAATGTACGGGTATATTCTGGTAAGGCCATTCCATTAGCTAACACTCTTGTTTCAGTGACAATGACTTGATCAGCTTTTAAAAGAATTTATACATGCAAATATTGAGAATTTTGAATAGCACTCAAACAGTCTAGAAGCCCTGTGAAACCCCTGTGAGGCTTCTGCTTCTATTTGGGAAAAATGGTCTTTTTCTCATACTTACTTCAGGCTGAAACCAACCAGAACAGAAAGGTGGAGTTGTATTATTTTCAACTTTAAAAGGATGTTATTGATGTTATTGTGTTTATTTTTTTAAGGTGAGTGTACTGGTGTACCGAGCCTTTGAAAATGAGAATAACAGCAGGCAGCAAAGGAGCTAGATTTTATAAAGCCTTGAGTTTATGTGGTTACCAAAAACCCCTCTGAATTTCAAAATCACCTACAGCATCTCTGCATCTTTAAGAGATCATCTACTTTTGAAGTGGGTGAGTGTTTCCTTTGGTCATTTCTCAAGTTCCATAGGGTCAATACATGGATTGTCCTTGGAGCACACGAGATCTATCACTGCTTGCTCCCGAGCTCTTGTATCCAAAGAGAAATACAGAAGTGCTCATGACTTCAGAGTTACGCACTTGAGTGTTTTGCTGGGCTGGTTTAGGATGATCTAAAAGTTGCAAGTTCTTTCCAGGGTCACCAAGTAGCTTGTTTAAAATGGACTGTTAAAAAGGAAAAGCAGAAAGTATCGTGGGAAGAATAAGTGCTTGCCTTTCTGCCAGCATACACAGGTCCAGGTGAGAAGAGTAGTAACTCCCTGTGAAATGTTTCAAAATGCTCATGTACCATCTCAAGCAGGAAAAGATCTGGCTCTTGACTGGATAGAAAAAAATGTTCCTTATTACTAATGAGTCAACTGCACTGCAAAATCAGGACAGAGCATGAAAAATGTCTGAACAATTATATTTGCTGCAGTGTTCCCATTGCCTAATGCGTTTATTTTCAAAATGCAGAGAGATGAGTAAAGGATCAATTATCTGTGACATTCTGTGATAGCAAATTGTAGGTGTCAAGGTTTAGGTTCAATCCACCAGACCTAAATTTGGTTCTAACTCAAACCAGGACAGCAGGGCAGGATGGGCTTCAAATATGCTCATCAGGATGCTTTCTGAAGGCTGTTGGGAAACTTTAGCCCAAAATCTGGTGGTACTTCTCAATAAACTGGGTGTGTACACACAAAATAGCATAAAACCTGAAATCTGGATTTTTTTTTTTCCACTTTAAAAAGAGGAATAATCTGACCTTTGCAGTAAATCTAAACTGTTTCCCTGGTCGTTGCTTGACCATCTGGTGTGAGGTAGCAACGTACAGATCAGCTTTTCCAACCGCTGAGGTTGAAACCAAAGGAATAAATTTTCAAGGATTAGGCAGTTGCCATCAGAGTTTACTACATCAGCAGAAAAAACTGGGCAATATTTATTATTAGAGGCAATTCTACTGCTATCTGCTAATCCAGGTGTATTATATCATTCTTGCTGGAGTTCATGGTACATGCTAATTATTTTATATTTATTCCTACCTTAGGAATTATATTCTTCTAGAAGCAGATCCCTGGGGTTGTTATCCTGGTTGCCATTTTTAGCAACACAAGTATGGCCATATTTTGTTTTCTTGGCTGATATTTGGGTTTTCTGCTGATACCTCCTCCTTTCTCTGTCTTCTAGGCAGAGCCTACTGCTTCTCTGCAGCTAGCAGTTACTTTCTCTCCTTTTAGCCATATGGTCTGGAGACACAGGAAGGCAGAGCCTTTCCCCATGACCATGGTGGGTAGGGGGAAGTCAATTAACCAGAACTGTGAAGAGGTGGAAATATTTCTTTTCCTTAGTGGTACTAGGGGGAGACATAAACTTTACCACCAACTCCTCTTCCTTTAAGAGACCTTAAACTGTCTAAATCAACTGGAATGAAAATTCAGAGCCAGTTTGGTCCTGCCAAATAAATACATATATTTACTCAAGTAGCAAAAGAAAACTTCTTCCAAAAATAAGGCAGTAAACAAACTGGATGGAAACAGGGTTAAGATGTGAGAGAATGTAAGGAGTAAACATAAAATACTATTTGGAGTCTAGCTACACTGAAATATTAGTTTAGACATATCAGAAGCTTTTGATCTCAAAGTCAGGAGCTAATATATTTAGTATAACTAGGAGCTTGTTATACCTAGTGCATCTCAAAATCAAGATTACATTTGTTTTGCAAATAAATGTATTGTATTCATTAGAACAACAAATATTTAGTGCCAGAATAGGCTTTAAAATGAGTGGAAAAAAAAAAAAGAAAATTATATCCCTCTCCCTGAAGAAAATGGTAACTGATAGTTCCAATACATCATTTTAGTTGAACCACTGAGATTCTTATATATGAAACAAATGATCTTATGGCCATATTTATAATACCATTGACTTCAATTTTTTTGGCTGCACATAATTTAGTAAACTTAGTGTCTTGCTGTTACTGTTTATCAAGACATGTGCTTGTCCTGAGCTAGCTCACACTAATCTGCCAGACTTCAAACCATGGTAACATGTTTGCCATCACCCATTTACAGTCCAGCATTCCTAAATTCCATTTCTGCTATTTTTCAGTGTCCTGGCATTAGAATATGTCCTCAAAGACATAATGATTCTATAAAATATAGTGTTCTCTATGTACATTCTCTCTTTGTGTGTATTCCAATTATTTGTAAGATAAAATGGGATTGGCAAGAAATTATTCTTCTTGTTTCTACTTCCTAATTTTTGTTTTGGATGGGTTCTCTTAAGGAACAGATGGAGTCATTTGATAAATAACATGGAGGAAAGAGAAAGGAGATTATTTCTAAAACCAGAGGCAATCCTTTTTTTTTACCATAAAGGCTGGCCTGGATATGAAATGAGTCAGAGCCTTGAAATTAATAAAAGGAAACTTGAGAATGAAGGTCACATGCAATTAGTGAGATAAACAATCTGGGAGTTATTTTTATTTATCATTGCATCTGTCAAATGACCACTGGATCATGCTTCTTATAAATAGTTATTCAAAAATGAAAGAATGACACCAAGGTAGATGTTAAAAATGTTTTTAAAAGCAAAACTTGGGATCTATTGTGGGGAAAGAAGACAGTAGCTTGGTTGTTTGTTGGTTTGGGGGGTTTTTTGTCCGCTTTTGATGCTAAATACAAATACTATTCTTAAAGAAGGCTGGAGCTATTCCCATTCAGTAGAATAGCAATGCTTTCAATTTTATATCTTCCCTCAGCCTACAATTTACCATTTACAGGACATATTTAAGAGCAGTGTTGTTTCCATTCTTCCTGAGGAACATTAAACCTGCTTATTACAAAGGACTCTTGCTGGTATAAACAGAATTCAGAGACACTTTTTCTAGACCATGCGCAGCCCAGAAATCCCATCCTGCACAGCAGCTCCTATCTGCTCTGTTGTTGCCAAATGCAGAGATGGTCCTGCAAGGAGCTCTTGCAGATCTCAGCAGGAAGATCCCTGGGGATCTTGCAGATCCCAGTACAATGCTGGGATCTCTGTCGTTGCAGTCCCCATCTTACAGCACCCAGAGCTGTGAAGAGCCCCAGTGCTTGGGAAGTGCCTGTTCCATTGTTTGCAGTATAGCAGAGCTGTTTCTTTTGGATGGTTATGAGTGTTTGACTTGGCCCTGGGAGTCTATCCATCACTTCTTTGGATATCAGGTTATGAGGAGAAAACATATCCTGCAGCACAAGCAGCTACAAGAGAGGGGTAGTTCAGCGTAATCCCTTGGCCTACAGGCATGGCAAAGCTTTCCATTGAAACGATCAAATATATTGTGTGTGTTGAGGATTGTTTCAGCTGATTAAAAGCTAATGGGGAATATGAATACAAAATATTACTTGTCACTTGCAGCAGTAATTAATTTAATAATCCCAGACTGAGCTGTCTTCAAATAGCTAGTTCTAAATAAACCGGGTTGATGTGATGTCAACTTAAAAAATCAACCAGATTTGAAATGGATATCAAGGATGCTTTCAGAAAGTCTATTGCAGTAGTAACTGTGTGAGATAGAACTAGGTGGATGCATTAATATTTGAGCTGTCAGATTTACTATACAATTTACATGTCAAGTGTCAACCTGATGGGCTATCTTGATAAATGCCTACAAACTGTACTGCTACTTAGTGCAAAAAACTTTCTTGTTTGACAGTTCGGATTTAGAGACTTCTAGCTAGCTCTTTTTCTTTTGAAACTAAATACCAGGTAACATCTCAGGACACGCAAAAGCCTTCCCTGCGCTTATAGATGGGCTTTGGCAGGCAACAGATAAATTGTGAGATATGGTAACATACCAGCTCTCAGGGATCTGGGCCAAGGAGGGAAGAGCAGTGGTGCCGAGTATCCTGTACTGTGAACACCTTGCTCATGTTATGGAGATTATAATATCTTTTTTTTTGCATAATTTGGCTTTAATGAGAGGCTTTTTCCATCAGCTTCAATAATTGCACTGGGCCCTAGCAAAGTAGATGAGTGTGGGCTTCAAGATATTTTACTTAGCAAGGGATCATTATTTAACTTTTTAGTAAGTATCGATGGGGTATTTTTGCAGGTAGAGTGCTATCCAAATTCTTACACTCTTGCACAGAAGCAAAATTGGTGTTGTCACACTGAATAAAATCCTGACAGAAAGTTAGATATATCTCTCTATTGGTTGAAGCTGCAGGTGCATTAATAAAATACTTTTCTGTTATTTAGTTTGTATGACCAGCAATATGAAGGGCTTTTTGTCGTAGATCAAAAGGCTATGGCTGCACTTTGTATTTCTTCTATGTCACAGGCTGTGGCTCTGTCAGATTGTAAAATCTGAAGTGCTGCATCTTGTTTTTACAAAATTAGTCTCTTTTTAATCTTAAGGTGACTTCTGTGTTAAATATTTGCCTTCAAATATCAGCATCTTTTTCTCCTAAATATTTCTGCTGTGTTTTATACTGCAAAAGGGTGTGACTTCAGAAAGGGCTGTGATGACAGGATGCAGCATGGTGTTCAGTCTTACTCTTCAAAGGACAAGGAGACAGTGCTTGGCGCTCTTTTGGGAGGACAGAACTGAGCTGGAGTCTGTAATGTTCAGGTGAGTGCTGTAATTCCTAAAGCTCTGCTGTGGCCTCTTGGTGCTATTCTAATAGTGATGGAAATGGATTATGTGTGAGATGATGGTGCAACAGGGACTCTGCCTGCAGTGATAGCTAAAGAAAATTCATACCTGCAAACACAGAGGCAAGTGTGACGGTGGAACTGTTTTAACTGCAGTTTCTACTGTCTCAGGTTGGGCACAGACTGTTCCTCCACAGGGGAAGGGACAGTGCATCACCCACTGTATTGCTTTGGTGTCTCCATCTTCCAGCTGGTTTTATGAACTATGAGAGCTGACAGCACATCCTTAACATTTTTTGACAGTACAATATTTTTACTTAGACTGTCTATATCTGAATGAGGCTTCTCTGATAGAATGGCCAGTCAATCTCACAGCATGATAGAAAACAGATGTAAGATTAGGATGCAAAGTAGTTTTCCAGATACTTGGTCCCAGCATGCTGTACGACCCAGCCCTAGAGTTAACCAGCCAAGTGCTGACACATGTCTTATAGCAAAATATCACTCACAGCCACAGTTCAAAGGCCTTGCTACCCTCCAGGGCAATTAATACAGTATCACGTTCAATGGTGCTTGAACCAAATCCATCGAACTCTCAGAGGAGGAATAACGAAGCAATCTCAGAGCTCAGACGTGAGCAGCATGCTGCTGCAGCTGAAGTCTCAGCCCCTAAGAAGTCCTTCCTTAAGAATGCTTGTGTGACAATGCATTATAAAAAGCAGATTCTTCTGCCATTAAAACTTGTGACAACTCTTTAGCATCACTAAATAAAAGTTCAGACTCTAGATGTGAATCCCCACTTCTCAAACTATTCTTCACAAAGGTAAAGCCAAATACCTTTCCCTGAGTATTTGAAAGTTGGCTTTCGAATAAGAATTTTTAAGACGCTTTAGAACAAATGAATGAAAGATTCGTACTGTGCATATGTTTTTTTGGTTTTTTTTTGCATGAAGTTGTATGGGTCCATTCAGTGATTGTGTTAGTAATGTTAATAGCCAACCATAATACCTCTGCTTCAAGTAAGTACCCAAAGTGATCCCATTTCTTTTTAGAAATTATGGGCAGATTTGAATACTAATGCTTGTATTATGCAGCATTTATTCAACTAATGGTGCTATTGAAAGTACTGAGGCATCTTGTAGTATAATTTAGTACTCGGTGTGAACATGATTTGATAGCTACCTTGTACCTGGGATGTCTGAAATTAACTATGTCTATTATAGAATTGCGTCATGCTATAGAGTGCAGGGAATAACAACAAGTGGCTTTTAACTCCTGATTTCATTTCAACAGCTTCCGCTTTGATTTCTATTTATTAGTCTATGAATGATGTGCTCCCACTGATCCTTCTATTGTCGTTATGATAGTTCAGAAAGAAATAAAAGCTGTGTGCAGATGTGGTTTACACTCTGCTGAACATAACTTGAATATCAAATTGAGTTTTTTTTTAATCAGGCAACTCTTAGGAATTCCCAGACTGGCCATATCCAACAGAAACCAATAAGTAGTCCAGGTTCCATTGTAATTAAAAGTAGCATATGAAAATGAACAAATAAAAGAGTAAAATTTTAGTGCTTTTACTGTTTAAGAAAATTAATACTTTGGCTCCATGCTCCATATCTTTTTTTTTTTCAATTGTGGCTCCATGCTCCACATTTTTTTCTTTAAGGAGAAGCTGTGCAATTCTTAGAAAGGCATGTTTGCATCCTGTCCAAGAGATAAATGCTTATGGTGGTCAGTTTATTACCAATCCACATACCTGAATTTATCAATTTATTTAAAATGGAGAAAACATTTATAGATGAGATGACACTCATCAACCTCCCTTTTTTTTTTTCCCTGTTTCAGATCTGCATGGCCAGTTCCACATCAGACTCTCCATACCTGTTTTCCTCCTCTATTAATTCATCTCCGGTATCTACGTTTCAAAATTCTCTTGTAACCATGCTTGATTTCTCACATTCGCATGCAGGTGTCATGGCTGTGGACAGAGATGGCTGCTCCAGACCTCCTCTTACGTCATAGGTGCTGGCATTTCAGACACCAAATTCAACAATACATATGATGTTACTTAGCCTTGATAGAAAGGGAATGGTGGTGATGTGAATTTATAACTAAAGAAGAAGGGGGGTTGGACCAATTTAATTAGCCCCTTAAATACATACTGGTATTAGGAAGATGTCTTTATATTTGCAGATTATATGACTCCATAAAGCTTGGAGTATTGCAAACAAATTATTGCTTTCGTTGCTCTAAATATTGTAAGTTATCTTGTCTAGTGAGTGTAGCCAAGGTCGTTGGAAAAATATCCTTCTAAATTATATTTTCTTATATTTTTTTTTTACTGGAACATACCCATTTTTTTTTCTAGGGGGATATTTTCTGTTTGGTGTTTGGTTTTTTTTAAGACACCAGCTTGTCAAAAAGATACTTGCGCTAGCCAAAATTCTGTCCTGCTCACAGAACTGTATAAAAATGTATGAAGATGCAATCAAAACAATGGGATCATTATTAAGAATTTGTTTTAAACTGTCATTTTACTTCAAACTTTAGAAAAAGTACAAAGTGAAAAAACCCCAGAACAAGTCAAAATGCAGAGGAAAATGTTGAAACAGATGGCTTCAATATTTTGAAACTTTGCTGTAAATTTCAAACCAGAATTTTCCTATTTTAAAATGGAGAAGTGTTTGAAACAAAAGAATGTCTTGAGAAGCAAGCAAGCACAATATTCCTGGGTGGTTTAAAGTCTTGTTTTTTGGCCTGTCGCCACCCTAGCTTAAGAGTGATGGAAATGGCATTTGTTCCATATGAGGGGAGGTGAACTTTGCAGACTTTCCAGCTCTTTCCTCAAAAAGCCTGTACATCGCTTTGTCTGTCTTGTCTCTCATAGTACTTCTTCCAGATCTGAGTAGGAGAACAGTGGAGGAGCAGTTTAGGGAAGACAAGATGCTGGTTGCCATCTGTAGTGCATCTTTCCTATAAATTATTATTCTGATCATTTATGCTGTTGGATAAGCAAATTCATCCCTGCTTGATTACTCTAAAACAATGCTTTGAGGATCTGTGGTCAAGTACTTATTTATCTTTCACTGTCAGAACTTAAATGCAAAGCAATTAAAAAAGAATGTTTGTAGTGACTAGTTTAGAACAAGTAGTTGATGGGCTGGAAACAGCTTGGTAAAAGTCTTTGAGTGGTATTAAAGCATGTTGAGATAGAATGTGTAACAACGTCTATAAACAATCTAAAAGATTCTAGAAACTGCAGTTCTAAAGAAAGTAGTGTGAAATTATTAAAAATAAGTCATTATTAAAAATGTAGAATTGCACTTTTTTCTTTGCTCATGTATTGTCCTTCATCCCCTGTAACTGGTTGTGTTTAATGGGCCTCTGATGATTCCCTTTTATATGATTTTCCTTTCATAGCTCACATTACTTTTATTGCCTCCCCCTAGATCAAAGGCATATGAAGAAGAAAAATGGTGACTGAGAATGATGTTTGCAATCTTCCACATTTTAGCATTATTTTCTTAAATATTCTTACCTTGATTCAATGCAGCTTTTGCTCATTATAATGCTAGGAGTCACTGTAGATAACTCTCCACCATCCTGGGAATCCCAACCTTTCATACGCTTTACAGAAGTTAGTGCCTTGCCAGCCCTAGTGAGAAAAATTAAAGCCCCTCATAATTAGAGATTCTAAATACGTTTCTGTTGCTTCCTTTAAATTTTATTTGCCATCTGGCTATGCGAGCTAGTATAGTTTATATATTTTCTTAATTTCCTTTTGAAACTTTGAAAGCTAGAGGCATGACTGCTTTTTCTAAAAGAATACCAAATTATCACATGGCCACAGGCACTGATGGCTTTAGAAAATTAGGAAGCAGTAGCCCACTTCTATATATTCATATGCTGAATTTAAGAAGCCTAGTGCATGGTGTTTCTTTGTCCAGGATGGAACAAAGGGCAATGTGAGTATTTGTATCTAGTAAGAACTTAAAACTAGTCTCTGAATTTCATTCACCATTCCTGGGAGGAGTTCAATGCCCTTAGGTATAGAGTTGCAGAGATAAGCAACATATTCATGTTTGCAGGAAGCAGTCTCTCAGATGGTACCATTTTTGCCAGCGTACATTAACTTTAGAGGAAATTGAGAGAGCTCCTGCCTTTTGTACGAATATCCACAGCCTGCTGGCACTTGTTGGCTGCATTTCTCACAAGGATTTGTTGTTGCTGTTGTAGGGATTAGCATGGACATCTCCCCGGCACTGCGATGTCTTTGTCTTCCCTCTTGACCCATGCCAAGCCTCTCCCTCATCCACAGGTTTGGAATCTTTCAATAGCGGTATCCTTACTGATGCAATATAAGTAAGACTCCTGATGGTATAATTCTTTTTGGTAATGACTGTATAGATGAGTATCATCTTCTATTAATCTGCCAGTAATTAACCTTGTGTTTAGAAATAGTAAGAGTAAAAGGATATTTAGAAGTCAGATGGGCCTGGAAGATGGAATTTTAAAGTGAAATTGTACATCACTTGAATTCTGTTTGAAGCTACAGACCCTATAGACCAAAAGAAAAAAAAAGTAAATGAGGGACTTGGTTTAGATTTTATGAAATCTTGAAAAGCTTGGCTGTTGCATATGCTGAAAATTAGAGGAAAACACATTGTTACAGATACTTGTAGCAGAAAAAAAAAAAGATACATTTGTGCAATCCTACAGCACTGCATCTTTTTCAAAGCAATGTGTAAAACTTTCAGAAGTGCTATTTCAATGGCCCAGTTAATTTCTGTAATTGGTCAGACCAATGAGAAGTCACGGATTCTGATGTCTAGTAACAGCCTGAGTTCTAACTAAATAAAGCAACCTGTTTCAGACTTGACCTAATTTTCATATATACATTAGGAAAGCCAGCAATTGTAAACACAGATGGTCTAACACATCATGTCGTGCCGCTGCCCTTGTGTTGGAACAGGGCTAAGTCTTGCATTGAGAATGAGGATTTTTATGTCAAACAAAACACTTAATTAAGAACAGATTTCAATATTTAATGACTACACAGTAGCTTATTAAAATGTTTGCACAAGTGTTTACGATGTTTGGTGGATTAAATACCAATACATTTGCTAACTGTAGAACAACTTGCATTGCTGTTGCATCAAATCCAAGCCTTACCCGTGTGATGCTACAGAGGCTCCCTAGCCTAGAAAACCAGATTTAATCTTTGGCCATCTGGGACAACGTCTGGAGAACTCAGTATGATTTGGGAAGCAGGATACAGGTGGCGGATACAAGGAGAGTATGAATGGACAGTTTGGAATTCTTCCTTGTAGGACTGCTACATCCCTAAATCAGAAACAACTGGGTGAAATCTCTCCATTTCCAGCCTAGCAGAGCATCTTCTTCGCTATTTAGCATATAGAGGGTTAAAGGCCTCTCCAGAGATTCCCACAGCCACACTAGGATATACATATGTTCACAATCTACCCCAATTTCTTCCCTGAAATCATAGATTGAAGCCATGGGTGGTTTCTTTTCCTGAGTTTAAGGTATGATGCTTATGAAGTCTGTTACATTTCAAACTAGAAGTGCACAGTTGCGATTTAAATAGATGCAGCTGCAATTTAAATAGATGGCCTTTTAACTTAGACCTTTGTAGAACCCCCCAGGTCTCTCCCTCTTTTACACTGTGGGCAAGAGAGTGGTTTCCTTCTCCCACAGCATTGGCTTGGTATATGGTGAAGGTCCCTTACTGTTCTCGTGCCGCTGACTTGTTAAGAGATAAAAACAGAAGACCACAATGTCTCTGCTGTTTCTAGGATGAAAATGGTTCAACATTTCTTTTCTAGCAGCTCATTTAAAAATGATAAACAAGCATCTCATCACTCTTTTCCTCTGGGACCTTTTGCTCCAGATGAAAGAAAAAATTTCATCATTCTGTTCCCTAAATGACACTTCTTCTGAGGAAGTCACTGTGGCTTCAAACTCTTACATATGGTATTGCACATACATACTTAATGCTATGGTCCTGTGAGAGATGTTAGCAATTTATACCTCCATCTGCAATAAGTTATGACCACCTGCATCAGCTCAACCATGCTGCTGATGGGCGAGTCCTCCTCCATTCCTGCTGCCTTCCTAGATTATCATGTGTGGAAGGAGTCTTGTGCCTTCAGAGATGGGAGTCAGGCTATTATGACCTTCCATGAGAAATGTGGTTAATCAAGGGCACCATCCACCTCAGCAGAAGGGGTCCGTTAACCTTTTAGGGGAAAATCCAAGATCTGTTGGTGATTAATTTGAAAAAAAGGAGCATCAATATTCGTAGGCTGAGTGATTTCTTACAGGCTATTCAGAGAGGTCTGCACAACATCACGGTTCCTCTTGTACTGTAGGTTTTCGCACACTTTGATAAAGCTGTTGATGGGGCCTCTGTCAACAAAGACAGCAATCACTTGTCATGCATATTTCTAATTAATCTAAATTAAATTTTCATTTGCAACAATGTATGATGATATTGCATCTTTTTCCCACCCAATATTAAGACATCATAAAATATATTTTAAATTACTACAGCAAGGAGTTAAAAATTTGATGGAATGAAGGGTTTGGACGCACACTTAATTTCATCGCCGAATTAATGAATGTTTATTAAATCCAGCAATACTCCTTACAGTATTAACACCCTTTAGACTGTAGATTTTCTCAATTTCTATTTTCTGGAGTTAAATCTGGCTCTGTAGATTTGATTCTTCCTTGTGTTTCACGTTCAAAGGAGTAAAAGCTATTTTTGCTGCTCAATGCAAAATCTTGGGTTTTGCATTTCCAGTATGTCTTCCATACAGGAATCTCAAAGATCTTTGATATTAGTGATGGAGTTTTGCAGTACCCTTAGAGACAGGCAGCATCATGATCAGTGTCTGAATAATAAAAGTGAGGCAAGGAGACTTTCAATAACTTAACTAAGCAGACAATCAAGCTCGTGGCATAGCCAGAAAGAGAATGCAGAGCTGCTCCTTCTACAGGAGAACTGCTATTTTTTTATTTTATTTTCCCTCCAGCAACTAACTCCCCAAGCAATGTAATTTCAATCACTCTGAAAAGATTTGTGTGTTTTCCTAGAATCTATGCAACAGTTTTATCTAAAAGTTGAAGAAGAAAAAAAAAGATGGGTTTGATTCCTAAGTGCATTTTCACTTTTTAAAAATTAGAATTATTTTCCAGCCTGCTCACCCTGGAGAAGGTAAGACCTCTTCATGTAAGTAGGAGGGAAGGAGGGCTGGGTGCTGCAGGGCTTCAAGCATGGCTCCTGGCCTCTCAGGCAGGCAGCACACA
Source organism: Eurystomus gularis (assembly GCA_013400335.1). Classification (NCBI taxonomy): domain Eukaryota; kingdom Metazoa; phylum Chordata; class Aves; order Coraciiformes; family Coraciidae; genus Eurystomus; species Eurystomus gularis. The sequence goes on along the minus strand of VZZY01025184.1, from coordinate 174,334 downwards.
TGAATCTTGCTATTCTACTCTCACATTATTATGTAAAAGTACAAAAGGGTTTTTTTCGTCTTAGTCCTTTGCTGCTTTCATTTTTCTAAAGAGACTTCAGGTCTGAATAGGCTGGCTTTGAAATATCCCTAATGAAGTGTAAGTGTTGGAAAGCTGGAGAGAAATTTTAAACTCTATCAAGCAGAGGAGAAAAGTATCTAGCTTTTTGGTTGACCAAAAGATGCCATTAATTTTGTTAACTGAATGCAATTTTCAGTTTGCTTGCTTAAAAAAAATCGTTCATGTAATTTTGCTCCTAGGCTTTAGTCATATGTATTTGTTAAAGGTTAGGGCTGGGCCAGCCACTAGACAAATGCCAGATGCTCTCTATTAACATCTCTTCCTTCCCAAAGGTGACGAGTAAGGGAATAAGGAAGAGAGAGTAGTGGGTTGGAAAAGAAAACTAAACCAGCTGTAATTAAATTAATAACCATAAAATGAAATATATACAAAACCAGTATCAAACTCAATCCTCCTGATGGCCATTAATCTGCTGTTAACTTCAGAAAATGCAATGACTTAGAGACTGAGCTGAAAAGTAAAATCACTGCGCAAAATTAATTCTGTTCTAGCTCAAACCAGGACGATATTTTTCTCTGTGAAAACACTGGATTTCCTTACAGCTTCGCCTGGTTCCATTATCCTTAGGAGCATGTGCTGGGGTGCACTGAGTCGGTTTTTTTTAAAAAAAATTTCTAAAAAAAAAAAGGCAGCAATAAAATTTTTTACTTATGTCACCTCATTGGGCCAGACAGTTCTGCAGAAGTGTAAGTCACTATTGTTTCCAGGTACATCTGAAAGGATGAGCCAGGTCTTACATTTCATCTGCAGCTGGGCTGATACTTCTTCACCTCCTTGGAATCTTCAATCAGTTTTCAAAAAGATAGTTGTGGATAATGTTTTGTGGATAACCTAAGCCAAGACATTCTGGAAACTGATTTGAGTTAAAAGGAATGAGAGAAAAGCATATTTGTTCTGTTGTCCCATAGATATTTGGTGTCTTATTTAAGTTGTTACACAACTGGAAGCAAATTCATTCTGTCCATTTATCCCTAATGGTATAGCTAATCATTAAAGTCATTAAATGTTTTCCCTATTTATACCAGTCCTGTCGTGAGATCTCAGCTTGATTTCCAGACCTTGCAGATTAGTACAAGGTTACTGAGGTAAGTATGAATTACTTTGGAAGTCTAATTATTTTTCCTGCTCAAATAGTAGAACATACTGCAGTGCTGAAATTGGGGAGCAATTCACAGCAGATAATTTAACAGATTTTTACCCCTTTCTCCATGCAAATATTTTAAACATTTTTTTTTTTCTGCAATTTGCTTGCCTGCTTTTTCATATTACGTGGTTATTTCTGTGTGAACAAGTTCAGACCAGCTGATTATTAACAGTCTGCTCCATGTAGATCACTTTCATATTGTTTTGCTGTTTTTTTGGATTTTTTTTTTACAAAGACTGTCTGGCAATCTGCTCTTTTCTAATTCTAATGCAGCGTTGTAAATGCTTTAGTACAGGGACTTTGTTCTCCTAGGCTAAGGGAGACAGAAAGACAGAAAGAAAATGTAGAAGAGGAACTCATCTTGGAAGCTTGACATTAAGATTTCTCCCTGGTCTTGTCATAAGAAAAAGCATTGAACATATAGACCCAGTGTTCAGCATTTCCTGACCCTTTTCAAACCCATGGAGGAAGATATAATTTAGCCTTGCTAGCTTTCAGGGAAGTTGAGATCGCTTTCTCTGCTGTCATATTTACACCACCTGATTGTGTGTGCGTTCATTAACATGATCCTTTTCGGAAGATTTGTCAGGCCCTTTTCTGGTTTACTTAATTCCCCTGAGTTTTGAATGTGGGTATAATTTTCTTAATCTCCATAGCCCCAGATCAGCAGCACAAGCTATTTCATGTAAATGCCTTTTTAAAGGCTGCCTTCTAGAGAACAGCTATGTGTTTTTAAGTGTCTTTTTCCCACCTCAAATTGAATAAAACCGCTTTCTTAGGCCTATGAGCAACCTGAGAGGAATTTATGGTGTTGTGGTTCTTGTATTTGGCATAGTAGTTCCTTCTTCAATGCTAATAAGAATATTTGCACTCTCCTTTTTTTTCCAGGGACAGTTCTTATGAAAGTTAAAAATGACCAACACTAAAAGGAGATAACAGCAACAAGATCATAAGGTTCAGCGTGAGTAACGGTATTACTCTGGTTAAGGATTTTAGACTCAAAGTATGCCTGAAGGCTTACATCTTTTGTTAGTCGAAATCTTGGAGCTGAAAAGAAAACAGGTAATAAAAACAAGAAGCTGAAGAGTATGAACAGAGGAAAGAAGTAACTTGAGTTGTGAAGGGTCTTGGAAGGAGCTTAGATGTTAGGTGGAATGGCTCAGGACAGTGGTGAAGGAGATTTAGCAGACATCAGAAAGTTGTGGGCTATAGTTATTGAATGAGTGTTCAACATGTTCTACAGTATGGTTGTGTTAGTAACTGCTTGAGGTGCTACCTGACAAGGAAACACTGGGAAAAACACAAATGTTGCCATTTCCATGCTGTGGTTCTGCAGCCTTCTGTGGGTCAGAGGTTCATAGGTTGGGAAATAACTTGGGAAAAGTTTTTTTGGAGAGTTACTGACAATCTCTTTTGCTGTGGTCAGAATTCCAGTGGTTTTTTTTGACTAGCCCTCAGAGACCAGATCAGTAGTTAGAGAAAAAAAATAGATGACTATTATGTTTCTACCACTTTGATAACTACGATTGTTTATCTTGCCTCAAGTGGCTTACAATTTAAATAGACTCTCCAGAAAAGCCTTGTTTTGATTTTGTAGGGCAAAAATAGATGTTCAGGATGAGGGGATGTGCATTTAAAGTTCATGTTCAGCAGAAACAGCTGGGAACTAAACTCTGAGCTCCTCATTCCCAGACTAGAGTCTTAACTGCAAGACTATTCTCCCTGTGTTTACAGATCCTTCACTGATGCAGATAAATGTTATGGTATGAAATGCATTTCAGCTGATTTACATCAAGAGGGAACTGACCTTTTATAAGATGACAACAAAACTTCAGTGTTTGATTATCTACTTGAAATCTATTTTGATATCTTAATACAAGTACTATAACCCAGAAGAGAGCACGTCCACTGCAGATTAAAATTCATCTTGCTTCATTCTGTTTCAGTTCTATCTTGTAATAAGGTTATACAGAGAGAAGGCTACTTTTTCTTTGTTTTTTAATCGTATAAAAGTCTGTTAGGGATTTGAATTCCATGCCTGTGATGTAGAACACTGGCATCTGTTAACCCTAGTAAGCTTGTTCCTTACAGAAAGACACACTCAATATAATTATGGGCTGGGGGAAGAAAATGAACAAAAACATTGCAAAATTAATTGCAGAACCATGCTCACTGAATAGAATTGATAATGAAAAACATGACATGGAAAGAAAAGTTAATGAAGAGAAGGATGATAGCAGAGTGACATTTAAGAAGAGGTGAGATTTGGATTTGATCTTTGTGGTTGAGAGTTAGTTGCTGTTACTTTTTATGATTCAACAATATTGAGGTTCAGCTATATGGGAGGTTCCTCTGTTGCCCGCATCTTTGAAAATGCTGTAAATAAACCTGAACTAGAGGGACTGCCATATGTATTTTGGAATCTTTTGTAATGTACATAATTTATTATTTTAGAGTGGTAGCCAGGAAAGGATCTGACTGAATTGTGGGGTGGGAGAAGATCTTTTTTTTTTTTCTTTTTTTTTTTTTTCTTCTCCTGTGGTTGTTAGTAATGCTCACCAGCCATTTGCCATTCCTTGTAAACTCTTGATTCTTTCTCTTCTGGGAGTAATGTTTTTGGTGGCATTTTGACACGTTCAGCTGATTCTTTACCCAGCATTTCATTAACTCATTGGTCTTGATTTTCCCTTTATGGGGATGAAAACTGAGAGCAGCATAGTGGTATGCAGCTAGCATGAGCGAGCCCAGGTTCGAATTCAGTGACAAAGTCCTCCCTCCCTCCACTGACTGCTCAAAACATGCATCTGGGATTCTGAGACAGCTGCTAGAGCTTGGCTAAATAATACAACCAATGTAGTCTTCACCCATGTGTTAAAAACTGCTGTTCTAGCCCAAGCTATTGCACCAAAACATGATGAACCTGTTGCGGAATTGTTTTGGCTTAAAAAGAAACTGGCAAACACTTCTACTTTTTATTTTTCAGCTAAATCATTTTTGGTTCTGGCTCACTGGATGACTGCCAAATGCTTACAACCCTGGTACAATGGGCAAGAGCTGGCAGCAGGGATGTGAGATTGTCATTATTTTACCCGAGCTCTGCTTTGAAAAAGTTGTTGTGAAAAGGGAGGGGATACCTTGAGATGTTTTGCCTCTATTGCTACTGCTAGGTGCCAGAACAAGCCTGCAATTCTTTAAGATAAGTGGAAAATTCTTCTCAGCTCTGGAAATCTCATAAATCTTCCTCCTTCCTGGTTTCGAAATTATTAAAGCAAAAAAAAATTGAATTTTTGTCTAATGCTGACCACTCTTATAATTATATCCTAAGTATATTTTTTCTCTGTATTTCTGTGTTTGCCTTCTCTGAGATTTTGCAGGTGCCTTTTAGCAAATGACACACTTGGAACACAAAGAGCTTTGTTATTATAGAGGAAAACAACGCATCTGGCAATAATGTTATATATTTCATGGACAGTCTAAGTAGGTCAAACCTGACTGGGGTGGTGAGAACAAACTCGATTTCTGGTGAGGGAAAAAAAGAGTCTGATGGCCTTCTCTGTGCTGAAGAGGGTGGAAAATAGCAAAGATGTTTTGCTGCTCTTGATACATATTGAAAGGACGTAGCTAAACCTTTATTTAAACTTTTTAAACCTTTATTTAAATGTTTCTGGAGGGCTATACCTCTGTGATCCTCATTTTCTCCAGAGTTAAGCTAGGGTAGTTGAACTGCCAATTAATGCAACTATATTAACATAAATTTGGAATGCCTAATGGAGAAGGAACACTCTGTGATTTTAAAATTTATTTATTTTTAAACAGAGATTCCTTTTCACAGTGTCTTGCTGACCAGGGCCAGGATCAATTGCATCTATCTACAACCTGAGTTGTGGGTGGTTTCCAGTCGTGCACTCAATCTCTTCTGAAGTGTAGCATTCCCATTTTGATTTACATTCATTTTATATTTTATTAATTTTTTCCTTTTTGATATATATATTTATGGGAATTATGATGACTGTTTTTTAAAACTCTTCCTTAAGAGTTTTGGTCTTGACTCTGGCATTGTATTAAAAGGGACATTACATGGTTAAGCAGGGGATATGAGCGTTTGGCGATAGCATAAAACTGAAAGCGCTCCAATACAATTGAACGTTATCAGGATTTATGGCTCCGTTCAGAGTAAGGCAGAATTTTCCTCACTGCAAATTGCTTCACGCTTAGACACTCTGCCAGCAGACAAAATTGGATTTTTTTTACAGCAGCCAAAGTATTGTATTTACATTACGTGAAGGTGTAATTAAGCCATTAAGCTGAAAGTTTCCGGGCTTGAGCATACAAGGAGGACACTGAAAAGAGTTAGAAAGATCGTATAGTGTGAAGACACTGTGGACTGTCTGATGAGTGCCATCAGAATGGGCTGAGCTCAGCCGGAAGGCTTTTACAAGGTACGTAGGAATATCAGATACTGATGTTTCTACTGCCTTATTTTGACCTGCAAGAGATAGAATAATATGTCATGATCAAAAGCATTGCTTGCTTGGCATGCAGGATCATTTAGACAGGTAAACGTCACACTTTCAAAACTCCAGGAAAATGGCAAACAAGGTGTGGTATCAGCTACCTTATAGAGTTCTGCTTTTAAATCACAGTTTTCCATCCTATTATATTTTCTGGCTGCTTTTGGCCTTTACCACTACTAAATTATGTGTCTGACTGCTGGGCTGGCTGGAGCCTGCCTTCTCTTCTTGTTCTTTTGCCTGCTTCTGTAGATGCCCAAGGGAGGGAGGAAGGAAATGGCCTTGAAATGAGAAGGAAGGAGGTTAGGAGAGAGGTTCAGGAAATAACAGCTTCCTCCTACTTACATAACACTGTAGTTCTGGTCAATATTTTCATTAATGATTCAAGTGGTGGAGTAGAGGGATTGCTAGACTTATGAAGTTTGTTTGATTTAAGTTAGAAGTAAAAATAATCTAGAGAGTTGAAGATGTGACTTAAAAGTCAGGACACTCTCCAAGAAAGAAAAAGCCAGAGGTTCAATATTTAGGCAGAACTAATCAACTGCTTCAGTATTTGAATAGGCATATTGGCTAATAACAGATCTGAAACAAAGCATCCAGCTTAGAGTTATAACTGGTTATGAGTTGGGGTCAAGCCAAGGATGTCATCATGCTATGAATGTGTGTGGAGCAGAGCCTGAAAGATATGTGGAGTCAACTACGTAGAAACTCTGCTCTCTGCAGCAGTCTCGACTGTAGTAGGCTGTCCACTTCTGGGCACTGTAGGTTGTGCCAACTGGAGAAAGTGCAGCAGAAAGCAAAGAGAATGGTCAGTGACTTAGTGACTTGAAACACAGGGAAAGTTTGAATAAACTGGGGTTTTAAGACCAAAGTAGAGGAAAACCAGACAAACAGGGACCTTGGGAACCATTGATCTGTTGAATGAGTGGGAAGAAATGAATGTGAAATAGGACATAATGGGTGACTTTTGTATCAAAGGGAGAATGATGCTTATTTAAAACTAGTTTTCTTAACCACACTGCTTATTCTTCAGTTTGTTCTCTGGTTTCTTATAATTTTTCTAATTGTTCTGTAATGTCTCTATGAGCAGTTACTCTTGCTAACAAATGGCTTAATCTTGCTTCCTCCACAGACAAAGAGAGATTTCTATTGATTTCAGTGGGAAATGAATTAAGTCCATTTTCTTTAAACTTGGCACCAGTTGTCAACACTCAGAGGTATTCTCCAGGAGACAGTAAGTAATAGAAAATACGGGAATTAGTGTCGTCTGATCACGTTGCCCAAAACGTGCTCTGAGCTGGATACAAATTAAATTAATATTTATATAAACTGTCCAACATATCAAATTGTTCTTGTCCAGCAGTTTCTTCTCTTTGCTTGCTACTGTCTTGAACCACTTTATTTGCTTTACCTTCCCACCTGGGCCTTCAAGCTCTGTTGGCTCTCATTTTGCTTGTGGCCTCAACAGTTCGTGGCCCTCTAATCGGGGATGGAGTTCTTGTTGTGCAATGGGTTTATTAAGTACCGTGTGTCCTTGGGATGTTTCCCTGTCCAGACCAGTCCTGTTCTTTTGTAGTTTGGATGATCTAGTTTCCTTCTTTAGCAGACTGCTGAGTTGAAAATACCCATGCAAATGGTCTCATTCCAGTGAGCAGCAGTGATGGAAGCCTATTGCCTCTAACAGCTGGCCGTACGTCATTGTAAAACTGTAAATGCTCAAAACTTTTGCTCCCATTCCCAGGGGTTCCCCCATTAAAATGATTTTGCATTCACTACCTGCCAACAAGGCCTGTGAGTGAGCCAGAAATGCAGCAGATTAGGCATAACTATGGATTCTGAGTGGAATAGAGGGGTTGGATATTGAATTTTTAGCTGAAAAAAAAATGGGCCTTTCATGAGAAACAAAAACCCAAGTATCAAGTGCTCTGTGGGGTCTTTATATTGAACTGTAGTTCACAATTAACACCTCTGCTGTTTTCTCACCATGGGAATAGAAATCCTCGAAAAAGTTGATTGTGTTAAGGTTTGCCCTCCACATTTTGGAGATCTTCTTCCAGCCAGATCCTCTTATTTCTGTAGGCAGAATAAGTCATTGTGACTTTCTCTTTAAAAAGAAGCTGGGAATTAACTGCACCATTCCAGTCTTTTCCCTAGGCTTCTAATCAATGGATCTGAAGTTTTAATCCTTTCAGTTTTACAGACCTGCAGAAATAAGTAATGAGAGAAAAGCCTCTTGTGTATTTTCACCTTTAAGTGCCCAACTTTTCAATGTTATGAACAGACCAATTGTGTAGTACAACAGATGCTGTGGCCTTTCATCCTCCATAACAAGGAAGAAAAAGAAGTCAATTACACATCTGCAACCTGGGAAGGTTTTCTAAGGAGTGAAGCTATCTTTCTATTAATGAATATAATATGCTTGTTTCAGTTCTTAATTATCACTAAGAGCATATCTCTTCCATTTTGCTTCTATAACCTTTGCTTTGGAGCACAGCAACTTGATCTCTCCCGTCATAGGATTTGTTGGCACGCATGAGCTTGTGTTTGTAGTAACAGACCATTTCTTTTACACAATTTCTCTGTTTTCCTTTCCCTATGATAACTTGGCCTATGTGGCAATGATTGCCTGCTGATGTTGAAATGTAGTGTCACTGTTTGTTTTGTTAAATCAGACTAATTATACTTTTCTGTTAGTGTTTTATGTAATAGATATGAGGTATTTTTGTTTGACAGGTGGAGAGGGAGAGGACTTGCCATCTTTTATTTACTATTAAAATTCGCTCAGTGTTGTGCTGTGTTGTCTTTGGAGCTGTACTTACTTAGGTGCTTGATACTGGAGAGCTGTTAAGAACGAGATAATTGGCTGCTGCTTCAGTGCTGTGTAGCTTTATGAGACCTGACACTAGGAGATAAATACAGAAAGAATATTTTGGTGGTTGACAGAATAGAAGAATTAAAATAGTTAAAAAAAGGAAGACAAAGGCCACTAGTAACCTGTCAGTTTAGCCTTTACAAATGCTCCTTAAATACATATTTTCAGTGGGAGTCCATTAGAGGAGAACCTGAAAGGAAAACAACCCAAACTAAGCTAAGGCGGGGGAGCGCTTTCCTTCTTATTTGTGCTGGTTTTGTTCTGCTTTCATTTTTGAAGAGACAGAAGCCAGAAAAAAAGCCCAACTGCTATTCTCTTCCTGATAATCAGCCTATAAAACCAGTAGGTAGTGCTGTAAATAACAGCTGTATAACTGCTGAAAGGCCTGGAAACTGAAATGTGTGGTGATGTATGATAGAACATTAAGTGATGCCTTTAAAATATTATTGGTGGTGCGTTTTCTTTTTCTCAACATAACTCAGGAAGAAAATATGAAGGCCAAAAATAATTAAAAGGGGCTTTAGATGTCCTTAGCTTTTTCTTAAAGTGAAATTGAAATAGGAGCTTTATATATATGTGTATATATTTTTTCCTGATATTTGACAGTATAAACTTCTTGAGGTTAACACCCTATATTGAGTAGTCTAATATTATTCTTCAAGCAAGTGAAGGAAAACATGCTGATAGGATCACACTTAAATGTTTAAAAAATTACATATTTCAACCAAATATAGATAGCAAGAGAGACGAAAGTACTACAAGCTTTTTAGTTGACATATTTCACTGTTTCTTCTTCATATTTCACAATGCTTGACTTGAGCTGTATTTGAAACCGTGACATAGCCCATCGTTGAGGTTTGGAGATCTTGAAAAGAACTGGACCATGTTAAAGAAACAAAAGTAAATAATTTTTGTAACATTTCTCTGGGGTAATTCTTAGATCAGAGTGGTCATAAAGGGCAAGGACTGCACATCTATATCAGAATACTTGTCAGAAAACCCCAACCCTGAAACAAGGGAAATTTCAGGAAAAATCTAACAATTATTAATTTCAGAAATACAGGGAGAACTGCAAAATAAAACCAATATTTATTCAGAAACATCACAAATTGTAACTTCACAATTGAATGGGTAAAAGACAACACAAAGATCCACTGTCTGCCTTCTACCTGGTCGTTAGGTTGTTACCTAGCCTTAATTCTGACATTGCTTCACTTTTTAAAGCATGACCTTATGAAATTCCTCCAGTATTGTTTTATCTGTAATTATAGAAGGAGGCTGATGATGTGTGAGCAGCTCCTTGGTTTCTGGGATTCATACTCCACTTCCACCTCTCCAGACCTCGCTGTTCCCTGTAGAGCTCTCATATAACTTCCCTCTCAGCAGATCACACCACTCCTCATATTGGGAGGCAAAGGTGAGTCAGCAACTGGCATAATTGTATTTTCAGTGGGGGGAACAGAGCTTCTGCTGCTGTTGGGAAGGGCTGGGTGGGAAGACTTGTGAGTTGGACAAGCTAGCTGGTGTGAAGCAACTTTTTCCTGGACAATCTAATTATTGTGACCATTCTCCCTTATAGCAGCATGTTTCAAGGAAACATGCTATGTAGCTAGGCTGGCCAGATTGTGGCAATTTGAGGAGGTGCAATAGATGTCAAGTTATCTCCAGTGTTGTTTTCAGCAGAACTTTGAAATCTGAGGGTGAGGATCATGTGAGATCTGTCAAGAATCTGTCCATTGCAAGCACCCATGAGTTAGAGCATCTCTGTCCAGCAGATACCTGCCAGGTGTCAGGCAGAACTGAGTAAGGGTTGTGTGTGCTCTGTGTGTGAGCTGCTTTGTGCGTACTTGTAGACAGTTTTTTTCTGTCCTAAAACTGATTAAATCAAAACATTACAAGTTCCTAAGTAGCCTCAAACAATAATAGCTGTATAAAAAGCAGGACATTAATCGGACAGATTTTCAAACATGCGAATGGTCTTCTCATTGATACTTTTTCCTCTTCAGCCCTGAGGTCATATTTTGTCTGTATGTTTTGTTGAGAGCCTTGTAAGAACTCTATAAATAAATAGTTATAACTGTGCGTTTGCATTTTCCTTGATTAAAATACCATGTAAATGTATTTAAAATGATATGCAAATGATATGAAGGCTCCAGGCGTATATTTCCAGCAAGACCCTCTGCATTGCAAAGGTTGTTAACAGAGCAAGGAATAAAAATAAATAAATGAGTCAAGTCATTACTGGAAGCAAGAGGACAATGAAAGAGACCTCTTACAGTAATAAAGTGGATTTAGGAAGAGGAGGGAAGACATGTTGGTGAGGAATTCACTCTTTCCTGGTGATTATCATGAAGAATTTGGTATATCCTTCTGTCTTTCACTAAGGCTTGCTTCAGGAGTACAAGCTGTAACCCACATTAATGTACTCTACTAGAGTTCATGTGTTAGGACAGCTAGCTGAAACATCAGTTTTAGTAACATTCATTGAAGGGATTTACGATTTTAGTGGTTTCTTGGCCGGATTTTGACATCTCACAATTTGGTACATGAAATTGCGATGGGAACCTTTATGCTACAATACGAACACTCAGGGTTATGAAGAGCTGAGAATATGTCTTTAAAATGTTGTACACTATTGATGGATCTCTATTCATGAAGGGGTGGGTACAAATGCTCTGTTAGCATGGGGCTTAACATTCCAAAGCTCTCACTTTCTGCTCTGTTGATGTCATACTTAAGTTCCTTTTGAATCCAGGTTTTCTTATTTTCTGTTACATGTGCGTGTGGATGTACATACAAGGATGTGTGTGTACACATGTATGTCAGTGTGAACGTATGAAAGGCAGTGAGTGTTCTCTTCCTGAATCTGTAAGTAACAGAAAGCCAAACACTGCAGGATTACAGCATTTAGACAATTTCTTAGTGGATTTAAATCTCCATATAAAAACCTAGTAGGATGAGAATCTCTGGTTCCTTCTGCACTCTCTACACTTGTTCTTATAGTTTTACTGGCTTTAGAGCTGCCTTTGGTCGCTGGCTTGAGGAAGGACATCAACAAGTCACCCAGTTTTGCAGTAGTTTGTTAGAGGGAGGAATGGGGACTTGGACTGAAATTGTCTAAAGGCACCTCTGTGTTAACAGAGAAGTCAAAACTTGCTTAAGCCTTCCTAGCTAGCACAGAAAATTCTCATCAACATAATATCTGCTAAAGGATTGTAAGTCTAAGTTAATTGTGGATAAGACAGCTGAATGTCAGAATAAAATACTTCATCAGGTATTTTTATTTAAGCAAGAACAAAGCTGTGATCCTGATTTTAACTTTTGCATATTCATTGACTTATCTCACCAGTGAGCTAAATATCAGTCATTGCAGCAGGAAGAAAAGAAACACATTTCTTTCCTAGGACTGGAAGTTGTAGAAAGGGTAAATGTGACCTTTACGATATCTTTCTTTTTGTCCTCAAAAAAAGGCTCGGCGCTTCTGGGATGCAACAGGATAAGTCCGATACAATGTGCCGTGGAGCTGATCAAATTCTGTGGCAACTGGATGCATGAGTTAAGAGCTGACTCGGCAGGTACTGTTCCCAAGGCAGCTAATTGTTTCACAGCAGCTTTTCTTTTATTTGCTCTTTTTTTAAGAACAGTTTTCCTGGGTGACAGAGAAGCCAATGCAAATATGCATAATGAGCATTGCTTTAGGTTTCATGCAGGACACAGGGCTTCCCTAACAGCATGTGAAAGCTTGAGACGTTTCCCACAGCTCAGACTGAACTGGAATCAGACCTGTGGTAAGATTTGGCTTTAGATAAGAATAAATGAACCCCCCTGAGAAAAAGCCAGGTTATGTGGCAGGTACCACCTGAGGTCAGCCACTACTAACATGAGGGAGATTAGGAGAAATTCCTTTTATGATTTAGTTAGGTATTCTTTTTTTCTGCCCTGAATGCTATCTTGATTAAATTAACTGTGTAAAAACTGCCAAGGTCTTTAAGACATATAAAACAAGGTACGCCAATAAAATCAAAAGGTATGTTAGTAAAGTTCAGCATGTTTGTACTAATAAAATCAGTGATTCAAGAAACTCACACTTCTGCAGTCTTTGAATGAGAGAACTTGTTCCCTAGGTGTGAGTGAGTCACATTGCATGCGTGTCCAGACATTTCAGGGTTTTATAGGCTAATGTTGTGCCACTGAGCTCAGAAGGAATACAGAGAGGGGAGAAAAAAAATACCTACCAAGCTCCACGTATTTTTGGGAGGGAAGGAAATCTGTAGAGGAATTCATCAACTTTGACTAGTATATTTAAATTCGTTGCAATGATAACAGAACGAGACATTAATAACAGATAAAGGGGTTCTTAGTTACACACTTAAAAGCTTATTTAAAGAGCTTAGATTAGATCATAGATCAACAGAGCCTCACTGGAAAGAGCAGTCTTGTCTTACACATAGGGCTCCACACTGCAGCACTTAACTGAGACTTTGGTGAGATAAAGCTGTTTGGCTTTAAAGTCAACCTTGAGATGACTTTCCCTTTAAAAAAACCTGGCTTTGATTATGTATTTGGTTTGCATGTTAAATAAGCTGCTCTGCTAAAAATATACCCCTGCAAGGAGCTTATGTCACCTCCCCCCCAAATGTTTGACAGATAGTGAGAGACAGGGAAGGCAGAAGAGGCAATATTAAGAACCCAAGTTTTAATTAGGGATGGGATGAACTGGAAAGTTTGTATTAAATTATCTAACACCTAGAAGACAAAGGCATTAGCTTTTAGATGATAGTTAGCAAATCTATGACAGCTACAGGCCAGATCTACAGGTAACATAATCAAGTGCTGGCTGTTGGACTTTGTTCATTCTGTGCTATTTCACACCAGCTTCCTGTGTAAGCCTCATGACCTTTTATTCTGAAAAAAACACAGCAAAGTCAGCTAGAAAACCTACCACCACTGAGGCTAACTCCTTCACCCCATTCCCACTGTGCACCTTCAAAACTGGGGCAGACTTGGCTATCCCAGGGAAAGAGTTGGACCTTCAAAGATGTGATGTGCAGTAGAGCTGCTGGCCAACCCTGGACCCACAGACAGCGCACCTTGTGGAGTGACAAGTGCAATGAGGTGTGTTTCTTCCTGCCCTGTTGTAAAAGGATATGCCCTCCAGAGAAATCCAGGCACTGTCAGAACTGACACCTTTCTCAGGAGTTAACAGGAGGCAAAGCTCTGAAATGCCAGATTACCAGTAAATTCTCTCAGCTTCTCGTTTTTTCTCTGGTTGTAGATACTTACCCCAGGAGACCTCAAAGGACCTTTTTATTGTTCTAAATAACTTGTTGGAATAATTTAAATAGATAGGAACACCATGTGCTCTGGATGGGAAGTGAAGGAACCATGATAGGGTTGTTATTTTACTAGAAGGTAATGGATGAAGAATAGGGAGTGTTTAAATTTAGAACTCTCCACCACTGATCAAAACTCCAGCTCTGCCCAAGGGCTGTGGAGAGGAGGGCAGTTTTCAAAAGCCTATTCTTTCTGGTTTACTGCATTGTGACTTTTGTGTTTTGTGTAATCTCCTCAACAAAACAGGGATCAGAAATGGAAAAGGAAACCTCAACAATGCAGCCCAGCCCCTGGGGAAGCAAGGCTGATTAATGGACAATTTTATGGCTCATTTGTAAAAAGGGAAATTCTAACAGAGTACTGTTTACTTTGCCCATATGATTCATATCAGCATTTCCGTAAGTGAAAAAAAAAAAATTAAAAATGTTTGAATGTCTTGAATAGCTTGGGAAAACAAGCAGATAGCTTATGGACATCTGCAATGAAGAGTACAAATGAGTGGAGGATTTATTACAAGCATTACATGTACTAGAGTGGTCAGACTCCGGTAGATTTTTCCTTTAAGCTCATCTTCTTCCTATCAATTTAATCCTAAATGATACTTTGGAGATTAGGGATGAGCTTCCCTCCTCTAAGAGGAGCAGTGTTTGCAGACCTACAGATCTGCAGCTGGTTTGGGGGGTTTAATGACTCTTTGGAGTCTGTATCTCTTTGTGTGCTTGAGGTGCTATGGTTAGATTTGTAGCTCTGTTGTTGAAGTCTGGAATTAGAATAGCAACAATGGGCAGTCCTGCATTTCTGGATCTCAGTAAAAAAGTTTAAGAGGCTCTGGCGTTCTTTTTTCTGGAGTTTTGATTAATTGTTACTCATTACAAAGTCCCTATCCCCGCTGCCCCCTCAGAAAATAAAAAAGAAAATAAAAAGGAAAACAGATGGAAAGAGTTAGATTAGCCTCTGCCAAATTGTACACAGAGTGGCTGTCTTTGGCATGGAACTGATAGGCCTGTGACTTCTGGATTGTTTTCAGATGTGTTATGGCTATAATGAGATGTCACCGAACTGGGAATCACACACTGGGAGGAGTAAAAGGTGAAAGAGGAAAATCAGAAACAAAGCAGAGGCATCATACAAGAAAGAGTGAGTTGGGAGAATATTGGTAGAAATGAATAGAAGTATCAAATACCTCCTAGATTTTGCCAAAAATAGCAAGCAAGGGATCTAAATACACAAAGATCCATATGTGAACGGATACAAACATACATTGCATCCATTTGGTGAGGCTTGAGATAGTGGAAGTTCACTGGAGTGAAAAGCTGCACTTGTGCTTACTACCACTACCCCTGCATCACAGGCATTAAAGTTCATTTAAAGCTAGTTATCAGCAATGAGATTTGCTTTTCTTGGGATATGTGCACCTAAGTTATGTTTCCTTTGTGAGAAGCTGGAGAACCTCAAGGTGAATGTGAAACCTGTAGTAAATATGTTCTTACTAAATGTATGCAGAAACTTGACTCTTTACAGATGCCTTTATTTTTCATAGATGCTGCAGTTTGCATGTTTTCACAGGAAGAGTTTGGAAAGGATGACTGGAGATTGTCCAGTCTAACTTCCAAAGCAGGGTCAGCTACAGCACGTTGCCCATACCCAACACTGTTCTGATTATCTCCAAGGACTGGGGCTCCACAACATCTCTGGGCAGCTTGTTCCACTGTTCAGCCACCCTCACAGAAGAAGTGATCTCTTATGTTTGAATAGAATTTCCTGCATTTCAATTTGTACCTGTTGCCTCCCATCCGGTCATCTGTCACTGGATATTGCTGAGAAAAGCTTGGCTCCATCTTCTTAATCTGTCCCATCAGCTATTTATGCGCACTGATAAGATCTCCCCACACCTCGTCTTCTCCAGATGGGACAACCCCAGCCCTCTATGCCACTGATCTCAACTCTGAGCTGGGCAATGTAGCTCACTTCCAGTCCATCTCACTGTCCATTTATCTAGCCCATACTTCATTGGTTGTCTGTGAGGATATTATGGGAGGTAGTGTCAAAAGCTTTGCAGAAGTCAGGATAACCCACATCCACTGCTCTACCTCCATCCTCCAAGCTAGTCATGTCATCATAGAATGCTGTTAGGCTGGTCAGGCATGATTTTCCTTTCATGAATCCACTTGATTTCCCCAAGAGCTATAGTTACATTTTTAATATTGTTACAAAACAAACCAGAGCACCTTAGGAGATAGGGTTAAATCAGGAATCTTACATCTAGTTTTAAGTTCTGACATACAGATTCTCTACTTGAAGCTCAAGTTAGCTGTGTCACTCATGGAATGCCCTCTGACAGCATCCTAAGAGGATCTAAGATATGTATTTTTTACTTCATAACCAACTAGCTGAGAGCTCGTGCCTTACAGACAGATTTCCATGTTGTGTTTTATTTCAGGATGTTAAATGAACACCACCACTGAGATGGCAGTGCTGGGTTAATGGTAGGACCTAATGATCTTGAAGGTCTCTTCCAACCACAACGATTCTAGTCTGTCTCTCCATCCCTTTCATGACCTATAACCTCATTTGCCCCTTGGGTTTTGGGGCTGTCCTATCAACCTGTGGTATTTGCTTTCCTGTAAGGCCATCCTAGCTTACTAGACCTCTACATTTTCTATTTCATCTAATTTTGTGTATGAGTGGTGAATTCCTTAGTCTTTTGCCAGACATTTTAATTGGTTAACTGAGCTTTGTTACTCTTTCATGCAACAATCATAGTTGCCTTTGAGGGATTGTCCTTATCCATTGTACAGTCTTGCATGTTGTGGAGATTTTGGCATTGATAAAAGGCTTTTGGCCAGACTGGATGTGTGTTATTTACTCTTATTTCTTCAGAGGCAATTACCCAAAGGTTGACTGTAACATCAGACAGAAATACCCACATGTACAAATGCTTCTGATCGGCTTGTAGCTGTCTGACAATGCTGGGCTTAGTGGCATGTGCGTGTTATTGGGCACAAGCCACTGAGCTCTGGAGGGGATCCAGAGCCAGAAGTCAGCAGCCTGAATAGATTGGCCAGAAAACAGGAACTGAGCATTTTGCATCTCCATTCAATGGTGTGTGCTGTGAGTGCCTGTGTAAACCTGGCCCTCCGTATTTTCATGGGCATTTTAATGCCTTGGGGTGCCATTCCTCAGAACAGAATTACAGGAAGTCTGTGCTTCTCATCATCTTTCAGTCACTAGATATTGAAAGTATCTTTGGGACAAGATCTTCTGTTGTTTCTACCTCATAAGGGACTTTATGAGGGAAGCATTTTCTTGGAAAAACATGAATCCATGCACAAATGGGGCTATTGAACTACCTCGTGTTAAGAGGGTTTCTTGTGGGATGCTGTATGCAGGGCTTGTTGGATAAGATCCCTTCTGGGTGGCCCTTGTCCATCTCCTAGTGTTTTCATGACATATCTTTTACCGCAAAGAGGAATTAAAGGCCTTCACCTCCAAGGTTCAGGGAGAGTGGAAGAAGGTCTTGTCTGAACGATGATATGCCCGACACTTTTGTTCCTATCACTTTCTTGATAAGCCCAAGCTGTTAAACTCCAGCTAACCAATCAGTGGAACAATTTACTACCTCTGTGTCATTTTAAGTGGGCTGTCTGGCTGGAGCAGGATGTATTCAAATGAACATTAACAAAGTATGTTTTCTTTTAAGGATTTGTCTGCAATCAAGAGCTTGAAGGGAACCTTTGAACGGGCATTCTCACCCCATTGCAGCTGAAATATTCACTGTACCTCCCACAGTTTCAATAACTGCAGTTATTTTTGTTTCCAGTACATTTGGAAACAAACAATGTTGAATCTATTTTATTTGATGGGAGCAGTTCATAAAAAAATGGCAAAGGGCTTGCATTTTTTAAATATTTGGCCTTCAGATAGCCTCTCCTTTCTAGATCCTTTAAGCCATGCTCAGGTGACCCTTACAGGCTGAGCAGCCAAACCCTGCTGGGATGGGGGGCCCAGAGCCGCCACCATCTCCTTTGTGGTCCCTGCCTATCAATGTCTGTTCTTGTTCCACAATGTGACTGGACTGTCTTGGCAGGGAAAGCTTCATGGGATCAGGTATAATCCCCTGAGGAAAACAATTGTATACAATGAGAACTTGAAAGCATGAAAGGAAAAGATTTTCAACTCCTCTAAGCAGAGCTTTATTGATAAAAGCGGCATCTGCCAGTTTTCTCCAGTTAGTTTTCTATTATGCTAAGAACTGTAGGAAAGCAAGGCTCTTGCCATTCCGTAAATGAGCTTGTCTGGTAACTGAAAAATAAAATAAAGCTCTTTGGCTGCAAACCTAATATAAGTTTGATGGCTGAGTACAGGGTATTTGTTTTCTTGTGCAGATTTCCCTTACCCCTGCAGAATTCTGCATTTCTTCTGCAGAAAGGTTTTTTCCCTTGTTACCTCAAAGCCTGAATATTATAGATTCTGGGTGAAGAACTTAAATTCAAACCCTTTTCTCCCATTCTTCTGTAGGAGTTCAAGACTTGTTGGTTCAGAGAACATGAGTTCTCGTCTTTTGTTTTCCTTTCAGTATGGTCATGCTATTGAATTTTAAAGCTCCGTGCTAGCTAACAGTGAGGTGGCAGTGAAATATCTATTTACCTTTTGTGTGACTGGAGCAGGTTGTTTCGTACAGAACATAGAAGCCAAGTAAGCTACGAGTATATATTTTCTCTTTACTGATGAGAAAGCCCTTGAGAATATTCTTAAATGCCACTTTCTAGGGTAGCCAAGCCCTGCAGGTAAATGTTACCCATAAAAAGGGAACATTGCACTTGTGCCATATGTACCTGAAGTACCTTCCTGTGTGACTGGGATGTCAATAGGAATTTCCCAGACACCACACAGAACTGCAGCGAAGAACAAAGGCACTAAACCGATCTTTTGTCTGCTGCGACTGCCTTGGAACTAACTTTATAGACCTTCCTTTTCTCTCCTTGACGGCCCCATGTGCCTGCTGTGCATGCGCAGGAGAACAGCAGCTGCCTGGCCTCCCCGCCCTGACACAGGGTGATGGACAGAGCCAAACTCTTGTTCTTGCCTCCCATCAGGGTGAAACCTCAGATACAGCCATAGAGTCCATGTTTTGGGCAGCTTTTGAGCTTGTAGGGCCTTCATGTTTGGTTGTATTGCTCCCTGACCTTTATTGAAGCCATCATCTTTCCCCCCCGTGTGCAGATTCTGCTAGATAAATTAATGGGTTTTTTAATCTCCCTAGAAGATAGAAAATCTTCTGCTGCTTTTTGTCTCTCTCTGCTACCAAAGCTCAAACTTAAAACTACAAGAATATAGAACAGATGTAAAAATCCTGCCTTCTTACTTTCAAAGACACTGAACAAGCACAAGGTGCAATTAGGCTATTCTATTGAATCTCAGCTGAGAAGAGAGAGTTCAGCAAGAAGGATGTTTTTGACATCTGTCACTTGCACAATCACCTTCCAGTGCCTTCAGAACTAATTCATTACCCTTTCTGATTAGAGAGCGATTTTAGCTAAGCAGAGTTAAGAGGGTAATACGAGCTACAGTGACAGACACATATCCTGGAATGCTGCCCCAATCCTGCTGTGCTTGTAAAAGGGACACGTTCAAATCAATGTTAATTTTTTATAGCCACATTTCTAGGAGGAATAAAACCCTATAAACAAACTTCTCATTCTTCCCACAAGTAATATTTTGATACGCATGTTTAAATTATGTTGAAATTACACATCCTGCCTGCTAGAAGTAACAGGTACACATTATTTTCACGAAAAGAAAATAATAAAACATATAAGCACCGAAGTGGTGCTGGAAAAAGCAACATCACCAAGGTATAATTTGTCACGTTGGGGGTTTTAAAATTTATTTGTGATTAAAGAATTTCCTTTTTAAAGGAAACCATACAGAACAGGATTGTGTGTTGTCATGTCAGTGATACCTCTTCAAAATCACAGATAAATGAAACCCACGTATGCCAGAATCTAACATTCTAGAAACTGGGGGACTGTAAAAAACCTGAGCTTTGGTAAGCCATGCTTAAGTAACTCTGGCTTTGTGACAAGTCAAATCAAAACTCCAAATGCAAACATTCCTGAGCACTGGAGCTTTTAAAATAGGAATCTGGCTTTGAACCTGTGGCTTGCTTCTGTGTTTCAAACAAAGGAGTATCCCCCTTCCCCAAACCAAAAATCCCTGGGGGAAAAAAGGTAGAAATTACAGAAAACAGCAGAAAGGCAGAAGCCTTCAAGAGCTGTTTATTGTGACACTCCTCTACCATATTACTAGATAGATGATTTGTAGGTTAGTGTGCTTACCTTATGATCTAATGTATATGTCATGAACATGGATGTACAACTGACATGTGCCTAAGGTGAACGTGGTGATGTCACCCAACTGGGCTTATGTCTTTGTCTTAAAGTCACCTAGTGCATGCATATTCTGGCACGTGAAAGAGAAAGGTGTTGGGACTGTTGGCAAAGGCGGCAAAAGGGAAGAGACTTTGGTTGCTGTAGTGTGAAAATTCTATATTGTTACCTGGGTGTGGTGACTCAGGAAAAGGATGTCCCAAGGATGCCTTGAAAAATGGACTTCCAGGTGACCTCCGGTCCATGGGTCACTAATCAGCTGGTTTTGGTGTTAGCTGGCCTCACCACAAAATTGCCTGATAAAAAAAAAAAAACCATCAGGGACTTTAAGCTTCCAGAATAATATCTGATAACACTATTTTAACACAGAAAAATTCAGGCTGTTCTACAATGGGAACCCTAAGAATCATCTCTGAATATCATCACTTCCCAGCATGCTCAGATTGCAGAAACTGCGTGTGCACGCATAAAGTCTGAGGATCTTTCATGAAACTACTGCAAAGACATTTGATTAGCTTTACATCTTTCGAGTATTGTGAGAGTGTGTAATTGCTTGCTTCTCTTGATTGTCAGTAGCAGTCTTTTCAAGAGGGAAATTTAGTGGAAACTTTAGGAGGAAAGCTTTGAAACCGAGTGGAGCAAGGCCAAATACAGAGGCCAAATAGAATTTTAATATAGGAATATTATATTATGTTGTATTTACTGCCTCTTCTTCGGCTAAGCACCTTCTAAGATCAAATGATTCTTTTCTTGAGGAACAAGGATAGTGAAGGTTAGGAGCTTAGAAAATACAGAATTGGCCTCAGGAGGACAGAGCTGTACAGCACAGCTTGTTCCTTCTCGAGAGCTCTGCTGAAAGTTGGCTGAAACTATTCTTTGAGTGATTTCTTATTGAATAGTAAAAATGTTGTGATTGTGACAACTGTTCCTTCCTTACCTCTGCTCTGAAATGCATTGAAACCAAAAGAAGGGCTCCTGTTGCCTAAAATGAGTTTGGGATTGTGCTAGATCAGCCAAGCGTGGGAGGCAAAGGCAGCCTGTGTCTAGTGCCCAGGATCGGGGAAGAGGCACCTGTAACGTGGTTCTCGTTCCATTGTAGTTTTCATATCCTTTTCATACGCTCGTTCTTTATTTTCATGTAATTCAGTACGTATCAGTAAAAGCAGATGCAATCATGCAAATAGTGACAGAAAAATGGGAGGAATTAGTCCCCCACACCGGTAAGTATGGATTAGGGAAGAGCAGAATCAGAGAAGGCTGGAAACGTTGGTTATGCTGAAAAGATCATTTGCTGCTGCTATTTGTGTTTCTCATTGTGAGGTGGCAGGGAGCCCGGTGGCTTGCTGGCGTGGGCTCAAATAAAAGCAGTGCTGTTCAGAAGGCAGATCATCTCCCTGTTGGATTGTGAGCATGCTATCTGCTGTCTGCAGTCAGCGTGGAAATGGCACGAGCCTCCAGTGACTGCATTTGGTGGGGAACAACATTTATCAGAACCATTTTTCCAACTCAGCTGCCGAGTTCTGAGTCTGCCCTCATGCTACTTTTAGACTCGCTGTGTTTGACGAGGTGAATCTCACTGTTGCCTTCGCCCTCTTTGTTAGTACACACAGTGTGAAATCCACTGCGCGGAGGTTTTCTGCTTTCTTGGTAAAACTTGAGCTGTGAACACTGCCTGGCCAATTAAATTTTGTGGTACCTGAGGAGCAGCAAAGCTCAAGAAACTAGGTTATATTTTTCTTACTTCAATTCCATTCATTGTGGTAGTGAGGACAAGGTGGGAAGCACTCGAATGTTTAATCCAAAGTTGTTTTGGCAAGATTCTTCTGTGATGGGCTCCACTGTGTTTACTACCAATTTGGGATGACACGGTGCTGCAAAGAGCTACCAATAAACTAGAAGTTTGGGCTGACAGGAGGAGAACAGGTGAGTCAGGCTTCTTTTTTTGTGTCATACAGGTAAAGCGAGGTGGTTTCACGCTGAGCATACTTGGTGGAGAACCAGTCTCCCAGAACTCTTGTCATTAAAAAGCTTTGCCGAGTGAAGGAGCATTTAAAACAGCTGGACAAGGCAGGAGGCAGCTCTGCCAGACTGTCGGTAGGTGCAGAGGACAGCAGGAGGGCAACAGAATTCCTTATAAAGCCTGCTATTAATGATAATTTTTACTAGTAATTTTATTAGAGGAAAGGTTTTTCATTATTATTGTTTTTTCATTAGAAAGAATAGTGCTTGTGTGTGAGGCACGTTCATATATTGTACCCTAGGACTAGATTTGCTCGCAGAGTGTAAAAGAGCACATTGTGCACTACTGAACTTTTTCAGGCTTTAAGTTGCATTTTGCTGCCATCCCAGCAAAGTGTTTCTTCATTGGACAAACTGACTAATCTGTGTCGTTTACCTACATGGTAAATTCTTTGACTTTTACAGATACAGAGTTGGGTTTTGGAAGGGAAAGAAGAGTGTTGCATGTGGCTTTTGTTTGTTTGCTTGTTTATTTGTTGTTTTGGTGGGATTTTTTTTGTTCAAATGCTGCTTCAGTTGTCATTTTGGCAGAATAGAAAGAAAAGAATTATATTCTCTGTGCTGAAGTCCTGTGGAGAATTCCTGCAGGATTAAAAGAGGCTTAAGAAGAGTCTCCTTCCTCCTTTTACATTCATGCATAAGGCCACACACACATTTCTCTCTGCCAGCACTTACCAGTTTTTCAAGAAACCTTCTTTGCTGAAGTTTTGTAGCTGGCTGCTGCATTCTTTGAAATGGTTGCACTAAATACAAGTGTCTGCCTTATAGGACTTTCACCAGCTGGATGGTTAAATGCGCTTCCTTTGCCGCAGCAGACAAGCTGCTTTACATTGCATGGGAGAAGTCAAGAAGTCAATTAATATGCTGACCAAGACAAAATAGTTCTTAACACCTATAGTCAATCCCAGTGTGGACTCTTTTATGAGTAAATTATTAATAACAAGTATGTTGTAGGACTCATGTCATCTCTCTAGGAGATACTTAATCCTACAAGTTGGATCAAGAATCTCATTTGCTTTTAATCAGACTGGATATTGCTTTGTGTATGAGAAAATACTGCTTAATCTTTTTGCATCCTGATGGGGAGGCTGGGAGTCCCATAGCCATTGTGATTTGAGGACTCATTCACTGTGGGTAGAAGTGAATAAATTCTGTATCCCAGGGCTTTAGCTTGATTCCTGCGGTTTCTCTTGCTTGTCCTTTCAGAAAGTGTTTCACTCAGACGCTCAGAAACAATCTGGGGAGGGCAAGCTGTATGAGGGAGAGTCTTAATGGGTCACAAGCCAGCTGCTATTCCAATTACTGGCTTGTTTTATGTTACAGACTGACAGCTTAGCAGTGCTGTGCAGGTGCGACTGAAGGTGTAAAGGCCATTGAACATGCAGTATCTGAGGCATGACCGTCCCAGACACACCTGTGCCTGTGTATTCCCAAGGCCAGATCCTCAGCTGGTATCTCCATGGCCTTGTAGTGCCAGGACAACGCAAGCAGGTGACAGCTAAACACAGAGGAGCTACAAAGATGTTGAAGTGAGGAGGTGAGGTTCAATGTGAGAGAGGCTTAGAGAGAGGAGGACTTCATGCATGCGAGACTGCTGCAGATTAACCTAAATTCAGGCTTCTCCTGAATGTTTCTGTAGGCATCTCAGCAGTAAAAGGCAAAATGAACTTAATCTCAGTGTGTGTTCTTCCCTCCAAAGATTAAGATGCCTAGATATAATTTTGCGCTAAATAAAAAAAAGCAAACTAGGATTGATTCCAAACCTGGATATCTTGGTGTGAAGTAAGAATAGCCTAAACGCTAACATCTTGTTTTAAAATCAGCAGGAGAACAGGATTTGGCCCACTAGACTTCATTTGCAAAGTCTAGAGGCTCTTAAAATTCTACTTTAAAAAAGGGCTAGCTGCAATCTGTCATTTAATCTGAAGAGTCCCTGCAGCAGTGAGATTCAGGTAAGAACCAATTAATGATAATGGTATTAATGAACATTTCCAAATGCACATTTCATTTAGCTGTAACAAGATAGTTATCTGTGATACACTGAATATCAAATCAGCTACCAAACTGTGGAGCAGAGACTAATGGATCAGATAAATTGCTAAATATATAATTCTTTACCCTTAATATGAAAGTTGCAATGTAAATACTAGCTGGTCATCCTGTTTAAATAAACACTATCTGGAGAATTAGGTTATATGCCAATTCAGGACTTTTTATGTCACTTTAACTCTAAAATAATTAAAGAATCTCATTTGGTGACACACCTAAGTGTAGACCGAAGGAAAATATTGCTGGTACTTCCTCTGCAATGAGTGAATGCTGAGCATGCTTGTAGGAGAGAGGTTTGTATCACGATACATGTGCTATATTGTAAATGTCCCAGCAATATAACAGACATTACATTGAATTGCTAAAGAAAAGACAGTATGTTTTATTATTTCACTTATAGCCCAATTTTGTGGAAGTGAATCCTCTGTTGCCTGTCAAATTATTTTTAATGAGCTTAATATAATTCCTTCTCTACATACAGCCATTTGTTCATAACCCTGGCCAGTGGGTAAGAGAAAATTATGTATTCTTTGAATCGTACCAGGCACAGTTATTTTCTAGCTTCTCAAGGGCATATTTGTATTAATGACAATAGCAAGCAGCCAAAGAGCCTGACTGACGTAGCAGGCTCCAAGAGTCCTTCATATGGTCAGAACCACTCGTCTGTGCAAACTAGGTCTGGACACGGCTCATGGCTCAGGAAACACTGGTCACCACGGCAGATGTTGTGCCAGCAAGAAGAGAGAATCACCTCCACAGATAGCCTTGGAAAAAGGGCTGGAAGGGAGGTGGACAGAGAAAATTGGACTCTTTAGCTCCAAAAAGCTCAGCCATTGCAGAGGAAACAAAAGAAGGAGATGTTGTGGACAGCACATCATGTATCTCACATAGCGGTCATGCATCCCTGCCTCTCTGCTGAGGTGTCACACATTCAGCTGAGTTATGGATATGCGGCAGACATCCTTCGATGTCTCAGCAGCACCTGGGAAACACATTCTGACGCTGCCTCCTCTGATGGATCAAGGCCAGAGAAAAGTGTCTGTTGCGGCAAAGCAGGCAAAGTGGCAGCACAAGGTGAGGGGCTTACATCAGACTTTCTCATTTCCCATTCAGGTCTCAGCAACTCAGCCCTCAGAAACCTCTAAACTTTCTCTTCTGCCAAATGAACTTTTCCCCCACAAACAGCAGCTGTCCTTACTGCTTTCTGCTACCAGTAGCCGTTTACATCTTGCTTCTTGGTTTCTGCTTCTTTCTGACACCTCTGAGTGCTTAGCTCTGCTCCATACCCTATTCCGGCTAAGACCTGGGATACCACTAGTCAATCATGACTTAGATTCATAGAAAAAAAAAAAAAAAAAAGAAAGGAACTTGGAAACCTACAAATAATCTTGTTCCTTAACATGAGACACCTGTCACAGAGCAAAGGAATATGACTGGCATAACGCTGTTAGTGGAAATGGGCTGTTAAGCAGTGGGCAGTGCTGGGAGGGAGTTCACACTCTGTTGGCTCCTGAACAGTGATGCCCAGTGGTTGATGTGAGAGCTTGAGTTGATATCTAACCTGACTTCTTTATGCTTTGGTTTTCCAAACCTAAAATGGGGATAGAAGCGTTGTAAGGGATGAGCGTGTAGTGCTTTGGTATCACAATACGTAGAACTGCAACAGGCAGTAAGCAGATTGACCTAATGTAAGAAGTGATCACAGAAGAGTTACCAACAGGTTTCATTCTAGAAAAGTAGCAGAACAAATTGAGATTTAACAGCTATGGGCTAACAGAAGAATACTTAATTCTCTCTTTCTTACCTTACCTGGCAAATTCACAGTTGACTGTTTTCCATTACAGGCTCAGCAGGTACAACTCAGAAAAATTCCAGTGACTTGTATGATGAAAAAAGTACATTAACAAAGAATCTGATTGGTCTTTCAGTGTAGATTTTATAAGGCTTGTATGGCCTACATGGAGGAGGCTTGACAAATAGATACGTCAGTATCTCTAGGTTATCTATTATATTAATTTTGAAATATGTAAGTTGGTGTAAAGTTCATTTATGACATTAATTCAGAGTGGCGATGAGGAATATTCCCATCCTAAATTCTTATCACCAAAATGCAGCAACAAATCACTATGGTTAAATGTGATGTTGTAATAAGTGGCTTACTAGCCTTTTTCAATGGACTTTTTGATTAAGCTCTGTAGGAGATGTAGTATACAGGGACAAATAGGAAAAGTATTCTTAGATATTCATTGTGTGACTTATAGGAAAAAAGTGGTGCTCAGTCCCAGCTTACAGTTTGACATGGCCCCGTATAACAAGACCTGGCAGAGAGCCCTGTTTGCACTTTGTGAAGGAAAAAAGGAGGAAAAAGTGGTTTACAAAGGTCTGCTGTGTGGCTTCTAAGAAATGGTAAAAACTTGCAGAAGCAAGGAAGGCAGTAACAGAGTAAGATCATAGATAGCCTGATGTGGGCTAGCGCTAGGAACAGCTCAAGAACTGTCTCTGGGGGTAGGGTTTTTAAATCCAAGGCTGGGGAAGAATGAGGCTGGACTGTCCCTCAGGCAGTGGTAAGCAGAAGCATAGGAGGCAGAAGTGTTCTGCTGCAGGAGCAAGTAGGGAAGAAGGAAAGGCGTGAAGGCAAATGACCAGGTCTGCCACTTGGAAGACTTCATAAACGGCAGGTTTTATTTGCTCAAAGTAAAAAGGACTATATTTGTGACATGAATGGCTTTGCTGTTGACTTAAAACCATCCACCTCACACTCCTGTTCAGGATGCCTCGTTTTGCATGAGAAAGAAAACAGTCAAAGAAAACAGCCAGTGCTAGGAGCAAGCAGTTGCAAATCTGACTTGTCAGGAAGCAGTTGTGATAAAAAAAAAGTTCTTTATACCAGTTTTTGTTGTCTTTTAAATCCCATCTTCATTCATGATCGTCGCATTCATATTTTCTTCACAAATTCAAAGGCTGAGTAGGGGAGGCTTACAGAGTGATAGAGGTTTTGCTTTTCTTGTTTACTTGCTCCCCCTTGATTATAAATGACCAAGCCACTTCCATTCTCTTCTAAATTAAATTATCTCTTTCGAATGTTTGTGTCAGACAACAAGGCTGCTTTTCATGCCACAGGTGAGCTTTCCTCTCTGTATCTATACAGACTCAATAGTGATCTGTGCATTAAAACAAGGAACCCCCCCCCTTGTGGTGGCTCCAACCACAAAATGCCATCCCATTGTTGTCAGCTAAAATGCCCTAATTGTTCTGATTGCAACTTTAAGACAGCTCTCCTTGGATGAAGATAATTAAACTTCACTGGTTGTTATGAAGACTGCTATGCTTTAGTGAGTTTCTGCTGAACAAAATACCTGGGAACGAGTGGAGAACACCTGAAGGGGAAGATAGTTAATGATGGGTTTCAGGTACTGAAGAATGCACTCAGGAACAAAACTTGAGCCAAAAGACTTGTAATCAGCAGCAGCAGAGGTGGGGACAAAGCACAGGAACGGTTCAGTGGACTGGCTACTCCCAATTAAGGTTTTTATGCACTAACTACCTCAGGTAATGAAACCTGTCTAAACCTTTAGGCCCTGAGCGCCTGATAGAGAAGACAAATACAGCCTATGTGGGGTAGAGAGCTGGTAGGTAAAGAGACAAGTTTCCTTGGGACATCTTTGAAGCAAGCTGAATCAAATGGCATGCTGCCATGGCAATATCTTTCATGGAATGCAAATAGGTCTGCCTAATGTAGATAAAATGCACATCATTCATTTTAGACTTTAATTAGGTTTTAATTTAATCAAATATTGGTACCAAAACAGACCTTGGAGAAAGATTCTGATATTAAAGCCTTTGAAGTTTCTTTGGAGAACTCTAGATGGTTGGTGTGGTAGTAAATCCAGCTGCAAAGTGGTGACCATACAGTGTGCATATTGCAGCTCTATCAGGGTCTTTTAGAAAACTTAGGGAGCAAGTAGGATCCAGTCCTTTTAGGAAAGAAAACAGTCATACTGTGAGTCATTCTACCTCAGGAAGATGATTTCTCTTCACCATTGGCTATTAGGATAGCAGTAAAAAGAACTATCAAGGACAGTATGCAATTAGAATACTTGAATCCACATTTAGCAGCTAGAGTATATATATAGAATTATTAGTAAATAATGTTTAGATGCAAGGCAAGGGAAGAAAATATGAAATTAAGAATGCATCTATCAGCTTTCTTGATTATGATCCTGCCCATGTGAGCAGATTCAGACACTCTTGTCTCACCATGGCTGGACTTTGGAAGAGATACTTCTAGATAACAGAGTATGTGGGATAAGCTCCAAAATTATTTTCATCCCAGGGCAATGTCCTGCCTCATTCCTTATGTTCTCCAGCCCTGTCAAGCAGGCTACACCTGAACACAACTCAGATGGAAGTTCACAGTTACTGTGAAGGACAGTCATTATTTGCAGATCTGTTTTCCTTTTTCAGACTACGAAAAAGATAGATGAGAAGAGGTGATGAGGCACCAGACTTGAGAAGAATGAAAAAAACGTTTTAATAGGAAAACCTCTCTTACTTTCTTTGGTGTTTCTTTAATATAAAATCAAATTACTTGTCAGGGCCACAAGTGCACCAAAAGGCCTCGATTGCCATGATCAGCCTCACCTGGGACCTCCACCCACACCAATGGAAGCTCATTGCTCCTGGAGCCCTATTTAAGCTCAGACCTTCAGCCTGCTTTCCTGCTGTTCCACAATTATTTGGATTTCCTTGTTTGACCTTGGACATGACTGGTTACCTTGCCTTTCCCTGATGATTGTTGGACCATGCATGAGGTCTCTTGTTGTCACCACCCAGCTCTGCTTGCCCAAATTGGAGAAAAGGAAGCTCAGTAGAGAACTTCTCCCTCTCTACCACTCTCTGAAAGCAGGTTGCAGTGAGGTGGGAGTTGGTCTGTTCTCTCAAGGAAAAGCAATAGGGCAAGAGGAGATGGTCTCAAATTGTGCCAGGGGAGGTTTAGGTTGGTCATTAGGAAAACTTTCTTCCCTGAAAGGGTTGTCAAGCCCTGGCTCAGGCTGCCCAAGGCAGTGGTGGAATCCCCATCCCTGGAGGGGTTTACAAGCCATGGAGTTGTGGTGCTGAGGGACATGGTTTAGTGGTGACTTGTCATTGCTGGCTTAATGGTTGAGCTTGATGATCTTAAAGGTCTCTTCCAACCAAAACAATTCTCTGATTCTATAGTGGGATTGCATCCTATTGGGGAGGACACGTCAGAGAAGGCTACTGTACCTTGCAGTCCAACAAAGGACCTCACAGTGGCAGAAGAGGGAGCAGCCTGCCTACTTCTGGGTCAGTTCCTAAAGGTAAGTGTGGGAATGGAAACTGGGAGGGCAACTGAGGCAAAACCCTTCTGATCTTTAAAAGAAAAAAAACCCAGAGCTATCTCGAAGCTCTTGTTTAGCTTTGTGTATGTTGTTGTGCTTGTATTCCCAAATCCCTGCAGGTGGCTTTGGGGGTATTTACAAACTTATGTCAGACTGTAATTTTGATCAATTGTAAACGTTCCTAGAGAACCTCTGACCACTGAGGTGTTTATGAGAGCCTTAAGTGGAAAAAGCAGAATGCTGTCTGTGAAGAGAGAATTTGGACAAGGCACTTGTGAGAAATGTTAGAATGTTTTGGTTTGTTGAGTAAGACTAAAAAGTCTTGTTTAGGATTGCTTAGTGGCTGAACTGTATCCCTCTGAACTGATGTATAGTTTCATGGGAGGCATGATTCTATTGCCTTGTGCTTTTAAAGCCTGGGCTTCTTGGCTAGATTGTGTCTCCCATCTCTGTTAGAAGCTGGTGTGTAAAGAACTTGATGTTTTCTGATAGCTGCTTGATAGTGAAACCTAGGGGTTTGGTCTGAGCTCACTTAAATAAATGAGAAAACTTGAATTAGCCACACTGGATCTTCCACTGGGCTGAGACAGAGCAGATATTGTAAGTTTAGAACATGGAGAAAGTAGATATATTCACTTTGTGCCCAACTTGCAGCTAGTATTAATAGTGTATGTACTCAGTTATGCATCTTTAAATAATTCAAACTTTTTTTTTTTTAATGATGGGCCAATAAAGCATTTTTAGGTTGAGTTTAAGGGAAGAAGAAGGGCTTAAAAAAACCCCTACAGTAGCTGGAAGCTGTGCAGGAAGCTAGCATGCTTTGATGTGAAGAACAGTGGATATTATTTACTTTGACTTCAGCAAAGCTTTTGATGCTGTCTCCCATAATATCCTCACAGACAACCAATGAAGTATGGGCTAGATAAATGGCTAGTGAGATGGACTGGAAATGAGCTGTACTGCCTGGCTCAGGGCTGAGATCAGTGGCACAAAGTCCAGCCAGAGGCCAGTCACTGGTGGTGGGTAGCATGGCTGGGGTCTGCATTGACATCCTCATAGAAGACCTTTATGGCAGGACAAAGCACAGCCTCCACAAATTTAATAAACAACTTTAATAAACAACTAGAAAGCGTGGCTGATTTTTACCCAGCTAGCTTTAGAATAGCAAACAAGTGGTCCAGGACAGGTTTCTTTCAGCAAGGAATTTTTTTCCTGCCAGTATCTGTCGTAAGAAGCCTGAGCATTATGGGTATTTTCTCCTTACTGGCAGCCATTCCTATTTTGTACTCCTTGAGATCCTTTAAACAATGCTGAACTGTGGCAAGAGGTTTCAATACAGAAGAGCTGATCTTCATAAATAAATGCATAAAAGCTGCAGCAAATGTGAGACTTCATCATTGGGTCTGGCTCTCAGTTTGGGAATCAATTCTGTTCTCGCAGTGCCCGCTGCTTCCAAAGCAAGGCTTTAATTTGCTAGGAATGTAGACTGAAAGAAATCTGAATTTACAGCAGGCTGGGTCTGTGAGTGAGACACAACAAAATATCCATAAAAAAACCCCAAACATAAATTCTGCTTTTATTTTGCATCCCTGACAAAGGCTTATTGGCTGAACAGTCCAGAGATGTTTGCAGCTGCTGCTTGAGCTGAATTGTGACTAAGCAGTTTGTCTGTTGTCTGCAAGAGGTGTCGATTTAGCATCATCCGGGCTATTGTCCTTACTTAAATACCTCCTGTGTAATTAGGAGATTGCTCATTAGTTTGCCACTGTCCCCAGCTGAAATGTTGCAGGCTCAGTTTGTTGGACATAGTTATGAGTTGATTTCCTGCCCAGCATTGTTTTCTGCAAATTGCTCCTTATGAGGACATGGGCTTTTACTGCAATCACAGCAGAAGTAAACACCTTAAATGAAGACAAACAAAGTTTAGTTGTTAGGAAGGGAACCAGTCAGGCAGGAAATGCCAAGCAAAACAACATTCTTTGGGTGCATGATATAAATATGATTCTTCAGGCAGCCTGTTGGGTCCTGCTGGGCTTCCCTGCACTTGCTGCAGACACAAAGAAGGGCAGGGTTAGTGATCCTGGCTGAGATGTAGAAATTCTCATCCAGGATGGAATAAAACCCTAAAAAGGATTTGGAACTATTTGCTTGCATTCTGATACATGAAAACGTTGCATATGCTTTATTTCAAACGTGCATTCTCACTGAAACCAATCAATGGAGAAGTGAGGTGGTGGTGCCGATTTTTGTAGAATTATGGATTTGTATGTGGAGAATCAGGGCCATTGTTTTCATTAGCAGTAAACTTCTGCAAGATTGCTACTGAGAGGCAAAGTACTGTATTGAAAGAGGCATTAAAAGCAGTTGTAATCTTGCTTACTATATATGCAATAGAAAACATTTTGCAAAATTTCAGTCTGATACCATGTTAATTATTATATTTTTAATGGGATTAAAATTATTTCTCCCTGCTGGCCATCGCATTAGTGATCTCCCCTTAAATTAGATGAAAGGAAGGATAGAATGTGAATATAGAGCCCCCATTCCATGGAAGCATGATCTATACATTAACACTAATACTACACCTAAAAATCTTTAATAACCCCTACCTTGGAGCTTTTCCTCTGTAGTCATAACCTTGAGGCTACCAAAAGTAAGATCTGAGTCTCCACATGGGATCTGGCCTCACGAGGTTATGATGATGTTTGAAAGCCCCATTTGGTTAGATGTTCTGGTGGCCTGTATTTACAGATGGGCAGGAATGAGATTGGGCATCTTGTGGGAAGTAGTTTTTAATTTTTACTTTGTTCTTAGTTCCTTAGGCTCTACTTCTTTCCACAATTAGCTACCACTTGGCTAAATGGACATCACCAAACTGCTGGCCTGGGTTGTGGTGGGGACACTCTTGTTCCAGACCTTCCATTTCCTCACCCTTACCTCACCACCCTCCCCTGGCCAAATCACATATGCATCTATAGTAGAAGGCCTCAAGTTTCCCTTTAAATTCCCTGAGCTTAACTAGGAACCTTGTTTGTTCTCCTTTCATATATTTTACATATATTTTAATTCCTGAAGTTTCAGATCAGCATATTTTTTTCCTTTAATAAACATTTACATTTACAGCCTTTAATCTTTTTATTTAAAACCACAAAGAAATGCACAACCTTTTATGAATTCAAATTAAAAATGAAGTGCAATGGAAATGATTTACAGGCACTGTAGCTTAGCAGGGGAAATATATAACTCCTTTGCAGTACATTGTATTCTTTTCCTTTAATTTATAAGCAAGCTGTAACGTAACATATTAATCACACAAAGAAAACATAGCTTCAGTTGTAAAGATTTGTTGTAGTTGAACTCCACACACCTGCAAAATATTTATTCTTAAAAAAATAAAACATGCACAGCACACACTACTGCACCCACCAGGAAAATGGATATATTTAGAAAAATCCTGCAGTAAATTATTTTTATTGTTATATTTTGTATATTTCTCCTTCAACCACTTTTACCTCTCTTGAGCTTGGCTTCCCAGTCAACTGTTCTGTGCCTCATGGAAGTTAAAGGTGGCTGGACAAAAGGGAGGAGGAGGCAATTGCTGCTTCTGTCACTGGGAACTGCTGAAAAGAGTCTGGCTCCATCCTCGTTTCCTGCGAGTACATCTAATATCTGACTGATACTAATGAAAAGGAAGGTTTTTTTAGTGCAACAACATGTTTGCAAACACCTACTACTGAGATGACCGTTACTGCACAACAGCAGCCTCTGCCTCTTAAGGATTTGAATTTTGCAAACAAATGTAGGAGACTTGGGGTATTTGGAGCCTGATTTGCCTAAACTGCAGGCAGACTCAAAGGGAAGAGAAATTCAGGCGGGTTCCAGGCAGCATTTCAGACTCTGACAGTGGTGTGGGTATCTCTGTGCTCTTAGGTTGGCCTGTGGGTTTCTTTCTCTCTGCTTTTTAAATGAAACTGCCTGGTTTGAGACATTAGGCTGTCTTCATCTCATGGTGGTGTTTCTCTTAAGAGGAAAATGATTTTGAAAAGAGATTGCGGAGGAGGGAGAAATCCTGATAGAGATGTTGCCTTTTACCCCCTTTCCCAACCTGAATGGGAGAGGTAGTTGGAAGACGATAAACAGAAAAGGGAGTAACAGGGAGTTGAGAGGACAGCGGCGAAACTCCCAGAGGGAATGGCAAGTCTTGTTCTCACAAGTCAGAAGACCCACAATAACGAACCACTACAGGTAAGTAAAAAGGAAAAACATAAGGTACAGGAAGCCAAATGCAGTGCCTCTGGGCATGTAAGTCTGTGTAGAACATGTGCAAGAGAAATTATTTTCACTCCTTCACTCTGCACCTTCGCAAGGGTGAAGTTTACCTGGTGTATTCCCTTGTTCACCCAGTACTCCCAGTTTACTTTACTGAAGTCTTGGGAAGTTGACTGATTCTTTAGCGTGCTGAATGGCAGGAACTGTGGCAGAAACTGACAGTTGCTCTCACAGATTTCTGTGAGGTTTAGGTGTTATGATTTCTGTGGTGGCAGCTCACTGCACTTCTGCTGTGGATAATTTGTGATTGTTTTAAAGAAAAGGGTAGCTGATAACATGAATGGCTAAAAATTAGACCTGTTTCTGACTGAGCACATCTGCATTAAGTTATTTGTCCCCATAGAACCTGAACATTCCTTTCTTCATACAAGCGATATGACTGTGAGAGCAGAGGAGTGCTGACTCTGAAGCCTTGAGGATTAATACCACCAGCTGAAGACCCAGGGCAACTGAATGGCCTCCTCTGTTCCCTCTTGCTGGATTTATTCCCTTAGACCTCCGTGCAAAGTTAACGTGTTAAATAGGGTAGACTACTGAGGAACTAAACTACACAGCAGTTGGCTGAGATTCCTAAATAAAGAAAAAGCAGCACTAGCTCAATTTCATTGGAAAAGCCATTGCCTGATCCAATGTGTTTTAGAAAAAAAGGGATGTGTTAACTTTGGCACAGCATGGTGTTAACACGGCTGGTATCTGATCTGGCTTGGCCAGAGGTAGCTCCTTGTCTCCACCAGCCTGACTGGGTGGTGGGCAGGGAAGGGCTCTCCACACATAGTAGCACCTGTGTGGTGGCTCTCCCAGGGCCTCGTGTGCTTTGGCTCAGGTTTGCGCGTTGCAATTCAACCCCACCCTGCTGTAGGACCATGCCTTGAAAGCATGGCCTGGGTCTGAAGTAGCAGCTGGCTGGAGCCCAGCAGCTCTTGCCAAGTCTATGAGGCTTCACTGCGAGGATGGGGAAGCAGGAAAAGGGGATGAAAGGGGAGGAGGGAAGGAGATGAGCATAAAAAGACTGGGTAGATTTGTACAAGCCTAATTGACAGATTTGGAGACCTGAAGTCTAAAGGCTTAATCTAAGAGATGGTGTATGTTAAACCAAAACCAAACCCAAACCACCACCGCTGCCAGAAAACCCACGTCCCCTCAATGCTTTGGAGTGTCTGTCTATGAACAGTTCATGATATTTTTGCCTCTTCTGCCCTATTGCATAACATCCCTCCCAAGTCCAGCAACACCGGCACGTTTTGATCCAGAGCAGTACTTTCAATATCTGGAGAAGTTTGCAAATCCAGAGGGCTTTTTTCCCAAGGAAAGCAAAATGAAATTGCGAAATCCTCCACAAAAGGAACTTCTGTCCTCCACATAAAAGGAGGATAAAAGGCCCAAGATATATATGATAACTTTGTTGTAGTACAAGACCCAAAACTCTATTATTAAAATGGTTTATTTATTAGCAAGCTCTTGTAATGAATCAAACATAACAGATGTGGGCAAAACTCTACTCAAGTGGGTACAAACTGAAATAATAATGATGGGAGGCAAATAGCTTGACATTCAAATTACTGGCTGGACCTGCTTTTGATGCTGCTTTGGCTCAATCTTTAAATAGAACCAAGTAAGTCTGAACCTTTTCTTCACCTTTTCTCAAGGAAAGTTGGAGATACCCAAATGGAACTGCTGACAAAACTAATGCCGATTTAGTTCAAATTCCTTTGTGCTGAAACTACAGTTTTGGGAAAATGTGGCCTTTTAAGTAAAAAGAAAAAACCCACAAAAAATGTCATGTTCTTGTAGGAAGACTTAATTTTGGTTTCCTTCTCTTGCAGTGCTCCCACAGCCTCTCCTTTACAGGTGCAGGTGTAGGTTTGCAGCCACCCACTGGCACCAGTTCTGATCCTGGTGCCCTGGAAGCGGGCAGTGTGCTGTGTGGTGTCTCTGCTGATCCCCATTTGCAGCTACGGTTTCACTCTTGGTAGGGTACAGAGGGCTTTCTGTCAACTCATTGCACAGCCATCTCCTTTACAACGCTTGTCTCCATAAAGAATATGGCTTGCTGAGTTTCTCTAATTTGTTGGGGGGGTGTTGGTGTGTTGTTAATTGATGTACGAAACACTGCAAATTAGCATATGTTTGTAATTCTTGCTAGTAGTGCTCTTCCAACAATAGCAATTTAGATCCCTCCTAAAGACTTCCAGAAATGATGACAGAACAGCTCATAATTTTTTTGTGTAGTGCTAAAAGCTAATCGGGTACAGTTCTGTCTTCTTTTTCCTTTGCTGTATAATGTTATAGACTTTCTTTTACCCTACTAACATTTATCTAAATTTGGAAATAGGCTTGAATTTTTTTTTTTTTTAATGAATGATTGTACTTTGTGAACATAGAGACTGGAGAAACAGGTATTTCCCCCCTCTTTCCTCTACCTGAGTTGAACTTCAGGTGCTTCTTCCTAGCATTTCACTTTTGGATTGATGCTAGCTGGCTGACTAAGCAACTCAAAAGGTATTTATTGCCGCTCCCTGATAATGCTGTGTGGGATAGGTAAAACTACCTCAGAGCACAAACCGTGACTACAGCCAGGTTCTGACTAATTTTGTAATGTTGAAAAGTCTTTTTGGACTTCAACAGGACTTCTTCCTTGAGTAAGCATTACTCACGGTGATTAAAGGCTCAATTTTCCTGCCCTGTGTTATGTAATTAAATTATGCAAATAATTCAACTATCCAAGACAATGCAGATTGTGAACAGAATAGCCAATTGTACATTTCACAACTTGAGTATCTTCAGAACACATATGGTATTTGCTGAAGAAATAAATGGAACAATTTGAAATAATGAATAAGTTTTAGACTCTGACAATTTCTTTGTGAACTGTAATGGATCGTTGGTTCTGAATAAATTATTTGTCCATTTCCAGGGTGGCTGTTCATCCCTCCTGCAGTCACATTCCATCTTTGGAGCGCGTGGGCTTTACATGAAGAGGTCATCAGCAATCTGCTGCAGAGTCCTTCCCACTCAGTAAATCAAAGTCTTGCTCTTCCCTGCTCCATTTCCACAGACAGATGATTCAAGCATCCTTCACTTCCCAGCAGGAGAGGTTAGTTAAATACTTGTCTGTAGCACATTGCACTGCTTATGAGAATTGTTTACATAATTCTGAAGGATTGCTCTTCTTTGCTCAGTGACGGTCAGATGTGCCTGCTGAGAACTGGGTATCCTGTCCATTAATTGGCTGCTCACAGAATCTCGTTAATGAGCCAGGACTTCAGGAGAAACATTAAACTTTACTGAATCAGTTCTTGTTTCTTGCAATGTTGTCTGCAGACAAATGAATATCTCATAATATCAGTTCAGTAACCTGAATATAGGTATTTTTGGTCATCTTACGCTGTTATTAGGAATGAGAGATTGAAAGCATAATGTTACAAATACACTTTTTTCTTTTTTTTATACTGCTTCTAGGAAAGTTGTGTAGTCAGTGGAGTTTTGGGCTGTGAATGGGCTTTTGGACATGATGTCACCTTACTTCGAGTACTGCTTGGGTTTGTTTTCTTCATATTCGTTAACTTTCCTCATCAAAATCCATTGTTATTTTTCAGAAGGATACGATCCACAAAGACCTCTTGGACTGTGGAAAATCTGCAAGTGACATAAGAAAGGTAGGACGTTAACCCAAACCGATATTGTCTTCCCTTCCCAGGAGAAGGAGGGGCTCATTTTGCAATGACATTAAGAATTCATTCCCTTAAATGAAGTATGTCACCTTGCCATTTTAACTTGATTCATTAAAATAGTGGCTTATTAGTTATTCCCCTGTGCAGTATAGAATTTGCACATTAAAGGCATATGCATTTCACATGCTCACTACATTGGGGATAAATTTCTAGCCATCTTGTTTGAAAGGAAAAAGTGTGTGTTTTGAAAGATTAAAAAAAAAAAAAAGATAGAAATTCTAGTCATCTGCTGCTCCTTCCCCCTGATAACTCTTTTCTAATCTGTTCAAACCCATAATATTTCATTTAGAAGCCCAAGCTGCTGAGACACAGGACTCACTGAGATAGTGCTAATCTCTTTCCAGATGTATTTGATGTGTATTCTCTTCTGTGCCTTGTGCAGTATATTAGAGTTTTTTTCCCTTTCTTTCCTTAGTAGTCTTGCCATGAAAATTATCATGACTGAGTTGAGAAAATACCTTAAATCCTTGGCAGGGTGGAGTTCTGTCCTTGTTTGAGTGAGAACACACCTACTGGGCAGCGGAGATGAGCAATTACCTCGCGTTAGCCTGTTTGGAGAGAAGAGTCTCCAGCAATATTCCAAACATAAGCCTCTTCCCTAGATGGATAGATCCTCCCATTCTCAAATGACACATTTTCAAGCAAAAGCCCAGTGGTATAATCCAGAGTGAAAAGAGCTTGTTTTGCCATTACACGTGCTGTGGGAAAGCAGAGATCAACCAGAGGAGAGCAGGCCTGTGATGGGGGAAGTCCTTTGGCACTGTAACAAGTCCTCTCTGTTGAGTAGGGGAGGACAGGGCAATGCTGGGCGGCCTCCCTGCTTCCCCCTGCCCTCACCTCTGGGCAGGCATCTCTTCAGGGTCTTGGTAAGGTTCACTGAAACACTGGAAGGACCACAGCTCCCAGAGGTCTCAGGGTGTTGGGTTCAGTCCTTGAACCTTGCTAGGAGAATGTTAAAAAAAAAACAAAAACAAAACACAGTGGAGAAACCTCAACTATGGATGGCCAAGAAGAAAAAGAATATGAACATACTACATTTAAGAACCAAATGGAACAGACCGGGAAAGATATTTGATCCTTTTATGTAACATTTAGGCTCGTTCCAGACCCTGGCTGATGAACTGCTTCCATATTCTTGGAATCTGAGGGCAGAGCTGTTGTTCATTTAGCAGTAAATGCAAGGACTGGATGGAAGGAATGTCATCCCTAACTAAAGCTGAAGCCTAATCCTTTGGTTTCGCTGGTGACTCAGATTACAATCATGTAATACAGAGGGCCTTCAGTCCCCCCCTGCCTTGTCTTACTGTGTTACTAATGGCTAGTAAAAGAAATGTAACAAAATGCTGATCCTGCTTAAAATGCAATTAAATATATCCATGTTCCCTCTTGCCTGTGATTTCCTTGTATGCAAGAAACTCAGCCCTTTTTCGTTTACCTTCTCAGTCCCTGTTCATCAGCATCTTCCGTGCTGTCAGGACACTTGTACTCTAACCCAGTCTTTCAAATCCCAAACAAGAAACTTTCCCATACAATAAAATTCCATACAAATAGAGCTAATGTCAATAAAGCTAAAAAGATATGTCAGCAAAGACCCAAACAGTCAATTTATTACAGTTAAACATCCTGCCCGGACATTTTATTTACAATCAAAGCATGCTATATAAAGCAATCCCTCTTCCCTTGATATCTGGTTTTATCTCACTGTTTACGAATTACTGCCTTTTTCTTTGTATCCCATACAAAATACTGAATTTATGTGTGCGTGTTTTCTGAATACAATCTTTCTGTTTCTTTTTTAAAAATCTCTGGATCACCACTTGAAAACATACACCAAAAAAAATCTGTGAGTTTGGCCCTTTTAACCAATAGAAGGCTGTATCAACATAAATTTAAACAAATAACAGCTATTACTGAACACTGTCTTTTGTTAACAAAATCCCCCAAGTGACTTAGAAACATGGTTTACAGAAATGTATATATTTTTTTCTTACTATCTTACATTTCATTATGCCCCTTTTGCCTTGTAAATACAGACAGGAGGAAATGTGCATAGCTCTTTCCATAGGTTTTCAGAATATGGCTGTTTGGGGACAGAGGAAAAGTACAGGCCATTCTGATAGAAAAAGAAAAGAAGCCTAACTTGTCAAATATTGAGATACAAACCCAGCAACTCAGTTATTAGTTATAAAAAGGCTACTTTTGTCTTACGATGCAGACAAATCACGCCTCTTTCAGTCTCCCCAAAAAGCCTTTGAGTGAATTCCCAATTGTATGCTCCACCGCTTCTAAATTGGCCCTCAAATATTGTCATGGGAACACTAGGAAGGAGACCGTGTATTAAATGACACTTTCAATCAATCATCTACATCTGCTCGTGTTTGTCAGGGGAAACCTGGGACGGGTGTGCAGCTTCTATCTGATTTGGTCTGCATCTGTGAGCAGGTTCCAGGACACTTTATCTGGCACAGGAGAGCAGTAAAGGCTTCCATTCTTCTACCAGATCTGCTCCAGAGATACTAAATTCCTCCACAATAATGAGGTGTCCAGAATAGTAACAAGAGGCCACGAGCGTGCTTTGGGTTTAAACGGTGCTGGAATATCTGCTGACTGCGGGCAACTGCACAATCCACAGCAGTGTACCTGGGCAAACCTGGCCAGGAGTGAGGAGTGAAACCTTATCGGGTGCTGGATCTCCTGGGCTAGACATGAGAGCTATAGGATTACTGCACGTCTGCACAGCTGTGACAGGCAGAGTGAGGGAAGGCTGCATGACAAGCAAGCAAAGCTCTTTCTCTTCATAGTTTTGTAGTTTCGGCTTATAAGGCTTTTTCCTGGGCTCC
Source organism: Eurystomus gularis (assembly GCA_013400335.1). NCBI lineage: Eukaryota > Metazoa > Chordata > Aves > Coraciiformes > Coraciidae > Eurystomus > Eurystomus gularis. The sequence continues at coordinate 133,636 of VZZY01025184.1, read as the reverse complement.
GATTCTGGTGGTAAGAAAGGGTTCTGGCTTCTCCCCTGCCACATTTTGCATGCAAAACACTTGGAATACAACAGTCCTTTGCAGGTACAGGTAATATGGGTACTGAGGAGTCCAAATAATTACCTGCCTGGCAAAGTGGATGGGGAAATACTTCTCGTTCAAGTTGCTGGGAGGTGGAGAGTGGAACTGTGGAAATTCCCTAGACTGTGTCATTTTCAGTTTTGCAGATGTTCTCCCTATGGCATTTTCCTCCCATCCCCGGTTTAGCCACAGAGTGAAAATATTTTGACCAACTCGGCAGACTCAGGAAAGGTCATATATGTACCTTTGTGGGACATGTTTTTCTAACCTCTCTACCTGCTGTGGGTAGTCTACAGCCTCCTGTGCTGACAAGTCTGCGATGGCTGAGGCTGTGATTAATGGGTTTTCATTAACACTTGGGCAACTATCCCTGAGAACCCTCAGAGGTGCTCCAGCCTCCTCCTCACACCGTGAACCTTGTAACGGCAAGAAGCGCAGGCAGATATGTTGGAGAGTCTCTAGCCAAAACTTTCCCCCTAGGCAACATGGGTAAGCAATGATTTATAATGGAAGGGGTAATATATAATTATTATGGCTATATCGTCCAAACAAGAAGGAAGAGTAAAATATCCTGTTATTGCCACCCTAGTATCCCGCCTTTGAGAAGAGGTTGCTTCACGCACGACCGTATTGTTGTGTTAGCTGGGGCTCCTCCCTGCTCTGAGCACGGGTAGCAAGGGAGGGAGAATTACGTGGACTGGCTGCACAGTGGGTATTTCTTCCTCAAAGGGTGAAAATGGGGTAATTTGTCTGCAAAGGACATGGAATGATTGAGTGCAATTTTTAAGACAGATGTGCAATGCCGGGGGTAGATACATGCATCTTCTCTGTGCCCCTGTTCTGAGCTGGCAGGTGGGAGCAGTCCAAAAGTCACCCAGCTGTGTTCGCTGCGCCCAAGTGAATTATACTCTCCCCATCTTTCTTCTCTGGTTTGCTCCTGTGTGTGTTTTACATTGCGTCATGTGGCAAAGGTTTAGTCTTGGGGTTTCTTTGAAATAATTGGGGTCAACCTGCTGTCACTATATCTGCCTGGTGCAGTACCTCACTCAGTGTAGAAAAGCCTTGTATTTAAAGGGATTACTACTGGTGGAGTGTAGTCAACAACTGCAATATGCTGGGGGGTGTATTGGGGAAGGATTAATTGGTGCCTGCTGTCTCCTTGTTACCTTTTTTAGAGTATCCACTACTGACACAGCTCAACCTTTCCTATGCTCCAGTCTGTTGTTATCTGTACATCATGCTGCCAGCTCTTCTTCTTTAAAAAGTTTGTTTGAAATGACTTACTTTAATTGTGGCCTCTTGTACTGTGGTAACGTGATATGTGAACACGTCTAAATTTCTTGTGCCATGTTGCCTCACAGCAGGAGTTCTGGGAAGGCAAGGTGTGAATGACAGTGGGAGATATGGAAGGCTGTGTAATGCTCATTTTTCATCTAAGACTGCTAGAAATGGAAGAAGAGCTCCTACAGACTCTCATAGGTTCCAGAGGACAATATGCATTTCCATTATTCAGCAGCATTTATGCATATTAAGGACTGAAGATAGCTAAGGTAAAATAAACTGCTGTTGCAATTCTTGTTTTGCATGACTTTGGAAGAGACAGGAAAACAAGGTCTGCTTCTGGTGAGAAAGCTGGACAGAAGAGCAAAAAATTTCTCATGGACCTGACAACGATAATGCATAGAGCAGTCAAATTGCAGAGAGGATTCCGGCAGCTTCACTACGTAGAGACTGCAAAAAGCAGCTTTGTGCCTGACCTGTGGGAGGGGAGAAAGAATAATATCGCAGAGGGTGTAGATCCCAGACTGATGAGGCGGCTGTGCTTCAGGTAGGTATGAACTGAGCAAAAACTGCTTAATGTAGAAGGAGGCTGTGTAGCTGGTTTAAAATAAAAATTCCACTTTCATATGTGTCTTGGTTAGGGATAGGAGCCAAAGTCCAAATACTTCTTAGGTAGAACAGTTTGTTTAGAAGATGCAAGAACCTATGCCAGAGTAAATAGTCAGCAGGTGGGTGAGGGCCTGTCTCAGAGGGAACTATGTTTTCAAATTCTTGAAGTGGTGAAATAATTTTTTCAAGCCCTTTTATCTCCAACCAAGGTCCCCTTTCAAACTAGTTAAGCTCCAAAAAGTTGTTTTTTATTACTGTGCAACTTTTCATCCAATTTTGGTATAAGTCTGAACTGACTAATACCGGTAATTTTCTGGGGGAAAAAAAAAAAATAAAATTGAGTCTATCTGAGTTTTATCTATTCCCCAAGATGTCCCATTTGCTTCTGTTAAAAATATTTTCACCAGGATTTCTGATGCTTTCAGAAAAATGGATAGTTGTGTTTCCCTTGCTTTTATTGATCTTGCCAGGAAGCTTTGGGGTTTTGTTGAAGTTGTTCTATGAAATCCCACTTCCAACATATAACGTGTATCTTTAGCACCAGCTGATGTCAGGACCTACTTAAAACACAAACACATTCACCCAGAGCTGGTTTTTTGCTAAGCACATTCTTCTTGTGTTCTTATATTTATTTAAAAAAAATTTTTTAAGTGTCCTAACACTGGGAGAACCAATAAAATTTATACTACCATAGTTTGCTGCAGTCTAATGTTCATAATCCAGGAATCAACACCTGAAAATGAAAGCAATGAAAAGGGCAAGACAGATCATTGATTCTTCCAACTTTTTGTCCGAGGACTCAAAACATTAAATACAACTTTAAAAAATTCTCTAGAAAAGCTAATTGTGGTGATGGCAAGTAAGGTGGTATTTAGTGGTTTTTTTCTGACACAAACCAAAAATGCAATGACATTTACCAAGGCAATAATTTCATATCAAGTCTTGCAGCCCCATCAAGTGTTGCCACAGTCAATGAGGGTGGTGGAAGTCTGACTGCATATCCAATGTAGCAGCAGAGTGATCAGTTGCTCCTTCCCAGACTCATCCTATAGTCCCTGATGACCTCCTCCACCTGTTTTATGGTAGGAAAGCTCTTGTAGAAGACACACAAGCAAAAAGCTTTGAACTAGCAGACTTCCAAGACCTGATTTCTTTCTCTGGGACTCAAGCCTTCAGCAGTAGATGTCTTCACTCAAAAACATTGACACCCGAGCTTTCCAGTTGCTAGGAAGTCATTCACTGGAAAGTGCTATAAAGGTGTACTTGTGCACTCTGGTGTTTAAAAACTAGAGTTAGTTGAACAATTCTAAAGAATAATGAAACCAGGAGAAGAATATGGGGTTTGGGCAATTTGATGGGTGTCTTTTTTATTACAAAATACATATTTCTTGACAAAAACTATTGTTCAAATGTTTTCTTCAAAATTCTTCTTTTGCTTCTCCAGGAAGAAGTTTGTGAGTGTGCTCATGCACTCAGTCACTATTCCTCCTTAAACCCTAGAGTAAAACACTTAGTTTTCTGGTATCTATATTCAAATCTTTGTCAGAGTCAAATCAGTGGCTTTACAGCACCTCACAGCTGAATGGCTTGTTTTCTGGTTTAAACATTTCATTATTTGATGGAAGTGAGAATACTTACTATCATTTCCAGTTTATTCTGATGTAAAAGAGAAGTTGTCACAGCCATTGTACATATACATATATTTTTGTCTCCTTCTTATGAATATTTCAACTGAATCATTTTCATTTTTTTCCCTTGAGGATAATATCTCTGATATTTTTTTCAGTCTTCAGCGCAGCTAGTCTTGTTTAGGCTGTGCTCATTTATCTTACCATGCTTGCAGCTGACCATTTTAAGAAAGTCTGGATCTCATGCAGAATTATTAGCCAACAGTCTTGACATGTCCACTTGTTTTTTTTCAGGTGAGTCACTATTTTGCTTAGCAGAGTTCTCTGTTACTGCTGTACTTCCTGCTCAAGAGAAGTAAAGAGGAATCTTCTCATAGGTCATTGTGTCATAGTGATGGCTGGGACCTGCCATTAAAAGTCAGACGCATTTCAAAATGCTTGTAGGCCCTGCCCTGAAGAGCTCTCAGTTCATATGAGATAAGGGAATACAGAACAAATGGGGTGGTGACGCTGGTCAGACTTTGACCTGGGGATGGGAATTAGGACAAAAAACATGACACATGCGATGACCTACTGCATAAAGGTGAACCTACATCTTTAGGTGAATCACATCAGGTGAAACTCAGAACCATGCTAAAACAAACTTAGGAGGAGTTCTGCTAAAATACAATGACATTTAGGTTTTTCCAAAGAGGTTTTGGAGGAACGTCTACTCTGTTTTCTGAGTACACTGCCTCAGTTGGGACTTCAGAATTGGGGTATTATGATGTTATCCTAAAATTATGAATTGGTTAGAGATTCAAAGAATAGAGGTGTGCAAATCAAAAATAGTGGGGTTGGAGCTTGATAGTTGAAACCACGTGCAACGCTCTGCTTGTGCTCTGGTTGCAAACTTCACTGTATTCATATTAAAAAAATAAAGGGGGGGGGGAGAAAAAAGTCAAAACTATGTAGCCACAAATGCAAGTGAAAATGAATGGGAAAGTTGTTTTGGTTCACACTGATTGACACTCACTGCATTAACCTTAATTTTCAGTTGACTCTGCAAATATTTCTAAACAGCTGGATATATGGAGTAAAATCTATAGCCAAGACTAATAAATTGCAATGCCAGGATCTTAAGGTCCTCAATAACTGTAAATCAGCAGAGCCACAGAAGTCAACTGAGCTGTGCTAATTTACACAAGCTAAGTGTCTGACCTTTAGTATTCATTAGCATCATTAACATTTCTTAAATGATGGCAACTGGAATTTGAGAACAGTACCAAAAATCAGATTAAAAAATACCCTTGCACCTCCCCTAGGTGAAACACAAAATAATTTGACAGGTAATTAAAAGTCTTGTAAAAATTATGACTATATAGTTTGTTCTCAGTGGAGAATTAGCATAAAATCTATAGATATCACACAACAGCTTCCAACAGGTGCCAAATGACTTCTTTTTAGGAGGAAAAAAACAGGAATTTGGATATATATATTTGTGTATATATATATAAAACTCTTTTTATTTTCCTCTCCTTTAGACTGCATTCAAACGCAAACAATTTGTGAGCCACAAAAGATTAATACCTGAGGAATTCTCATCTGCATATTCCCACTTGGAGTCAGGTACTGCTTTATACGTTTTATAAGACACTTCAAAGCACTCCTCGGTTTCCCTCCAGCCAAAAATTTGGGGGGCCGCATACCTTTTATTTATCTGTCTTCTTCAGCCAAGTCTCCAAGCTTGATAAATGAACAGACACTTCCAATTAAAGCCATACGAACTTGTATCAACATACAGGAGAACGAAACTGCTGCGGTTAACTTTGGGTTGCTTTCTTCTGGGCTCGTTCTGATTCAGGGTTTCAGAAAATGATGAGGTAATGAAAGCAGCAGCTTGTTCACCAAACTTATAGCCACGCTCTCTAATTGCCAGACTCCAAGACAAACTCTGAACCAGCTTCACTTTCCTTTCAGTCTGCGTATGTCAAAGAGGGTTTCTAGGAGTGGGCAAACTCCAGTGCAGGCTGCTGTCTTGATGGGACAGATGACTCTGCCATGACTGGAGGTCTTCAGTGCACAATCATGTTTCCAAGGTGAGTAACAATTGTCCTGAATCAAATATTTTCTTGTTCTTTTGGCAAATGATCCCAGTTTACCAGACCGCTAATGAAAATAACTGCAGTTTGTTTATTTAAAACCTTGCTTGCTAGTTATGGAAATAGGTCCACAGACCAGGTACAGCTCTGTACATGCAGAATTTGCAAAATCTTTATCAACCTCTTGAGATGAAAAGCAAATATTTTTGCCAGCAAAGAGTGATGTTCTGCTCACTTAACTTGTTTTTTGGTGTTTGTTTCTTTTTAACCATTCTTCCTTACTCTTATTTTTCTTGATCTGGTATTTCTAAGTAGTGGAATATAAAGTCATTGTATCTATTTCTCAGTGAGTAGGAAATAATAATAATACCAGATGTATATCCTGTCTAGTCCATACTAATGGATTGGATCATTTGGTAAGGGGTCCCCTGAAAATGACAGACTGTGTAAGGGATGAACTGCTATCTGGTGGGATTAGTGGAGAAGAATTTGACCTGTAAAACATGACTATCACCTGCTTGAGAGTATTTTAGACTGTGACAAAATTTTGGAGCTGAAAGCTGCTTTTTTGTTATCATTCAAGCAATACAGGAAGATCTGAAGAGCTAGACTGCAATTGTCACCTTTTTAGTAGCTCTCAGATCAGCCCTAGGGTGTGAAATGCACCTTCTAAACAGATGGTCCCAGATGTTTTCCTGTATTCCCTGATTCAGGGGACAAAACTGTTATTGAGAATGAAAGCAGTGACAAATCACATCCACAAATGGAGAGAGTCTCAGAGGTGGCTCATCCCAGTGTGTAATATGGCCATTGATGCTATGAGGACTCAGCTGCAGTGCACAACAGTCATCCCAGCTACAGCTGGCAGGTGGCTAAGGCAGGAGGCACTCAACCAAAAGGACAATCATTTTTATCATAGAACATATTGGGTTGGAAGGGACCTCTAAAAGCCATCTAGTCCAACCGCCCTACAATAAGCAAGGACATCTCTAACTAGGTCAGGTTTCTCAGAGCCCCATCAAGCCTGACCTTGAATGACTCCAGGGATGGGGCCTCCACCACCTCCCTGGGCAACCTGTTCCAGTGATCAACCACCCTTATATTAAAGAACTGCCTCCTAACATCCAATCTAAATCTACCCTTTTCTAACTTAAAATCATTACTCCTCATCCTACCGCTACAAACCCTTGTGAACAGATCCTTCCCCGCCTTCCTAGAGGCCTCTTTCAGGTATTGGAAGGTCACCTGATGACCTGATGATGATTATGATGCTTTGGGATTTCCTGCTCAACGTCTGACTTGTTGTTAGGTGATCTTCTCACCTCTATGGCCCCAGTGTGGCAGGATGGGTACAGAATGGGGACATGGCCCGGTAGTTTCTCATGAATTGCGATGTTCAGTGCTGCCTGATGTCTGCTGCAATAGGAGAGGAAGGCATGTGCGTGACACCTGCAACCTGCTTCCTGTGGATCTGGTTGGTCCTGTTAAGCAATGAATCCACATGTCGAAGGAGAACTTGCACATACTGAGTCAGTCACTGTCCTCAGTGTCCTTGGGTCATTGCACAATTGTGCAATGTACTAAGTTGGGGCTGGCAAACCTTTTCAACTGAGTCCGAATAGAAAAAAACAAGTTCTTTAACTACACATCCTGAGATCCATTCTAGCCCATCTCTGTGGCAGAGATGTCCTACTTGCCTCTTTGTGCTCCTTTATGTCCACTTAATTCTACTAGACCCTTTGTTCTGCTGTTTTCCAAATGAGCTCTACCCATGTTGCAAACCCAATCTTTCCACCTGATGCCTTCTTGATGTGGCAAAGCTCAGCGCACAGCACAGAGAAGCCTTCAGCTTGCTCTGTTTTGACTTCTCTCTTCTTTTGGTGGCTCATATGCTGGTGTTTGTCTCTGGTACAAGATGAGGAGTAGGCACAATCAGCTAATGTCTGATGTGGGGGGCAGAGTTAGGCTGAATAAACAGCTCTCCCCTGTCACTTCTGCGTTTCATGCCCTGCCCTAGAGATCCCACGTGTCCCAGACACCACATCTGGCACTTTGTTGACATAGAGAAGATCAGTAGGGACTAGAACAAGAGATGGTGGCTGATTAGTGACATGAGCTCCCTCTTTTATCAAAGAGTTGCAAGGACAGCTCTGGTGACCTGTAGAATAACAATTATTGTTTGCTGGATCCTAACCGCTGACTCCTCTCAATTAATCAGTTGCCTCTTTTAAATGAGCCTTGGAAGAATGCATCCCAGGTTGTAGCAGTTAACACTTCCAAGATGTCTTTGCTGCAAGTTGTTTTAAGAATCTGTACTTCCCTCTGAGTTTATTAATTTTGATTTCGTGAAAATCACTGCTCTGCATCCAGAAACAAGTAAGGGGTGCTAAACTGTAGCAGCTTTGTGGTTTTTTGAACGATTAGAAAGAGAAGCTAGAGCAAAAATAATGCTGATGCCTTTGTGTATGGCACATAAGGAAACTTTCCCAAACTGCCTGGAGTTGGATTTTGCCTTGTATTTATCACTAGCATGTCTACAGATTAGACTTAGACGTTCTCCCATATATTGAAATATCATTTCATGGATCCTTTTTGTCACCCTGTTTTGATCCATGATATGATCCTGTACAGGGTGTGCCAAATACTGACTCACCAGTCCAAAAGAAATAATAAGGCTATCTGGTCAGATTCTATCATCGATTGAGTAAGATTTGTACAACTGGATTAAATCAGGGCATATACAACACATTTAAATATCACGTGGCCTGGCAGAGGGAGAGGTACGAGGAGGTCACAATTCGTTTCCAACAAATGAAAACATTCAGGTTTAGACCCATGAATAACAGATAGAGTTCATTAAGGCAGAGATTTAGCTAGTCAATCTGACGCTACATAGCCTGCATCAAAAGGTAAACTCATTCCCAGGAATTTCTTAAGTGGCACCTGAATCTCTCCTGTTGCCCATTAATTATTTCTCTGTTTATCTAGCACGGGTAGAATATTGCATGAAGGACTCACAATGTAATGTGCAGATCCTGCAAACCATGAGACAAGCATTCAGCTTGTTGTATAAAAGTTGGTGGGATCAAGATAAAAAATGACAATATTAAAGGGAAGAATGAAACATGAAGTTATTTTTTCTGAAATATAGCAATAAAATATTTAACTTTAACATTTGTGATTTAACTCATGAGGAGGTGATGTAGAAATGCCAGAGAAGGTTTCTCCATTGGATTTCTGCTGTGGCTCATGCAGTTGAGTGAGAGGGTTGTTTAAATATGTAATGTATGTCTTTTCACTGCGGAAACAGGGAGCAAAATTTCTCTCCTTGAGACAGTCCCTCTCCATCTTGTACCTATCATTCTGCAAACCATTATTTTTACTTAAGCTTTTGTACTTATTCCGGCTAATTCACTTGGTCTCTAGGGATATTCTCCCGATTCCTTTGTTGCTGGGAACAGACTTAGTACTGACAGGCAGAGTCCTGTGTAGGTGTGGGAAGAAAGACACACCTCATATAGATAAAAACCAGAAGCTTTTATAGGTAAGGTGATGAGGTAGTAACAGATCAGCTTAGGGGAGGGTCTTTCTACAAAAAAACAGGGAAAATCCTGCAATGGTTTAAGATAAGATAACATTTTCATAATTCATCTGTATAAGTATTTACACAGCACTTTTATCTAAGTATTGTATGTGTTCCACTCCAGATATCTATGATGGCCATTGGCTTTCATTTCAGGAGAGTCCTTGAAAACACTCACTTCAAACTGTAACATTTTGAGAAGTTTTTCACTGCTGCTTCACCAAAAGAGAAATGTTCTATGGGAACATACTGACTTTGATGAAATTTGGCATGAAAAAGTGCCCCCCAAAATGGTTATAAATATTTTTTTTTACTTTGTTTCAATAAGATAATAAGGTATTTTAACTTTCTGCTATATTAAAACATTTTGTTTGTGCATGTTGTCTTTCATATTTACTTTATTGAAACTAAACATAGTTTTTACCACCAGCAAAACTATTTTCATTCTGAATTGGGCCACAAGTGAATGGCCAAATTTTAGAATTTCAAGAGAAATGGAAGCTTGGTTCTTCTGTAAAGTAGAGACTGGGCTTGGAAATACTGATTTTGGAGCTGTTCAATACTCGTGATCACTTTGCCTATGAAATCATCAGATGTTTGTGGCTTGCATGGTAAATCCTACTCAAATAATCACAATTACAATGTGGCTAATTTGTATACGCCATCACCACATCCAGAGACGTGGAAGGTGATGCAGTTGCCTAATTTGTGTAAGAAAATAACCTTGTTCCTGGAGTCTCTTTGTGCAGCATATACCATGGGCAGAAGTATTCCCACGGGCTTGCCTTCGGATTGCAGGGTGATGTTTCAACTTTCCTTCAGCAAAAAAAAAATAAAATGTGGGCTGTTGTCTCCAGCACTTATTTTTATGGGAATACAAGGCAATTTAATGGCTTTTTATCTGACTGACATGAAGGTGACGGAGAACAGAGTGAGACACTGCCACCTTGAAAGGTTTTTGCTCCTAATTGTTCTCAAACTAATTACAGGGAGCAAATTTCATTTTAAGTTTCTGGTCTTTCAGTTTCTTCTGTAACCACAAAACAAACAAATATCAGCCAAACAACAAAAACTAGACAGCCGCATTACTATTTTGTTTGTGTTTCTGCATCTCAGGGTGATTCTATACTTTGTACATTTAAGAACACCTAAAACCAGCAAGAAAAGTCAATGCTCCTTTATTGTGCTCTTTGCTCCCCACCATTTGAGAGTGAGTCTAGTTTTCTTCTCTGGACCAGTCACCATGTTCTTCTTCAGTTCATCCATCTACAGTCTGCTCCTTCTGCTTCACATTGCTGATGAATTACACTCTGTTCCTCCATCTAATCCTTTTCATTTATTTATATTTTATGGAGGAAACATAAAAGACTCCTCATAAAAATCCAACTGTTTTTGATAAACCTTGTCATGTGCAAATAATGGAGCCTTGTCAAGCACAAGCTTTGCTGGAAATTTATGCCTTCTAATAATAATAATGGGAGAGAATCAGGAACAAATAAGGAATATATTGAATTGGATTCAAAGCATGTTTATGGTTTTAAATTGGTAGCAATAAAGTATTTTTTTTATCCAGAAATGTTTTTACATGTTAGCGTAATCCAAATGCCATGTTGTGCTTGAACTCTGCCGTATTTAGCCTAGCAGAGCTATGAGAAACCTCTTGTACTATAGCACAGTAGAGCAGACTGACTTCTCTTTCCAAGGTTTGGTGGCAGGGAGAGGAAAAGATAGACCTGACTTATTAACACGAGAGGAAACAAGCCAGAGTTTGAGGCAAAGAAGCAAACTGGTGGTCAGCTGAGGCCTGACTGTGGGTTAACTAAAAATGGTAGGGACACAGAGGTTAAAGAAAGCTAATCAACCGCAGATTTTTGTTAGAATATTATTTTTTCTTTAGCAGCAAACTGCCTTGGCCAGAGGCAACCCATCAGAAGCAAAAATGTTTGTTGTTCCTGACTGCTAAAGCTGTGGATACCTGGAAGGGCATTAGGACAACCGGTCATCTGCAGGTAAAGGTAACATCTAAAGGACAGTATGATTGCCTCTTGTTAAAGTCTTCAGCTTTCTCTTTGCTGTATGACATTTTATTTCCTATGATAATTTTTGCTTTGAGAATAAGATTAAACAGAATGTTAATCGTTGGCTGATGATACCAATTAGCATTTTACTGCACTTTGCAAATGTCAGTGAATGAAGGGGATCTCTCAGGAAGAAAACTTTGTGTTCAACGGGCAGAGTCTAATCCAAACAAATGGATCCCTTTAATGAAGAGGTTTTTAGTAGCACAGCTAGTCCTCTGAGTATATTGTCTGTGCATCTTCACAGAGCTGATATTTATGGTCCCCTGAGTGTTACTCTTTACAATAAATACTTGTTTTATATTGTTTCAGTAGTGAGAATCTCTGTAATTCCCTTTCAGGTAACATATCCAGGCTGTCATGTTGAACTACAGGTAGAAATAATATTAGAAAATGAAAAAACAAAGACAAAAATATGTTTCAATTTAGAAAACTGATTGTCTCGTGAAAGGCATGTGTTCAAAGTTGTGTTTTGCAAATACTGAAGGTTTCATTGAGACAGGCACAAAGGGAAAACTTACTCTAACACTGAGGTTATTAATGTTTTCGTTTAATTTCCTTTCGGTGCGGAACAAAGGCCGTCTCTGCCCCTTCTCCCATCTCCTCATTCAAAACTTTCTTGGCAGACTGGGCTGGAGCTCAGCCTTTGGATCTCACCTTTGCAAGATAACACAACCATTGTTTAACTGGGCAGTTGCCAATCAGCCAAAGAAATAAGTTAGCAAGAAAACAGGCAGATTTGAGGGAACTGGTTCTTTAATGTGTCATCAATTATTGTTCTCTATAAAACAGTGGGACTTTAACAATCTCTGACATAGCTACTCAGTTGTTCTTTTTGTCTTGCTCCATGTGGCGTCACTTGTAATGCATTATATGGGATCAGATGTCAGGGATGAACCAATTGATATTGCAGTGTTGTCACAAAATGGTGACCTTTACAGGAAGAATGCCAAAAAAGGCCACAATTTGAGCCTCGTAGTTGACTTTCCAAAGGAAAGTTCAAGTCTTGCAGGTATCAGCCTTTATAATGCAGTTAGTGACAAGCCTCCAACAACACGTAACTTATGATAGATCTGGCATTTTCTTTTTTCAAAGGTTTGACATAGATATATGTGTTATACCGCTGCCAAGTCTTCATCTATGGCATGTGTAAATACAACTTTAAAATTACCTTCAGAATGGATGACGCCCTCCCTATTGCTTTCTTTCCCACAGTGAATCTCTGAAATAGCACACCGATTTTTAAAGAGAATTTGGGTGTTTCACAGTAGTATCATCTTCATACTGCTTGAAATGGATTTGGATTTTTCCTCTCCCAAATTACACCAATGTAACTGAAAATGGAATAGAGGGCTGGAGGAGTTTTTTCTGAAGAATTTTACTCCAGGTTCTTGCAGTCTGACCCTTGAAGTCAGAAAGTGAATTGCCAATTGGGTGTTTGACAGCCACCGTTTATCACTTGTGCATGATGGTACGTGAGGCAGTACTTAAGAAAAAGAATTGTAATTCTGAATGACCTGTGGGACTTGGACAATGTATACAAGCTGTCGATTTCTTGGTGTAGAAGGGAATTCATCAGAAACAATAGTTTGGACATGATCTTTTGTATTGTGACAAATAGTTTCTGTATTTACATTCTTGATACACAGAATGGTGGCTTTCCTGGGAGATTAGAAGGAGGAAGCAAGCAGGGTTGCTGGTTTTATTTCTATTTTTATTCTTACATTAATTTCTGAAGGATTGCTATTTAGGATCTTATTTCTGATGATGCTTCTCCATGGATTCACCCGCCTTTTCCCAGTATCTAATGAACAGAATCTATGACATCCTGGGAACTGTGAGAGAACTAAGGCTAGAACTAAAAATTTCTGATTCAAAAGCTGTTTGATTTGGTTTTTTTTCCCCCTCACCCAGGTTGAGAATATAAATATAGAGGCTTAGAATATGAATATACGCATCTATCATCATTATACATACATATTCTGTATTCTGGGGCTTGGAAATTCTTTATTGTGAAATTTTGAAGTGTGATAATGGTTTATTCCCACAAATATAGAGGACATTTGAAAAGACAAGCTGTATCAAGCATCAAGGAGCAACAGCAGCCTTATTTTTTTTTAAAGTTATTTAGAAAATATTTGACGTGGAACATCCTAGCAACTTAATTTCAGTGGTATGACACAATCTATACGTAGTAGCACTCCTTATGAGTCAGAAGAGTAAAAGCATAATAAATAACATTCCATATGAAAAAGGAAGTTAAAAGTGTTCATTCTGAATCTGTGGGAACTTTATATATTTTACTGAAATAGTCATTTTGGAGCACTTTCCTCCTCCATCCCAGCCTCCACTGCCTTTCCATGGGGCAATGTTTGATTAGAAGAGAGTCCCTTCCTCTGCACCCTTGGCTGGATCCACCCAGCCAGCCCAGGTTAGGTAGCACAACGCTGGACACTGGGGTTTTAAACTCTCATTTCTGCTCCCCCTGTTTGAAATCAACAACTGGAAGGCAAATGTGGACTCTCCAAAGCAAAGGAAAGACCAGATGTTTCAAATAACCCTTTAAATGCTACAGTTTATTCTTATGATGTATACAGATTCAGGACATGAAATATGTTGATAATCTCATTCCAAAAAATCCCCTTGCTCATCTCTAAGGATTTGACCAATAAGCCAAATGCTCAGTTTGGAATTAGAACTTCTGGTTTTTATACTACATATATCGTGCCTTTTATACAGCTGCAAATAAAAAATGTTGCATTACATTCTTCAGAATAAAGCCTGAGTAAGGTCAGGGTCTCTCAACCTTAGCCCTGCTTTTCTTTTCCTCCTGCAATGCTTGGCTCTAATAAATCATGGAGTTTATCCAGTCAACGTTTTAAATACTATGTGTGTTCCCTTCCATCAGTCATTACATGAGATGATGAAAAGCATTGCAAATAATTTTATGCAACATAATGAAATTAAAAGCTTTTGGTATTACTGTACTGCAGGTATAAATCTAAGTAAATGTGGTGTTGGGGAGAGATGGACTATATAGGTAAGTGTTGGAGTAATTTAAGGTTATTCGGCATTTTCAATGGATGTCTGCTCTTGTCTCTTCACAAACACCATAAGTAATTGCGTGGTTTGTATATTCTTTAAGTGTCTGAGCTTGCAGCTTTCCACTGCCTTTATTCATTAGCTAAAAAAAGTAAAGCTAATGGAAAACAATCCATTGCAGTGAAAATGTAGATTTGCTTACCCATCACAACAAAACATTAACCTGCATAATATTTTAGTGCCAAATTAACTTACGTCAGACACAGTATTTCAATGTATACACTGATGAATTTCAGAGAACTGGACAAAATCTTATATATCCTTATATTTCAGTTTTATCTGTCTAATTCTACATGTTTTCTGTTATCTGGATATTAACAAGAATATTGCTTTTTCCACCTCTTTATTCATCATTATTTATCTACTGTGGTATTTACTTCTCCCAAAAACACATCTTACTCCTTAAAAGCCTTGCTATCTCTATCTTTCATAATAGGAAATACAACATTTTCTCTGTTGTTTTTTATTGCTCTTCAAATGGCCTTCACTCATTTTTATAGTATTAGACTTACTCTCCTAAGTTAATTTTTGCATTTATCCTTTGTTCAGTTTATGCTGTACAAGGTTTTTCTGCCACCAAGCAGCATGTGGAATACATGAAGACAACTTTTATTAATTAAAAAGCTAAGGGCCTTAGTGTTTCATAAGGGAAGATGACATTGATTTTCCTTTCTCATTGCCTCATTACATTCTCCCTTTCACCTGGAACTGCAGTTATTTAAAATGGTGTGCTCCTAATCTATCCAAGTGGCCCCAAACTTTATTGCTCTCACTTTGTATTTACAACTATTTTCCCTCCCCTTAACCCGCATTTAGCCTTATCATCAGTTATTCAGCTGGCATCATGTTTCTGCAAGGTTGTTTAGCATTTAAAGGAAATCTTTTCCTCAATTAGCTCTGTGATTTTTCCCTTCCCAGCCTCCTCCCCCTCCCCCTTGTCTGCTCTCAATAGCACTGAGACAGGGAGCAGCAGCTCATCCCCCAGCACCTGCCTTGGTGTGCTGCATGGGAAACCAAGGACTGAGGTGCTGCCAGCACCAAGGGCCATATGGAGGAGTAATGTGGGTTCTCTGCTCACACCCACAGCTCAGATACCATCTGGAGTAGCCTTGAAATCTCAGCCTATGCCAGCGTGAAAATCCTCATGGGCTTCTCTACCCATAGCTTCTATTCAGAGCTCCCTACATGCAGCCGAGAATCAAGTTCTGTTTCTTCTCTGTGTCTAAGATGGTCCTTTCTCTTTGGTTTGAATGTTAAGAAGTTTTGAACTTCTTAACATGTGCCTGGGCTCCTGCAGGGAGGCACCGCCAGCCTTTCTTCCACACTTCTGCACTTTCCATGATTTCAGCGTGCTGTTGCCATCATCGCTGGTGCTGGTTCTGCAGCCCTCCATGCAGCAAGTAGACCTTTTTAGCACTCATTTATCTTCCTGCACTTTCCCTTTTCCCTCCATTGCTCTATCTCATTCAATTTCACCCAACATTTCCCCCTTTCTTACTGCTGGCGAGTAATTCATGTAGTTATGCATCTTTGCAGTGATGGAGCTTTCTGAGCAATCCTTTCTCTGCAACAGAAAACTTAAAAAACTTTCCTGATATTAAATGCTCAGTCAAGTGCACAGTTATCTCTTTCGAGCTGTGCAAACAAAAAAGAATGTTTTGGGGGTAGAGAGTGCAGAGAAGGTTCCTTTTAGTTTACCGGTTATTTCAGGACACGATGGATGCGAAACAGAACAAATCTCATTTTATGAGAGAACATATTTTAATTGCAATTATTATTCCAAATCAGCGTTCTGAAAAGTGCCATATTTCAAGGCACAGAATCATTGAATGAGACCTCCAGGAAAAGCAGAGTAAAGCAGCTTGACAGAAAGTTGTAGGAAACTCTTTATCAAGCTCTTCAGCTTTATTTTCAGGTTTTGATTTCACTTTTGTGCATGTGACATATATTTCTTCTAGACATTATTCAGTTGAGAAATAATACTTGAAAGTGTTGCTAGCAGTTGGTTTCCTCCTAACTATTTTGAGAGGGTGTCTTCCAGTCAGCTTTTTGGAAAGATTCTCTAGACAGCATCATCCTGTTTCTTAGTCAGCTAATTCTGGAGTAAGTGAATTCATCCTAAGTTCGATACATCTCTAAAGTTTGATTTTCCTCTTTGAAGCCAGCTTTGGAGCAATGTGTAACTGCAGTCGCTTCAGTACTTCACTAAGCATCAGACTGAAAAGAGACAGAAAGCAGATCTAAGAACATCAAACTAAGGTCTGACACTTCCAATAGATGTGTGTAAAATCTAAAGAATGTACAGCAAAAGACCACTATCAGGCTAAAGTAGGAACATAAAAATATACAAGTCTATCTGAGCTGGGTTGATAACTGAGCTTGAGGAATGTGCATTGTGTCATGACCACTGACAGCTTTAACGAGACAGGAAAACGCAAGCACCTTTTCTCTGATAACAGTTGGTGCATTGATAGTCTCTACTGACCTTATCTGAAGAATAATAAATGCTTCAGTTCCTCAGTTTGTCCATATTACTTTTTTTGGTTGATTTCTTATTTCCTTTGCCTTTTTGGTGACAGATTCCCCAGATAATCAAGGGAAAAAAAATTAAAAATACAACCTTTCGAACTGCACTAAAGGGTTGACTGAGACAACTGGCAGCAAGACACCCTCTAAGTGCTCTCCGTTTAAAGTACAGGTTAAGAAAGGCCAGACATTTTACAAGGCCTTGTGAAGTGATGACTCTGTTAGCAGGGATGCCAAAGGATGCAGGGCAGTTGTCCTTGCCAAGGTGAAACTTCACTGTGCAAAAGAAACAAGTATGTATGTACAAATCTGAGGCTATTAGGTCTGGACAAGTGAATACCCTTCCTCAGCTCCCCACCTCTAGCACTCAGCCTAGGTGCTTCCCACCCAAATCACACAATTTTATGCAGTCACAAGTAGCAGAAGCGTTATATAGGAAACAAACTTTCTAGAAATCCCAGGATAACGTGGGAAATGTAATGAATTAAATAATCATGAGCCATTGTCCTACACCTAGCACATTCAAGTTGCTTGAACTGATCAACTATTGATCAAGAAGTTGTGATGTAAAATGTCAGACCAAAAGCCTTTTGCTTTCTCCAGTCCTAATGTGCTGAGGTTTTTAGGTCAAATTCCAAAGGACGCTGTAACAATTGTGCTGTCTTCAGGAAAGCCAAATATTTACCGGTGACTTCACTTCCTTTTCTGCATATAAAAGAATTGGGGAGTGGATATTCTCCATAGTATGTACTCCTATTTTTCCTTTTTAAAAAAATTGATCTCCTCCAGCGAACAAACAAAAATACTTTGATGTGATTTTTAAAATGTTATTTATTATTTAACATGTTCCTTTGAATCAATTGCATAAAAGGCCACAACATGAAACAAATGCACATATTAAAACACATCATAGGCTTCATGTGTTAGGCTAATTCGGTTTCTTTGTTTACAAAATAAACATCAGCATAAATATTTAATACAGGAGCTGCAGTAAGAAAAAGGACAAACTATTATTACTGCGAGAATGCTGAGCACAGTGGAAACTATCTTTTAAATTACAACTTTCTCTTAGCTTGGGCTAGAGCCTTTTTTCATAAAGGAAAAAGTCATAGTGCATTAATGGCAA
The DNA here is from genome assembly GCA_013400335.1 of Eurystomus gularis. Classification (NCBI taxonomy): domain Eukaryota; kingdom Metazoa; phylum Chordata; class Aves; order Coraciiformes; family Coraciidae; genus Eurystomus; species Eurystomus gularis. The sequence goes on along the minus strand of VZZY01025184.1, from coordinate 115,541 downwards.
ATATCCATCAGGAAATAAGTCTAAAAGCAGCTCAAAGAAGTATATTGCTCTGAGAAAGATGCCTTTGCATTTGTGCTATGTTTATAATAAGCTCAATACCAATAACTTGAAAATAACAGTAAATATTTAACCTAAGGAATATTTCATATGATTGCAATAAATGTTTAATACAATGTAACTTTACCGTAGCTCAAAAACTTATTGCTGCAAATATTTATCTAGAATTTTAATTAAATATATGTATAATCCATGAAGTAAACTACCTCCCAGCTTTGGTTTGGTGAGCTGCGGAATTGCAGAGGTGTATCAGAGCCTACCACTGTGTATCTGAACTCCCCACCCCTGCCCTGCGTACAGATCCATCACTGTCAGCACCATCCCTCTTTCGGACCTCTGCGCGACCAACCGCGACACCTAGCTTCTCTCTTCTCTCACTAACACAGTGTCCAAGGGACTTAGAACCATAACCTTTGTGGCAGTTCTTGTAGTTAGATGATACCTTCTGCTCCCCCAGCCAACCAAAATGGAATCGTAATTGCGTTAGCTTCTAAAGTCCTTCTGGACTGCTTTCAGTGTGCTGAACATCCAGCCTTCCTTTCCAAGGCTTCACGACGTGAAAAAAAAATAAACATCCTTTCTTCTGCTGGTACAGGTGTAAATTTAATTCTGTTCCCTGTATCGGAAAGAATAGAGGGTACACAGAAACCAGAGAAGGGCAACTACAAATGCTTGTAGGCCAATGTGGGGATGAGTTTCTAGCTGCTAATCACTACATGGCTTTGCATGTAGCATGTAGCAAAAGCATGTAGCTTCTTGTGTTCTCCAGCAATGTAAAATTTCTGACTATCTTGTGCACTTCTTTAGTACGTCATAAGGTCAGCTAAGCTCACGTATTTTCCTCAGATTGGGTAAATTCCCAGAAGTCTTAAGTCAGCCTTATATTTACTCATTTTGTCTGAAACATCATTGTTTGTTTTGAAACCATGGATGAGGGATTATTTTTCCACAATTAGGTTTCTTGTGATTCTGAAACACTTGTGAAACACTTTCTAGCAGTGCACTATCGCTGCAGGTCCAGAATGAGATGCTGGCAGGGCTCCACTCTCTGACACGTGGATCAGTGCAGCATCCTTTAAAAGGAATCATTTATTTGCTAGTTAAACCACTCTGTACCTGAACATAAGGGCAATAACAAATCAATTCTGACAATTGTTGTTGTAATGCTGTTGTAGAAATGGAACCTGTGTTTCTGGAAATAGCAAAGCAATGAAAATCTCCTCCTCCATGGCAGTAATGGTGCAGTAGTCTGTGATCTCTTTGACTTTGGTGGGAATGATTTTCAGAGTGAAAAGCATGGTTGTTTGAGAGGATGGGGGTGAGGAAAAATTAAGCAGGGAAGAAATGATCTGCAGTTTGAGTCTGTTCTTTACTTTCTCTCTTGAAATCCACAACTTCATTTCCTGTCTCTGTGGAACCGGGTATGAAAACAAGCACAGGAGCAAAATACTAGTGTCTTATGTTTTCATAAACTATAACTTTTACTTTAAGTTCCTTTTTTCTTAACATTTGCAAAACTATTACTCTTTCTGCTCTTTTTAATGCTGAAGAGAAAAGACACAGTGATTGAAAAGCTAAAAATACAGAACTAATTCACTCCATTTGACATCTCTGTTAGTGCTGCAACTATAATTTTTTCCTCTAAATTGCTGCTAGTCAATGTAGAAATAGGACCTTGGATGAAATAGAATTGACAGGTTTTAGGAGTAAAAGCTTTCTGATGCCACAAGGCTACTGCAGAAGACACTGGTCAGATCAGTACAAGCGGGCAAATGTTATGGTGAAAATAGTAATGATTGATAGAGTAACTTATTTTCCTGGATTCCTCATATAATGTCGTTAATGATTGTTATCTAACCAGAGACAGCCAAGACTGAGTCATGTAATTAATGAATGCCTGCTAAGTTCACAAGCTAAGTAAACCTGCTCAGTCAAGCCATGAAGCTAACCATTAGCACCCTTTGTTTGCACTGCAGAAACACCATGCCAGGGACCATTGCTAACAACGGTGCCCCAGTTCCTGTAAGCAGTAATCATCCGAGCAGTTTTCCAGTGAGCTCACCCAAGCATGGCAAGGAGAGAAGAAAGGGCCCTTTCACAGTTTTATGGAGCTGCAGGTCTGCACTGATCTCAATGGGTTTGGGATCGATCTTCACAACGCCACATATAGGAAAGGGAATGATGGCATGAGAAAAAAGAACAGAGGTGTTTCAAGGAGGAGCATCTGCATGTTTTGTGGCTAGTAAGTAGAGATGACCATTGCTTCCATTCTCTCTAGCCATAAACATGGCTGAGCATGTTGTCCTGGGTAGTGTGGTGCCAGAGCCGAATGTGCAGTTCTAGCATTTGACCTAAAATTCCTGTGGTCTGAAAATGAGCTTAAGCACAGAGTCAAGGAATAGTTTTCAATCTTTAAGGCTTCACATGACAAAACTGCTATTCTATTCTATTTTCCCCATAGCAGTCCTCATGGGCTCACTGGAATACATTGAATTTTTAGAGCTAATTTTGGCAGGACAAACCCAGATGTTAGGGACTTGCATGGTCACTGAGAAGAGCATAACCTCCCCTGGCATGTCCTTGCATGAACAGTCTCCCTGTTTCTCAGGCTCCTGCTTACTATGCTTTATAATCCACACTGAAAGACACCTAGCCATCAAAGTTCCCTTCAAAACGATGACTATTTTCAAGCACCCCATCCTGAAAGGACCATCTTCTATAATTGCTTTTCAATCTGCACCATTTATTAGCTGCCCATTTGAGCAATCATCAGTAAACACACGCCACAGGTAAAGGCATTTCTGAAGCCCTGTTTTCGATGGTGCTGAGTAAGGAGCCCTTATAAAACAACATCTCTGTGTTGCTATTTGACGTGCTTAGTAAAGAAATATTAAGACAGACAGCAGGACACTGTATGCATGGAAAAGACTTAGATCCTGGATTGATAAGCCTGAATGCTTCTCAGGTTGAAAAACTTTTAAAAAATAATATCGCTGTAGTTTGGGCCATTAGTTATTCCATGCTGGGCTCTTGTATTCTTTGTGTGTGGAATGCTTTCACAGAAACATTCCTTCCTTTTGAACTGTGCACTGTTTGTCCTAACAGCATGGGATGTTGTGAAACTTAGAGACGACACTGCCAGCTTAATCATTTTTTAAAGGCTCCTTTTACTTATCATGTAAAAAGCTAACCTTTGAAAATGCAAAAAAGAAGGCAAGTAAATGGCTTTTTAGAAGACAAAATGTCTTTAGATAGTTTCAGATTGCCCAGTGATCTGCTGATTTTGTCCTGTAGTTCAGTGCTTCTGCTCCTCAACACACTTTGTTGTCCACCAGCCTGGCTCAGTTGTTGTGGTAGCATGTCACAGTAGATTTTTCTGCAGATCCACCCCACTTTTCAGAGCAGAGCTGTGCTTTCTCTCTGTTGCTAATGAGCTAGACTGGCATTTTCCAAACTCTAAAGCTTGTGAAAAGGCAGGAAAACAAGTCACTGTTACACCTGCTGTATCAATCCAAAGTTAATTGCAGCTGGAAGGGAATGATGCTCAGTGTTGTAAAGACTGAGAGGCACATTTGCAACAAAGACGGTTTTTTTAAACAGGGAGATGAGTGGTCTATGCCCAGTCTACCTGTGAGGAGAAGAGAATTTGGCTTTACTTCCTTGTGCTTCTATTCAGGTAGGTGGCAATCTCACTCCTAACAAATACAGGCAAAATGTTTGTAAAACAAGAATGTTTTTGTTCTTTCTCTGCACACACAGTTCCCATCCAGCTTCATTTCTGGAGAAGCTGGCTTTACCTAAGCAATATTCAGGAATCTGGGGAGAGCCCCGGGTGCTACCTCCATGGTACAAGCCTGAGGAAAATCTGCATGGAGCATTCCAAAGGAGAGATAAACGTGGGCAATTTGTTTCGAACCTTAGCAATGCAGAGAAATTTAACCCTGCATTGCTACCCACCAACAACAACCCTGCGTGCTAAGATCTGTGTCACTTATTTTAGAGCCCGGGGAGAAGAGTCCTGAGACCTTCCACCCTCAAAGACAGGTCCCTATGACAGAGCTGGTGAGACTGGTCTGCAGCTGGGTCCATGCCACATTTGCTTGCAGAACCCTAGCAAGGCAGTGTGGTCCCCACTAGCTGGCTAATACTGTGGTTGCTCCCCTATCCTATGAACCCATATCCTAAAGCCATGGTTTAGGGGTTAGGGAGATGTTGGACAAAGGTTGGACTAGACGATCCGAGAGGTCTTTTCCAACCTAAATGATTCTAGGATTCTAAAGATGTCCCTGACAATGTGATAGGTCATTTTGTTGACACAGGCACAGCAAAAGGAGATGCTTGAAAGACCTACAAAAGAGGGAGCAGCTGTGGATGAACACACAGGCATGTTTAATGTCAACAGGAACTGCCCGTGGCCAACCACTTCTGAAAATGTGGTACTCGGCAGCAGGATGGCTGAATAGGTGCCAGCCTCTCTGGAAAATCAGGACTCCATTGTGAGGGCTGAGCACTTGTGGAAATGCAACCTGCAGAACTGCTGCAGATGGCCTGGCCCCCTCTCAAGAGGCACAGATTTGGGGGATCGAGGGCAGTGAGCAGGATGGGGCTCTGGGGTTGAAGAGGGTGAGAGGCAGATGCTAGCTGAGAGAGGAGAGGCTGGCAGCTGCAGCAGCTGTCCCACCAGGCACGTTTGCCATGCCAGGATATCACACTCTCTCTCTGAGCCAAGTACCGAGCTTCACTTTCTCTAGTTGTATTTGCAGTGTGTTGATTGCCATGGTCAATCTTCTATTTTTATTTGAGAGTTGTATATGTCTGTTGTTTGAAATTGTGCCAGCTGGCTGAGGAGGAGAAGTGAAAACTCAGAATTAACCACAGCCACCTGAGATTGTTCAAAATCCCCCAAGAGACGACTGAACGGTAATCTTGACTCTCTTACTCCCAAAGAAAACAATCTACCTGATCCCCATATTCTCTTGGTTCCAAAGACATTCTTCCCCATCTTTTATTCTTTTGAGACACTTTATGGATTGCCTCAGCCCTTCCTCACCCTACCCGAATCCTTAGGGAAATGCTGTACTATTTCAAATGCTATAAATGCAAACCTGAGTACCCTTTAGGGAAATAACAACAACAACAAAATGTTAAGCTTATGACATATTCCAAATATAGAGTTATTATCACGCGGGTAACCTTATCTCTGAACCTAAATGGGAAACAGAAACAAAAATCGAGTCTCTTCAGCATCCTGCTTCCTCAAGAGTAAATCATTCCATAGAATATAGCTGGAAGAGGGATCAATATCTTATCCAAAAGGTTTGTGAACATGGACACGTAAGCCAGTGGAATGAGACCTTGCACACTGTGGGTGTTGTTTTAAGGAGAGTTAAAAGGTACAGTCTGGGAAGCTCTCCTAGTCTCTGCTATGAGGACAGGCTGAGAGAGTTGGGGTTGTTCAGTCTGGAGAAGAGAAGGCTCCAGGGATACATCCTGGTGGCCTTTCAGGACTTCAAGGAGCCTGTCAGAAAGATGGAGACAGACTTTTTAGCAGGGCCTGTTCTGACAGGACAAGGTGTGATGGTTTGAAACAAAAGGAGGGAGATTTAGACTTGATAAGGAAGAAATTTTTGATGCTAAGAGTGGTGAGAGCCTGGCCCAGGTTGCTCAGAGAGGTGGTTGATGCCCCATCCCTGGAACCATTCCAGGTGAGGTTGGCTGGGGCTCTGAGCAACCTGCTCTAGTTGCAGGTCTCCCTGCTTGCTGCAGGGGTGTTGGACTGGATGACTTTTAAAGGTCTCTTCCAACCCAAACCATTCTACAAATCTAGTTTCAATAGTGCACTCACTGCCTTACCACAAGAGACCCCTCTTGCAATCCCAGGAGAAGTGGAGATTAGAAGCTTGTAAGACTAATAAAGCTGGTCTAACAGCATGTTACACTAGCTGTGGGAGAGCACACCTCTACCCTGCTTCCAACACTGCACCACATAGAAAACATGTCCTCACACCTGAACTGCAATACTACTGACCTAACAAGTTCTGTGGTTTGGGATAAACTGCATCTATTCCAAATAGTCTTATAATACAGAAAGAGTATTTTGCAATAATTTAATATAAAAGAATTTTAGTACAGAAAGGACACCAAGAGGATTGAAGTGGTGGGATTTGGAAGAGAAGATTGACACAAATTAAATTGAAGGTCTTAATTAGGACAGCTATACTCTGTTCCTTTGAATAGTCAACTGGGTAAAAAGGAAGAAACTTTGAAGAATCAGAGAGTGATAAATTTCAAGGATTCTCACTTTTTTTGTTCTGTGAATGAATTTAAAAGTATATCTTAAACTTCTGCAAGATCATGCTGGTAAGTATAAGGAGACCCAATGTCACCCAACATTTTTATTACTGGTAGTGGACATACTCCAGGGCAGCTGGTGGTTTCAGACGGGAAGGCTTTGAGAACAAGGCACCAGTCCCATGGCAAATTTGAGGAAAGATGAATTTCACATCGGCACTCGCCATCTAGGTAGCTGCTCCATTGCAAAGTGCTATATTGGCATGTTCATTTATGGGATGTCTTCCTAAGGAGATGGGCCCTTGTATTTTATACAGCGGTGTCTAACTAAGAGGAGATCCTGATCTTTGCAGCTTGTAGAAGATTATAGGAAAGGATCAGAAAGGAAATAATTCATTTTACCAAGCTGTATGTGCTATGAACTCTCCTAACAGCATAGAATGTGCTTTAGTAAGTGGTAATCTATGTAGCTGAAGTAGTGGTGCAATATTTATGGTTATATGAGATTGAAAAGCCTAAAATAATCAATTTGCCAAAACAGACCTACTAAACTTTCTGATTGGTTTTCCTATAAAGCAGACATTAAAACCAGACCATATCTGTCATCTCACAGAATCATAGAATCAATTTAGGTTGGAAAAGAACTCTAGCATCATCAAGTTCAACCTTTATATGTACCTTCATTTCTTTCAGGGGCTATTTTAAGTTGCCCATGGCAGCCTTTTCCCATATAAAAAGATGCTTCTTTAAACCTTGATATAACTAATATGCTTCTGCTCTCCTGAGACTAACCCTCAAAGCCCCAAATGCCATGGCAGAGTGGGGTTTTATAGCTGATTGGTGAATTTACCTTGTACCAGAATTGCAATGATGACCATTTTACCTGTTTTTCACACTGAAGAAAAGACTCTTTATGTGACAAGTTGTCATTCAAGTACTGTGTATTTTGTTCCCTAAGTTTTTCGGATAAATGCTTTAACCTTACTTTGTGTTACCCTTCAACACCAGTTATTCATTATAGCAGGATCATCACCCTGTGTAAGCAGAAGAGAAGCATTGTTCCTGATTGCAACTCTAATGATTCAGAGGGTACAATCTCATAATTAGGTATGTATTTAAAAGTTGTTTACTTCACTTGACTTCCACAGAATTCAAGGAAGCACCGTTACTATGGGTTAGTTTTCGCATGTGCTGATGTATGCTGGAAAATTCTACCCAACCTGTCCTCATCTCAAGTCATTGTGACTGGAACTGTCCTGGGTTGGCCAGGACAGGGTTAATTTTGTGTGGAGCCAGGTAATTCTATACCATGCTGACATCATGCCCCGGGGCCAGCTCCGGGGAGGGGCCAGTTCCATTGGGGGCGGTTCAGTTGGAGTTCAGTTCGCTTTGGACTTCGCTCGGGTCCGGTCCCTCGCTGTTGTTCTCTGGTATTGTCTTTTTTTTTTTTTTGTATTGCGCTTTTCTTACTGTTATTATTGTTCTTGTTAACTGCAAAGTGCCCATTATATGTTATTTTCTTTTATATATGTATATATATTAAACCTTCCTTATCTCAACTCAAAAAGGCACTTTTAAAACTTTTTTTTCTTCCCTGCCTGCGGCCCGCGGCAGAGGGGAGGGGGCGGGGAGAAGCGGCCGGCCGCGGCTCGGCTACCCCGCAGCTCTTACTAAACCAACACACTGGAACATAATTAAACTTTGGAAGAATTTGGATCCCATTCTGAACTGACATCTGATGGTTATCACCCAGGCATAACCTCCAGTTTCAGCAAGCGAACTGGACTGAACAAACACGGAGCACTTCCATATTTTACAAACCCACAGTTTATAGAGAGATTATTTTATGTTTAGATATCACTCTCGAGCAACTGGGCCAGTGCCAGCTGCAGATCTGTCTAAACAACAGATTTTACGCATTAGACAGTTCTTATGGATTTGGTTTAGTACAGAGTATAGTGAAAATCTAGCAGTTGAAATCTAGCCCCACCCAATAGAATTTTTAATTTATTTAGTGTTTTTTTTGTTTTGTTTTTTTTTTTTTTCCCCAAGAAAAGCAATAAGGTGGCATTTAGACCAAGAAAATACTGAAGGGAAATCAGATATGTGTACTGCTCTGAATGAGGAGTTGCTAGAGCTTTAAATGACTGCCAGATGTCAAATAGCAAAATGCCTCTCCTTCCACAAAAGTACGAATAGTTGACTAATAATTCACTTAAAAAGGCTGAGAGTCCAGATCTCTGTCAGAGATGTACTTCAGCTGTAACATTTGATACAGGCTAGGGGAAAAGACGCAAATATGGATGTAATATAGTTTACCCTATAATCAAAGGAGGAAGAAGAAAAATCTTTGCATTTTAGGACACTAGGCCTCCATAAAACAAGAATGAAGAACAACTGCCAATAGTAACTTGCCTTTCTTCTACTGAAGAAGAAACAGTAGCTTATGGCATTGGTTAAAAATTCATGGTCGGTCAGAGTGCGCGTATTTCGCTTTAATAAAATCTCATAGTGCAAGAGGAATCACGGCTGGGCAAAATGTGATATACCTCTACATACACATGTAGATACCTATGCTTCCATATGTGAGAATATGTGGAAACTATATCTGCTTAGAAGTTTTTTATGTCTATATTTTAATGAGCTTTTTCTCCTATCTAGAAATTAAATCCAGTTTAGTGCATGTCTCCTATACATTCAAAACACAGCATGTTTATGAATTGAGATGTGTACAAACCTTTTTCAAAAGCATTTTCTCAAATTTATGTAAAATATGTTCACCACAGTTAAAATGTGAGAATTGGTGATCTAAATTGATGTTCTAAAAGTCTTCATTGTGATGATGCAATTACATTGCAATGCTGCACTGTTTATTAGTGCACTTGGAAGAAATCCATGCAGCAATGGATAAAGAAAGAAGTCTAAAGGTATAAGTTGTTTACATTTCAAAAGGCTTTTGAGAGGTTTAATCACAAGAGACTGGAGAAAAAATGAAGTCAGAGAGTCAAGGGGTAGTAATTCATCAACAGACCATGCAAGACAGAAAATAAGAGTAGTAAGAATAAAAGCTGAACTTTTATCTTGGAAAAATATTAAAACCAGAAATCATAAAATTTTGTTCTAGGACTAGAGCTGATCTGGAAAAGGAGGATAGGCAGAAGAGTGACAAAATCTGTTGCTTTTATGAAAAAGAAGGACGTTTTGGAGAGAGTTGGAGAAGGCTGGATTTATAACAATGCCAGATCACTTTGTTTCTTCTACTGGAGTCAGTTTACATGCAGACAAAGTTAACGTGTTAAATCCATCAAACATTCTATGACAAGTTTAATAATTTTTGCCATTAAGCTACAGTTACCATTGAAGGAAAGAGTAGGAAGTTTTATTAAATGCTTTAATACTGCTTATAAAAATTAAGGACCATTATCAGCAAGGACCTGCATTAGGCTTGGATTAAAATTTACTGTTTTCATTCTCTAGTACTGTGTGCTGGCATTAGGAATCTCAGTTAATCATAAGAATGCATTAGACATAAGTGGGTAGGTTCTACCTGTTAATTTGAAAATATCCATACGTATTTTACCTTTGAACAAGACAGAAGATTGAGATAGATTTTTTCCCAAGGATAGATACCACTTTTCTGAACTCTGCTGGTTTAATTATTTGCTGAGCTTGAATAGCAAAGCAGACTTGTTTCTTTTCCTGCTCATGGGAATGCCTTGGTGGCCTGTCAGCCTCTTTTAAAGAACTGCATGCTGTGATGATTTATGGATGCTACCTCTGGACCCTTCAGAAACATACCTAGTTCTGTGGTGAGTTCTGCTTCAATTGCCCCAAATTATTTCACACAGAAATCTTTCAGTTAAGCATTGAAATCAGGGGACAACTTTAAACCTATCATAGAATCGTTGCATGTGTTGGGTTGGAAGGGACCTTTAATGGTCATTGAGTCCAACCCCTTGCAGTGAGCAGGGACATCTGCAACTAGAGCAGGTTGCTCAGAGCCCTGGCCAACCTCACCTGGAATGGTTCCAGGGCAGTGATCAACTCTCTGGACAACCTGGGCCAGGCTCTCACCACCCTGCAAGACCTGCAGCCCCTCTCCTTTGTAAGACAGGAGGCTTTGCTGGGGAAATGAATGCTTAAAAATGACTGCTAGCGTATTTGCTAGCATAAAAGCTTTAAAATGTTATTTGCATTTATTGTTAGAGTATGATACTTCATGCTCTCCACAAGCAGCAGTTCCAGGGCAACTTACAGGATTGGGATTCTTGTGTGGGAAAGAGGGAGAAGAGAGAAGCTGAACCCCTCTGCAGCCCCTGCATAGGGAAAATGTGTTCCCCAAAGGTTACATTATTCATACAGTGTCAGAGAGACATGCCACAAACACTTAAAAATGTCTGTCTCCTGTTCCAGAAAGTCTGTAAATAAATCTGAACGTAATTGGGAGTGGTAGTGATGCATGTGGGAGGAGCTGGTCTCTTGGGGGATGCTGAGAAAGAAGGTATTTTGGCTGAAGAGAGCTACAACCTGGAAGAACTAAATGTGCACAAAAACAAGACTACTGTGATTTTTAGAAGCAACAATCATATTACGCTGACCACATGAGGAAAGTGAGACTTGAAACTATGGAGGGCAATTGTACGGTGCCACAAAATATACTTTTACTTGTACCTTTTTCTCAGCATCTGGTTTCTATTCCTCCTTCTTCTACATTTCTGTTGTGTAGTTTTGGTGGTTTTTTAATGCTCTCAGCACTGTACTAACAAGGCACAGTAACACATTTTAGCAGCACAGTAAATAAACCAAAAATAGAATATGTTAAGTTTGGTTACACCCAGCCCTTTAATGCTTCCTGTATTTTTTTTCTTTGCGTTTTATGTTAATAAAATTTTACTCTGATTTAAAGCCTCTATTGGGAGATTCAAGGTGTGCACAGCCAAAACCAGGAGAAGCCTGAGGCACAAACTGGCTGATTTGTCAGGAGAAAGCTAGACAGGGACTTTGCTCAGATGTGCAGTTTGTGCAGTACAGGAAGATGATGGTGACCTTCTGCGTAGTCCAGAGGCCCAAAGATCCTCATGCCCATTGTATATTGAGTTGCTGCTCTTTGAAGGAGGACATTGCTCTGGCAAGCCCTTTGGAGAACCTTATTTGTGATACCAGTGTTGGCACCACTAAGCTTTCCTCATTTTTTTAATATCGCAGTTTCTGAAGAAAAGGAGGTTGGTTTGTTGTTGGGGTTTTTTTCTCTGTGCTCTGTTTTGGTGTTTCTGTGTGAGAAGAGGGGGGAAATGGCTGCTTCCATTTATTGATCTTCTTATTTTAGTACAACTCGTCACGTCTTCAGTGATGCTTTTAGCATGGCCTAATCTGTATGCTGGTGTCCATAAGATGTGCCATAGTTTGGAATAGCATTTCAGCAACATAGTTCAAATATAACATACCCAAACATTAGCCAGCCAGTGTTTTAACAGCTGCATTTAATTTTACCAATATATTAGTCACAAATGTGTCTATTTATATTTTAATCCATAGTGTGGTACAGCTGACAGTTGAGTACATCCACTTTCCAGAACCACCTTCTTTTATTTTAACTTTTTTTCTCCAGAATCAAAGCTCTTTTGGGTTGCTAAGGGGCAAGTTTGTTTCCTATGGTATTCAGTCTTCAAGCAAATTATTTTTTTTCATCAATCCAGAATCTATTTTGTTCTCTCTTGCTCACAAAAACAATCAACAATAGCACATCAGCTCTAAGTTACCTTCAGGAAGGTCAGTGGGAAAAAAAATAGATGTTTTAAAACATGTGATTTTAAAAAGCTGTATCTGGAATACACTTGCATGTTCTTTTTATTGGCATCATCACCCAGCTCCTGAACAGTTTTGCTGTGCCCAGCAGTTCAGAAGACAGATACGCAAAATATACTCAATTATTATATTAACAACTGTTCATGCTAAGTCACAACATAGTTTCCTACTAAACCTTTAACATTTTACAGGCATTTTTGGCCATGTGGTTAGAGCACAGAGGCTGCAATTTAGGAGCTCTGGTTTGATTCTTAGTTCTGTCAGAGGCTTCTTGTGGTGCTGTGGGGAAAATTTTTTACTCCCTCAGTGCCTAAGTTCCAGATCATAAAATGATCACAAAAAGGCTTTCTCTTTTTCCATCCCTTGTCCTTCTTCTCCACTTATATTAAAAGTTCTTACAGGAAGACACGGTTTCTCCAATTAGGTGTCTGTATTTTCCAGTCTCAAGACAGGGTCTTAACAAAAATACATATTAAGTAGGGATTTACATACTATTGTATGTATTTATATATTATAATAGAATATAAATGCTATTGTTTCTATATTATACATGAAAAGTAAATATAAATACATACAGATTCTTGAGTGACGCTTACTTTTGCAATAACTTAGATGAATAATTTAAGATTTTCAAGTTTCACAACTGCCACTACATCAATGCATTATTAAAATACTCATAGTAAGATGTTATTACAGATATCTCAATAAAAGAGAGCTATATTGTGCAGAGTGACATTTAAATTCATATAAATCAATTTATGCTTCTTGTTCCGTGTCCCTGGTACTTTTAAAATAACTTCTTCATATTTATTTGCCTTCTGCCAGTGTATGGATTCAATGGAGAGCTATTTTCAATAATCACAGATCATTTCCCAAGAATCAGATAGTAGTGTCCACAAAAGATCATTCCTGACTGGTTTTAAGGTGCCTCGATGTTTTTAGCTATTGCAAGTTAATTGAACCAGAAAAGCTGAGGATAAAAGTTGGTTTATCAGATTGAATTCTATTAAAGTGACTGATTGTTGTATAAGGCAAGGCAACAATAGGTGAGACTGTCCTATCATCACGTGCTTATTTTTAAGGACTAGATCAAAGAGGTGAAGAGGATGTTTGGTTCCTGGTGGATGGCTGCAGTCAATGCCTGGGTCTGCAATCTTCTCGTAACTGACTGCAGATTAAAGTTGCTACCTGAGCAGTCGGGGCAGCCTCAGGCAGACTGATGCTGTGAATTGTACAGAAGAGCTGCATTCCCTTTCCCATAAAAAGTCACCCATGGAGGGAATTTCTTTTAGCGTTCTTCTCTTGGGCTAAGCGGATAATGGTGAGAACATCTGGGGCGTACGTGAAGCTGTCAGGTTTACTCTGCATTGCTAGGGCTTTCAAAAACATACCAGCTATTCAATGCTTCTTCACGTGCCCCAAAATAGTGTGATGGAGGTGGTGAGTCAGCCAGTAAACCTCTTCTCAAACCTGTTCTCTATGAAAGTCTCTAGTCCTCTTCACATTTAAGAGTTTACTGGGGTGAAATGTTTCAAAAGACATTTGAAAGGCTTTTGAAAAGGCTACAAATAAAAATATTTACATAATATCACATTATTTTCTTCTGTTTTGGTTCTTTTCCCCTCTCCTTTCATTGCCAAGATAGAAAAAGGAAGATGGAAAATCTTGAAGGGGAAGATATTTTTTTTAATAATACTTCTTGAGGAAAGGATGTTTCTCTCAAAACAATTACAGTAAAAATACCTTTCTATGTGAGAATTCTCATTTTAGGGTAGAGAAGGCAATGACTGCATTCCAATATTAAAATTATGCTGACATAATTTTTTGCTTGGCTGAATTTTAAGGCTGATATGATCATCCATGCTGCCCAAGGGATTTGGCTACTCAGATCCCATTAGGAAAATCTCAATCTTCATCCCAGTATTGACTGGAGAAGCCATTATATTCAATTCTGCTATAGGTTGGAATCTAACATGCTCAGTGTTGAGTGACAAGAGGAAAATGATAATGTGTTCACCTAGGGACTGTAAGACAAATGTTCTGTGGACTTCTGTTAGATAACATTATGGTCATATTATGCTAAATAGGAACATCTTGTTTTTTAACACTGAAGAAAGAATTTGAGTTATTCGCACATGCAGATACTTAAAAGCCAGAAGATCGTGGTTTTGCAGCTTGATTTTTGAGATGAGTGTATTTTTTGGACTTATTTCTAGAAGTATCAAATATCATAGAGCTGTAATCTGACGTTACAACAAGTAAATCCATATTCTCTGTGCATTACAAAATGGAAATTATAAATATCGCTGTGTATCAAAATTTAACAGTATGTAAATTACAAAAAAGCCTGTCTCCTGTTTTTCAAGTGGCTGCCTGTTCTTCGTGTGATACCAAGATTTTGTTTGAAAGATACAGAAATGTGATTTCAAAAAAGATCTCTTCCTTCTAAAACTGTTCAGTATTTGGCACAACAGGATTCTGCTGGTTCCATTGAAATCTTCAAATGAAGCCCTAGCTGATCACCAGGCTGGTGATACTTGGCCATGGGAGGACAGACTCTATCCCCTAGGTGTTTGTCCGTTTGCCCATGAGCAAAGCCCTCTGCACCGTACTGCCAAATGTCCTCAGCCTTGGGTCAGCACAACAGCAGCTTTCTTCTGCTTACAGAATTGTGTAACAACATTTCTTAGCTTTAACATCTCAGGCAGGCTAGGAATGAAAATGCTGTTGATTTTCTTGTTTTCATAACTGACCTTTTTTGGGTATCTTTAATAACAGCATGTTTCCCATAAATGTGATAGAGCTTTGGGTGTGACATTATTACTGGCTTATCTCCATAAGGTTCAGAGGGTTTTATCTGAAATTGAGAGCGGGATTGTAACAGTTCTTGTAATAGAAAAACAACTGATTGTTCTGAAACGGAATTGATATGAGGGCATATCAAGACAATCGGTAAGATCTTAAACTATAACAAATAATGTAATGTTCTAGTAAAACTTGTTATGCTGGGCAGACTTGGAATGATTTGTCTTTTTTCTATTTGTCTTGGATGAGAATAGAAATACAGTATTATAAACTTCACAAATGATCAAGCCTCCTGGACTGTCAGATTTCTATAATAAAATGTAACTCAAGAAGAAGATATTTTTTGGTACAGCTGTCATTTTCAAACCCCAATACATTCTCTGTGATTATGTTTCATAGATCTGTATTTCATCTCTTGTAAATACAGATCATTCCCCTCAACTAACAAAGGTGGCTCCAGTGAAACCATTTTAAGTGTGCTTCTACCTCCTCCCCTTAATGATATGATTCAAACTAAAAATAAAGAGGGCTTTCAGAGGCTTTTTTTTTAAAATAAATAATCTCAAAGGAACAAAGAACCATGAATTTACTCATAAGGTACAGTAGCTTCATGGCTGCGAGCAGAAAAGCACAAAGATTCACATTCCCCTGTTGCTTCAGTAGCTCTTTTCAAGATGTTTCCCGTTTGACCTTTGCCACAAAGATGAGGTCTGTCCAGAAGCTCCGAAAAAAAGTAAAACAAGGTCATGCAGAGATGTCTTAAAATGTGCTTTGCACAAAGCTCCTTTCATATCTACCTAAAAGCAGTGGACCATAGCAAATAAGTTGTGGACAGGACCACTCAAGCCCAAATGGCCCGAAGGGACACCATTTAGAGTGACCTTTTAACATCCTTTGTCAGTAATCTGCATAGATTAAGTCAATTGTCTGAAAGGTCTGTCCTTGTCTAGCAAATAAAGGACAGTCAATGTTTCAACAGTGGTTTAATCTCATTCCTCTGCAGAAATTGCTCTAAATTTTTAACTCATGTTTTCTGAGGTTCTAGAGGCTATTTCAGTGAAACAGGAGAGTTGTTAATCTTTAACAGTTTTGAAAAATAATATTCAGTTGAAATCTAGTTCATACTGACATAAAAAAATAAGCCTAACTACAAAATTGTGCTGATATCTTTAATTGTTTTTCTTGTGCTGATATTTTTAAACAGTTTTTCTTTGTATAAATCATTCTGATAGAAACTGTCTTTCTCTAAAAATGGGTATAAGAAAATACGAAGTTCCACTAAAGTCCAATTTTAGAGCTGTGTTCCTTTTTGAGCCAGTCTTTATGAAAGTATAATATTAATAATTTGAAAGCCATTTGTGTTGTCCAAACTTCAAATGAGTTCACAATAAGAATTTTCTTGTTTAAATATTTCCTCGCCTTTCACTTTTTAATGATATGAAAAGCTCACCCCTTCTAAGAAGTTTTTCAAAGACTGTATTTCTAAATATGCTATTTTTTGGAGGAAGTACTCTGTGGAAAGGTCGTGGTTCTTGCCTGCAGAGTAATTGTATTTTGACTATGTGATCAAACTGTCAAGCTGAACTGAAAGGAAGGTAAAGAAGCTGACCAGCCTGACAAAATGTCAGTTTAGCTGGAATCGAGCATGTGGGGGAGAATTCCAATGGGCGAAGCTGATTAGGGATCAGCTAACTAAAGGGTAGAGGAGGCTATAAAAGGTAAGATCTCTAATTAGCTGTTTGAGCCAGAGCTTCAGACAAACTTTAGAGGTGGACTTGTGAACTGCATAAGAAAGGTTCTCAATAGGGATTTTATTGTGGATTACAAGACTGGTGAGGAAACAAAGGAGAGGGAACAATGAAGAATGGCAGTTCTGGGGCACCTCCATCTTTCTCCTGTCATGCATCATGCAGTCAGGTAGGAGAAAATTTTGGATTACAGTATTTGACTTTATTTAAAGTCTGTCCAAGAAAAACCCCAGAATCCAGTCTGCAAAGGACTGGAATAGCAAATAGGAAAGTTCTAAAGGTTGATACTAGACTTAGAGAAAAAGGGAATTCATTCCAATAATTAGGATGAACTAATCCATATTAACATTATGTTTGTCTGTGGACAACTTACAAGAAAGGCTTTAGCACGCTCAAGGAACCATGTGGTTGATTTGGCTAAAACCTAAGACAGCCTGAATGAAATATTTGGCCAATGCTACAGACCCCTTGTTTCCCATGTACCAGCGTGTATTTGAATAATTCACAACCTGCTTGTGAGAATTCCATAAGCATTTCTTTCTGAATTAATTTCTGTGTTAATAATTTATTCATCATTATCATTGATTTAATGTGGCTTTGGTCAGGGCAATATTTAGACCCATGTCCACCACTGCTAAGAAATTCATGCTATGAATGTGTACGTACAAAGCTCCTAATGATTCTAAAGCATTTCTGTTGTATGTCCAGTCTATCCCCTGGTAACCAGCAATGTCCATCAGTGAGGGTTGTACCATGGATTGCAGTGGCACCACAGCTGGGTCTTCATGTTAAAATCTAAGGTAGATCAACGAATGAGTTCAGCAGTAGCCTAGCTTTTCAAAATCACAGAGTAATGAGAATCTTTTTTTTTTCCCCCTGCAAATAGCAGTAATTGTCAACCCTGGGAACTAGCTGATTCTAGATATGTTGTATAAAGGCTTTTTAGAAAGGAAGAAATCATGGCTGGACAAGCCAACCTTTGCCCAGTCAGTGCTTTTGAAACAAGCACGTTAGAAGTTGTCTAGGGAAAGAGTGCAGATGAAAATCCCAAACAAGCACCTGCATTTCTTGGTTATATTCATGTTAAATCTATGCATATGCTTTTTATTTCTGCGATAAACTGAACCAGCCTGGGACCGCAGCATCCCTGTGTTCTGAGGAAGTCAGATCCCAATCTGATGTGTGCAGCTTGGACATCTCCCTAATTTGAAACAGAACCACTACCACCCCATGAAGATTTTCCAAATAATTGAGGTCTGACCAAAAACGTTTGGTGGTTCATATGAAATTCATTTATTTCCTCTTCCTTTTTCTATGGAAATGTTCTGGCTCCCTGGTTTATGGAAGGGAAAGTATGTTGAGAACAAGTGGTTTTCTTGGTACTGCCTAATAATAACTGTAATATCAAACTTTCCATTGAGACACAGCAAATTCTCAACTCTTAATTCTTGTCACCAGAAATGTGGGATATCCCAGAATTAATAGTAATATTTCTAGTCTTTCACATCCACTTTGCATAATTCATTTTTATTTTTACAATATTGAACAGAATACTACTGAAAAGAAACCCTAATTGTATGTTTCTTACAGATGCTGGCTGGCTGCATTATTACTGGTTTTACAAGGAACAAAAAAATTGCACACTTATAGCATACTACTGCTTTATTTTGAATATTTTGTATTAAACATATGGAAGGCATTGCCTGTTCTGTAACACATCCATGAGGTAGAACTCTAAACCTTGGTTGTGGTTATGATCAATGCCATTAATATCATAGCTTTTTGGTTTGTCTGTCCTTTATCTACATGAAAATAGACAAAAGCTCAAACTTTTAGTAATCATCTTGAGGGAATTAAAAAGTTGCTACATGAAAAAACTCACAAAAACCTCATAGATGAGTCTTTAAAGATCAGAGTTCCTGTCGGTAGCGTAAATAAACTGATCTGATTTTTTTCTGTTTGCTGTTGCTTTAGGCAAAGAAGCTCCTATTATGAGCACACCATGGGACCAAAGATAATTCTTTAATTAGTCTAACTGAAGGAAAAAATGCAACAATGGTGAAATTGGTGATAGAAGTTGTGCCAGAGAAGTGTGAAGAATAAGATAGACAAGAACTGCTGCAGTTGAAATCACCTTGCAATTTTAGGGAGTATAATCACCAAATCTCCCCTGAAGTTGAAAAATTTGATAAAACAAATGCGAAGAGTTAGAAAACTTGGGAATTACTTTAAAGGCCCATGAGACACTTGAGGACAACAAGCCGGTGCCTGACCAAGACAGGTTTGTGATCTGGCACATTACTGATGCCCATTATTCAAAATAGAATGCATTCCTGACTTCAGAGGGTCTGTTTTTCTAGCTGACAAAACACTTACTTTCGGATGCTACTTTGCTCACACGAGTCAGCTCTGGCTGAGCTCCACCTGAGCTTTTGAGTCAGGAGACCGAGCATCTCAAATTTAGAAGGGAATGCTCCTCTCTGGCCAATTCCAGTAAAATGAACATTGGACTAGCCACTTAAAAGGCTATTTCTTTGCCAGCTCATCTGCACAGAATTGCTTTCATGCTGGTGTGATCTGTGTTTGGAGCAGAAAGTGACACACATGTTTGATCCATCCTTTTGTGGATGGATCGTTACATAAATGATCTTTCTGTTTGATTAGGGACTGAGGAACAGAGCAGGGCAGACAGTGACAAAGGTGGTCCTGATGGAGATTATTCATGGTGCTTGAATGTGAGCTTCATTTTCTGAAGACATTTTGAGTTGGTGTTTGTGTGCTGTAAGAAATAACGAGGACATGAGAAGCCTTCCTTTCACTCTTAAAGGCAAACTGTGAGTGTAGTTCAGCCCTTCTCCTGGATAAGTATCTGGCCCAATATGAACCCTGACTACTGCAACAGAACACCCACTGAAAGAAGAGAGAGAGGAGGGAATCCCTGCCAAGTAGGTATTTCCAAATGAGGGAGACTCATTTTGTGAGGCCTGATGAGGGCTGAGAAACCATGCCTCTGGGATCTGTCCAGATTCCATGAATAAGGCAGAGAGAAGCTGATGAAAGCTAATAATGCTCTGTGGCCATAGTCTCAAATTTCTCACTCAAATTTGTGTTCACCAGAGGCTCCCAGTCTTGAGGAGAGGAGCCATCCCTGCTCAGCAGCAGTGTCCCAGCCTCAGCCACTGCAGCTTTTGGCCACCGCAGGACATTAAAAATGGTTCATTTTTACAAACGCGGCCCTTTTCATTAAAATATTTTTTCTGGCTCTCTGGCATTTTTTTATGAAGGCATGTTTGAAAAATCACTTTCTAGAAAAACTTTGCCTCTCCTTCCTCTGCAAAGCCTTTCTGATGGACAGTTTACTAAATTAGCCTCACCCTCGTTTATGAAAAGCAATTTGGCAGCAGAGGGAAAACCAAGATGTTGGCACTGCATGGGAAAACGGAGGGAAGGTGCGAACGGGGCTGAGGGTTTGTTGCTTAAAACTGAAATTCACAGTGACTGTAGCTGATAGATATGGGCGGGTTTATCAGAAAAGCCCTCTCTGAAGGCATAACTCTTATTCACGTCCTCACGTTCATTCAGGGAATTGAGTGTTGCTGTCGAATGTCCTGCCTATTAGTTTCTGACAGATTTTTGGCATCTGCTTTAGCCTAACAAGATTGATCCTGCACAATTTAAATCAATGGGGACCTTGTGGCTCGAAAGGGATGGGGGATCATTTCGAGGAGTCTGTAACATGAACTGCTCTGGTGCTAGGTCCTTGACAACTGGTCGTGGTTGGCTTAGATTTTTCAAAATCACTTGGATACCTTGAAAAGCCCTTAATATCCCTATCACTCATTTCCTCCCACCTGGGCACAGAATATCAGGAATCACTTCTGAAAGTGCAAATACACACAAGTTCTATTACTGGAAATTATTTTCCAAGAGACTTAGCTCTTGGAAATAGACTGAACAAAGGTGGAGGAGGGAAATAAAAAGAAAAGTATGTGGAGGAAAAATTGTAAATAAGTGTTTTATCCTGTGCGTTGTAGGCTTAGGGAGCACATCATCTAAGAATTTAGCTACAGAATAGCTCTGTGCTGACTTAGTAATGACTTCAGTTCAGGTGGTTCATGGCAAGTTAGTACAAATTACTCTTTTTAACTGCAGATTGCTTAAGTCTGCTGTGTGATAAAAGACGCCAATGATGAGTGTGCAGTACATGATTTTTGTAAAAGGGTTTTCTTTCAAGAATCCAAACCAAGACTTTTATTACCAAGGAAATAACGGCAACATTTGCAAAAATTTGGACACCAAAGGAAGCTTCTATCAGCCATGTTCAGCTCTCTTTTGTGATTACATAGGATAATAGCTTTCTGGTTTTGGTTATTCAGACATACACCAGCACTGGCATTGGGATGCTAATCAACATTTCGCTCTCAGTTTTCTACTTCTCTCTTGGAAAATTAACAGAAGACTATAAGATTCCTCTGGAGTTTGTAATTTTAAGTTTTTCATTCCGATAAAGCTTTTCTTCCAAAACTAAGCTTCTCAAAGCCCTTCTTGACAGGTTGAAGGGGTGGGGATGGGATTTTTTTTTCCACTATGTATCTTTTTTCCAAGATTTCTGCATTCTTACCCTTTATCCTCTTTCATCTTCATGCTCTTATTTCACGAGCACCTTTTCATTCCTCTGTTTTCTCTGTGTGTGTGTTTGTGAGACAGAAAGAGAGTGAGTCTATTTTTTCAACTCTAGCTGTTGCTTTGGGGATTGTTCTTCTTCCTTAGTCTCTCCAATTCACTATGTGCCTATGCAGGGACATGGCCTTTTTTACAGCTGTACTAATGTGCTCTTGGAGATCTCCTGAGGTTTGTGTAGGAGAGATGCAGAAGGTCTGGCTGAGTATTGACTGAGCCTGTGCAGGAGCTGCAGCCATAGTTCACTGCTTCAGGGCATGGCAGGAGAGCAGAAAGAAGCTGGGAAGACTTAATTGCTATTTCATCCATAACTATTGGAGAATCAATGTGGGTGGCCTGTGGTTTGGGTGGAGTTGAGGTCATGATGTTTCCTCACCTTTCTTGCTCCTCTTGTCTGTTCTGTGCTTCTCAAACCTGTCTGACAATCTCCTTTCCCACCTGTTTCCTCAAATTGGGAAACTCTTTGGCAACCAGCACGATTCTGTGTTCCTTCCTGCAGTACACTTATCGATGGAAGGGAGTATTTTGTTTTGGTAGCTGGCCATTAGTCACAAAGATCTCGTTCTATAAAAATAGGGTGCTGTACAAGGTGTTGCAGAGGTGAAATGACGTAAATGGCACAGTTCAATTTTCAGAATGAGATCTTGGGCAAGACTGAGTGAAGCAATCTTTAATCCATTGAAATACCTGGTTCTATCTCTTTATAGCCCACTCTAACATGTCGCAGGGAGGACTTGTTCATGTAAAGCAGTACAACCTCCTTCTTCACAGCTTTTCAGCTAAAATTCAAAATCAAAACCAAAACACATTGGTTTACATCCCCTTTGCACAAATGCAACTTCTTAAAGGATAGAATGGTGTCAGTGCCAGAAAGCACCTTCTTCCTTCAAAGAAAAAAAAAAATAGTAGGAAATTTGACAAATAAGGATGTAAAACATGCTTTGGTAATATTTTTTGGTCTACTGGTACTGTTTCTCCTTCCTTGTTTTACATTCAGTGTTATTTAATCCAGAGCTTGAGCTCAGCCTTTCTTCCTTCATGATACTGAAGAACCTCAAACAGAACAGGATCACAGACTCACAGAATGGTGAGGATTGGAAGGGGCCTTTAGAGATCACCTAGTCCAACACCCGCTGATAAAGCATGCAATGATGCAGCTTAATTTTTAATTATGTATATATTGGTCTTTCATAGCATAACTACTAGTAAAAATTGTTAAATCTCAGCCAAGGGCAAAGCCATCCAAATTACTGGGAAAGTGGAACTTTTCTGCTCTGTTTCTGGATACCTTAGAGAAAGGTGTGAGACTGTGCTTAGAAGTCTATCCATCTCATCTTGCAATTTCTTTCCATGGAGCCACCATCAATTCTAATTTTAGAATTACCTATTTTCCCCTGTTTCAGTTCTACAGAGCAGATCTTTTCAGCAGTTGAACCTGATTTAATTTTAACTGAAGATTGTTGGAATGGGAGAAGGGGAAGGGAGGTGGTGGAAATTATTCTTTTTTTTTTTTTGTCCAGTTAAATTAGAAGTGCCTTTTGAGGAGAAAGACAGAAAAGAGCAGAAGAAATGTTTTAGTGGCTTCCTTACACAAAGTCTTCATAAGACCGTGAGGGTCACAGGTGACCTGGAGCTATAGAAATGGCCATGGGTAAATGTTAGTGCTGCCTTACAGCAAAGCGGGTGGGAGAGATTTTGTTTCCTCTTGACCTCTGATGACTTCCATTTGTGAGCAGCTGGTTCCTAGGACTTTGTATGCAGAACCGCATTTGTTCTTAGTACAGTCACATATATTTTCTCGTAAAAAAGATGAATGATGCATTTTAGCCTAAGCCTTACATAACATTTGACTTTTAAATGAGTGGTAGTGAGTGTAGGAGTGGAATGTGCATGTGTGAACTAATGCAAACTTTCAGGTCCCTTCATGATGAGCGGATGGCCTTGTGACTGAACAGAGCTGTCTTGCAGTGTTCTTTCATCTGCCCTCTCCTTCTTGCAGAAGAAATATTTCTATAGAATCTGCAATTTCCTGTGTTCAGAAGACTGTGTTTTTGTCATTCAGACCCCACAATCTGGACCATTTTCCTTAATGAATTTGGAAATATCTCCAAGCTGCATAAAAACTTGATTCATACTTGGTGGAGGAAAACTTTGAAGGCTGTAGATATTTTTTCACTGTTTTCAATGGAAAATTTTGCTGTATCATTTAATAGATTTACATTGAATTCACTTCCCGCCCTTTAATGATGGCCTGCTCACTTCCATGGACTTATTATTTCAGAGGGTTTCATTTAAGAAAGTTCTTCCTGTAAATTAATGTACTGCAAATTTATTCTTCAGCATGTCCACATTTGATATATACAGTATTTAAGTTTGTATCCACTCAGCAAAGCATTTACTCCATTATCATGTAATCATTTCCAGTCCAAATACAGAATCTACAGATTAATGTACTATAAATTTCCTCTTGCAGCAGTTTTATTGCTATATTAGTTATTAAGTTATGTTTGCATTGAACTTCCAAAATAGGGAAGATAGATAAGAGATTTGTTTATGTTTTAAATTAAAGTGAGTCTTTTATAGTTGGTTCAAACTGAAAGGCTAAAGATTATGGCCCACACACTATCTTTACAGCTGGTCAAATGTTGCTAATTGAATTCGGAAAATCCAGGAAGAGTTTTGACATGGTTTTCTGATTTTCCGTTATCACAAGTGCTTTTCCTTTTTTTTTTTTTTTC
>VZZY01025184.1:10317-91353 GCA_013400335.1 Eurystomus gularis | reverse complement strand
TTTTTTTTTTTTTCAAAGCATGAAAAAGTGGAAAAAATGTTGTATCTCTTCCACTTTTTTTTTACCAGCTCATCAAAGGAAAATATTTATATCTCATGCTTGCTATTCTTTTTCTGTTCAAAGAGTTCTAAACTCCTTCATGTCAAGGAGACTGAGCAGAAAATAAATAGCTACGGTAACCCCGTAGCTCCTAGAGAAGCTTGATCACCTCCATGTGGTCAGTAGCTCAACATGGAACATAAATACTTAACAGCAGCTTAAGACAGGGCACAAGGGTACTTTAGGATTCAATCAGTCCCAGCTTCATTGTAGCTGAATCATCCACAGGGTCACTATTTTCCCTATGATGCCGTTATCTGAGAGCCCCACTGGTATCTGCCCCATTTAAGTACTGTGATTATTTGTTCTACCTGAGTGAGGAAAGTTGCTGAAGCCTCAGTTCAGGCTGTATGGAAGGCTCAGAAATTATAGAGGAGAGAAGAAGTAGGTTATTCTCAGCATTATCATCTCTTGTTGATAGCCAAGGTTTCTTTCCAGCTTCAGCAATATGATGTAAGTCTGTTAGAAGAAATTTGTCATATACTAATCTCTAGATGTCATATTTACACTGCCAAGATTATGCGATAGATTAACAGAGTACCTAGTTCTTTGCTGGATAAAAAAAAACATGTGGCGGATATCAGATGTAAGAATAATCCTGCAATAAAAAGATTCTATACTTACATCTGTGGACTCATACAGATACCAACAGTGGCAGAGTTGAAAAGCATTTTGTTTGGTTGATCTTTTCTGTTTCTTCCTCTACATGCTCTACTCTTAGACAAGCTACTACTACAAGTCACTTAGCCCCGTTAAGAACAAGACAAAACAACGACAAGAACAACAACAACCCACAAGCAATCCTTCTCACCACACTGGATGTTTTGGTATGGTAAAATGTATGTAATCTATATAAAGAGTTGTTAGACAAGATAGGTAAATCACTATACACACCTCAAGGCATAATATAACATACTTCATGAGAGATGCATGCAATTTTCATTGTCCAAAATGAACTTCTAGCCCCTTAAAATACAAAGTAAGCATGAGCATGTGGGGTTGGTTGAGAAGAGAGAATTTATATTCTCTGTTTCACTTCCTCTCTGTCATACCCATCCCTTTTTTCAGCAGTTATTAAAATGCATAAATCCACGCCTGCCAGCCCAAGCCCACTTATCTCCTGCCACGTTGAATCAGCATTTGCACCAAGAGTGTTTCCTCTGAGCATGGAGCTGTCACAGATGGACGGGAAGAGCTGCTTTCTGGCGATTCAGTGAAACGACAGCAACAGCACACAATTAACATGGGCTAAAAAGAGCATAAAGGCAATTGTAGAGCAGAGCGAGAAGCTGCAGAACCCTTCGCTGCAGCTCACCCAGGGCTTTCCAATTCTCTCTGCAGTAAGGCAAAAAGACAAGTTAATAAAGTACTGAATGTTTTTTGTAAGTCAAGATATCACCCTAGTTTTATGTGGAATTATGAAATATCAATGGACTAAAGCTGGCTTCTACATGAAAAATGTTCTTGGGGAGAATTTGTAGAACTCAAAGGATGAATTGTCTCGGTTTTACCATTCTTTAGTAAAGATTTACAAAGCTCACAACCTCAATTTCCTTGATCATTTTAATACTTTAAAACAAGAAAAATGTTCCCAAGTGGTCTTGGCTGAGAAGCAGGTTTGATTGCGAGTTCCCTTGTACTAAACAATAGTTATGACTGATTGCTGTAACTGCTCCAAAAGGTACCTGACTGCAGCACACAGAGTTTTTCAAAACATTGCTCAGTATTTCCCAGGAGTGCAGCGGCTCTTCCACATGGTGGGCTCATTCCAAACTTTGCTCGATGTTGTGGTTTCATAATTCTGTCTATCTGGGCATGAAAACCACTATGTTATCCAATGTGTCATGCTGCCTCTCCTCCTTCAGCCCTGCAAGCATCACTGTAACATCCACGTGCTTGCTTCTAAAATAAATAACGTTAATGATCTCCCCAGAAGCCTCTGCAGACTCTTTGGAACTTCTCTGTTTTCAAGGTCACAGCTCTGCTTGAGGTTGATAAATTCATGAATTGATAATACTTAGCATTTTTCATCCATGAATGTCAAAGGTGAGGGGACCATTGTTATTCCCATTTTTTTCAAGGAGGAAATTGAGCTGTAGAAGTGACACATACAAAATTATTTTGGAAGCTGATGGGAGATCCAGGAAAAGAACCTCATTTTCTGCGCTCAGCTGACATTGTAGCCATTGCATCATGCTGCTTCATAGCCCCCTTTGTGCAATGGCACAGTCTTATTAAAGTCAAAATTGAAGTCCCATAGGAGTCAGGAAATTAAACTCTGCCACACAGTGTGTTCATTGCACGTGTGCAAATGCCGTGGACTCTGCATTTCCAAGTGGTCATCTTTTTTCCAAAAGGTAACTTTCAGGGGACTTCAGGCTAGTAAGTGATGGATATTTCATTGTTTAAGTCTTATTTGTTTTATACCATAACTGTAAACAAAACAACACAAATGTTATTATTCTAATATGCATGACTGTACTAATCAGGACCACACTATTGGTTTTAAAAAAATTATTTTAGAAAATTTCATGCAATACAAATAAATGTATTTAACACCTTTCTGGGGTAGTCCAAAGATGAATCAGACACTTTGGAGCTCTCAGGGAACATGAGCAAAGTCCTGGTGAAGTACCCAGGGTAAAGACTATCTCCCCTTCTGGGAGTCATCTCCTGTCATGCTTAATTTTAACATCCCTCACAAAATTATTCTCTTCGGTAAAGGTATTCTGTCTTCTCCAGTACCAGCCTCCTTTCCCCAAATGATCTCTAGACTGTCTATTAGAATTCTTGCTTCTTTCTCAAAACACTTTCTTGAAAGGAGTACCTCTAACAAGCACCTCTATTCAGGTAAGCACTCCAGAAAATCCTCTGGATGGTTAAGAGGAGACGCTGAAGAAACACTCAGAGCCATCAGAGCAATGCTTTGCTCTCCCTGAAACCTCTGGGAGAAATATTCTGGAGAAACACTGAATGCTCTGCCAGGCACTTCACCTACTATTTAGCCATTTAACAACAGAGATGATAGCTTCAGGTACCACCCTAAGTAGAATACACAGAGTATTTTAACCTAGGGGCTGAGATAGACAGGCTGGTTATTTAACAGTCTCTGGGCCACATCCTTCTTATCAGTTTTATTGTTAAAATCCTGAAGTTGCTTCTAGAAAACAAACTGGTTGCCTTGCTTTCAAAAAAACTGGTTTAAGCTTAAATGAAATAGTAATTTTTTACATATTTTCTTTTGGCAAAAGGCAGCCACAATGTAATATGTGTTAAAATAGAAGTGGTTCTACCTATCCTGATTTTTATTGACATGATCTGGGGTTTCTTTTGTAATCTTGAGCTCTTCTTTTGTCTGCTCTCAGCAGTACTGTCAGTGAACCCCTTTTGTGTTGCCATCTCTGCTGTCTTGGACTGTATCATTTGTGCCTCTCTTTTGAAAGGGAACTTTGCAGGGCAAGGAAAGAAGTCTGAGAAAAATACTATAATGGCAATATAGTGTCCGATGAAAAATGGCAGATTTATGGCCTTGAGGAATGAAAGATGTTGTTTGTGTAGCTGGTACATCACACGCTCATTGGCAACTTCTCCAGTACACTCAAATCTTGAGTTTGAGACTCTGTGACCCCGCATGCAGGAGAACTGGGTCAGCTTTAATTTCTCAGAAGCTTTCCCAGTTATCAGTTCCTGGAAGACAGACCTTGTGATTTGATTAGGGTTGCACTTTCTGCCTTTTCTGTTTACATGATTTAACATTTAGAATTTCTGCTACATTGTCCATTTAAATCACAGATTATTTCTATACAGAAAGACTTACTTTTCTACTAACAAGTCCTCTTTTTCCTCTCCCTACTTCTAAGGGCAGATGCATCTGATTCCCCATTAAAGATGCCAAATGAAATAGTCTCATAATGTGGCAGTTTCATAGAAACTTAACAAAGTTTCCTATGTTAACACACAGTATAGCTTGAATTACCACTAGAGGGCTTTAATAAGGACCTAAATCTTACACCCTCTCTAATCTGGAGTCATTTAATGGAAAATCTAGTTGCCCATTTTTCTTTAAATTCAAAAGACAGACTGACAGATTTTTCATTATTACTATTATTATTAAATTAAATTTTGGCTTAATAAATCGTGTAAATGATTTGCTGCTTTAAACTTCAGTTAAAAGGGAGACAGAGAGAGACAGAAATTTTCAGAGATAGGGCTTGGAAATTGAAAAGCTTTTCTTAGTTTTGAAGAACAACAACTAGGCTTTACAGCCAGTTTTCAGACTGGTCCTTAAAATGCCTTGAAGGTGAGTCTGTTTAAGTGAAGAAACTCATATTCTGGCACTTAGCAGAGGGCTGAAGGGGACGAGCAGCCAAGGCTTCGCATGGCTCAAGCACTAATACAAAGCAACAACATTTCTCTAGGCTCTAATGACTAAAATTCGTCTAATAATACTTAGCACTTACCACTATGGGTACATCTTCAAAGAGCTGAACTAATAGCAGCTAATTTAATCTTCAAACAAGCTGAGTGAGGAGCATTATCATTGCTGTTTAACTGAGGGCCAGAGCAAATGAGCAGCAGAGAAACAGAAGCATATGCCTTGACTCAGCTACTTTGTGCCTGGCTAATAGGAAATGTTTTTAGTGGCTTTAATCCTGACAGGTACTTTGGGGGGGGGGGGGCTCCTATCTCTCCCCAAATCCTGAATAGCTGTCATTTTAAAATCTAAAGGTGAAGTCAAGGTTATAACTGGGAAACACAAAAAAGAACATGCTTCCTATGGGTCTGGAAACACATTCCTTGTTATAAGGGGTGGATAAACCATCAAGGAGAAGAGACATTTTAGTTCCTTCTTCCCAGAGCTGTGATTCTCAAGGGCCCAATTTATCCCAGTTCTCCTGTGCTATTTTAAAATGAGAATTCAGTATATTCAGCTGGATGTCCCGCACGATCCCTGGGAGACTGCTGCTGCCGTGGAAGTGGTCTGCTGCCCTTTATGGTCACATCATGAAGTGCTTTTGGGTGGACAGACACCATGGTGCAAATGCCTAGGTGTGATGGAGGCAGAGAACCGTGACTTCACGGCAGCACAACCTGCAGTGGCTTTCTCCATGACAGCATGGAGCAGAGTGATGCCCAGCATCACTGAAGCCCCATGGACGCAGTGCTGAGCCCATGTATCATGATCCCTGTCCTGAGCGAATGCTGCTGATGTTTCTGGTGCTGCCCAGCCCAACTCTGGCACCTCTTCATGCCACAGGTATCCAAAATGGGCACAAAGGGAGAGTTTCCTCTTCATCAGCTCCACCATTTTATGGTTACATCACGAGGGGGCTTAAGGCAGCAACAGATAGCACTGAAAAATGGGGAAAATTCCAGAAACAGAGAATAGACATATAAAGGAATAAACAGGGACACAGGAGAACAATGTCTGATCTATAAAGGAACAATGTATTTGCTTCTAAACAGAACATGAGCCCTGACTGGAGGCTTGTTTGATTTAACAAAGCCATTGGCAGGGCTTTATGAAAAAACTACCAGAAATCTGGCTTCCCAGAAAAGAATGTTTGATGAATTTTCTGAAGTCTGTGTTCAGCCTTCTCTGAAGTCTGCAGGAGGTATGAATCTATAGTCAAATGCAAAATTAGCAAACTCAAGGCTTCTGCTTAGGTTTAAGTAATTAAAAAAAAAACAACTCTCATGCAGTTTCATCCTTCAAAATTTCATGCTGTCTTTCTTCTGTTGGCTGCAGAGGAAGGAGATACTGTCACTGGCATTCCTCAATGACTAGGTAGATCTGAAAATTAAATTTGGGATACATGCTTCACAGGATATCCCAGACCCACACCCCTGAGTTGTCCCTTGTCCTTTGGTCATTTCTGGAACTGATCAAATCATATACAAATATTAATACCTGGCACATCCAGGAGCATTACCTTCAGAAAAAGAGGTAGTGAATAACTGGGATTTGATTTTCTGCCACTGCAAATCCAAAAACCAAGCACATAGACTTCAAGTACTTATGTACATAATACTTCTATATATTTATATGCATAAAATGATCATCTACTTTTAAGCAGACAACCCAGTTTAAAGCCAGCAGCACCTAGTTTCAGACATACATATCTACATATTAATATGTTTAAGCGGAAAGTTTTGCAGGAACTGCAAAAATGCTTCAGACAAGTGAGATGGTTTGATTCAGGATTTCAGCATCTTTTAGTAAAACTAAAGGACTCTTGAAAGGAAAAATAGTTTGAATGAAAGAATTAAAGCTCCTTCCTCTACAAGCGCAAAAAAGATTATTTTAGGTTTTAATATTATTTATTTTCTTATTAATATTAGAATTCAAAGTTTTTTTAAAAATGAGTAGCTTATTGCCTAACTTTTTACATCGATGAAAGCAAGTATAGTTCATGGCAATACTGGGCAACTTGCCATGTTATTCCTACTCCAAAACCTTGGCTCCAGCCCCCAGTTCTCCCTGACAATGGTCCAGCAGGGCGATGATTCCTCTTGTCGTCTAAGACAGTACTGCTGCAACATGTGTTGGTTGTCACCATTGCTCTCC
Source organism: Eurystomus gularis (assembly GCA_013400335.1). Classification (NCBI taxonomy): domain Eukaryota; kingdom Metazoa; phylum Chordata; class Aves; order Coraciiformes; family Coraciidae; genus Eurystomus; species Eurystomus gularis. The sequence goes on along the minus strand of VZZY01025184.1, from coordinate 84,686 downwards.
TCCCACCACCGTTCCCTTGCAATTGCACCTCACAGCACCAGGAGATTGAGGCTCCAGGGTGGTTTTGAGGACTTCACAGCTTAGAGGACATGATAAAAGTACAAATCTTCTTCATCTCTTCCTCTTGCACATCTATTTTGTGGTGAAACCATTTTACAAACCCTTCCTGCATTGCACCAAACAGTGCACACCTGAGAAACAACGTGGTGGTTTTTTTCAAGTTGGCTCATTTTTGGCCAAAAAGAAAAAAGATAGATTACAGTACTAGCCCTTGCTTTGGATGGTAGGTGCAGGGCAGAAATTTGGGGTAAGCGATAACAGGTTACCTGCCTGAGGCATTAACTCAAAGAGCAGTGATAGCTCCTTCTGTATCTACAAAATGATTATTTTCTTTTTTAAGAGGGAGAGGTGCAATGTGATCACAGAGTGCTCAGAAACATATTCCTTGCTCTGCTTTCTCTCTGTAAATCTTCTCGGTGTTCAGCAGGCCAGCCGTGCTGTGGCTGCTAGCTATTAGGGCTGCACACTGCTTTTCAGATTTACAGCTGCAGGCTTGTCACTGCCAGATGCAGCTTTGCTAAGACAGTCACTCAGGAAACGTTGTGAGAAGCAGCAGGTTTCCAGTAAAACATGCCCATAAACACCATGGTTGCTGGCAAAATAAGACTTACACCCAGATGCTTTAGGAGAAAAACAGCCCATTCTTTGTTCACTTTTACCCTGAGGGTTCAACTCAGATCCATAAATACATACAATGGAGCAGCCCATCCAGCTCGGCTGGCCGGCAAGACGCACCATCCCCCAGCTCAGACACTTCTGCTGTTTCTGTTGCGTGGCTCTGGACAAGGATTCTGACTGATGGCAACAATTCAGAAAGCTGTTTCAGTCAGAACTCACATCACAGGCTGTGTGGTTATTTTTGTTCTCTGTGGCAAGTTGAGGAGTGGACTTCGGCAGAGAAACACAAGAATCCAGAGAGTGAAAGGCACAAAACTCCTGCGGCTTCCGAACTATCCCAACAAGACCCATTTCCAGCAACTCCAGACTCTGGGAACAGCAGTGTGCCGCAAAAAAAAAAGTCAAGGTTTAACTGGCACTTCACAACAGGCAAGCAAGGTGGGGACTGGCAGGCTGCTTGGACACTACAGTTGGATGGAAGAAACCACTAGAGCTGGGGATTTCTGGGAGCAGAAGCTCTTCCTTACAGCAGTGGGCTCCACATCAATCACAGAATCATAGAATGGTTCAAGTTGGAAGGGACCTCTAAAGGCCATCTGCTCCAATCTCCTCACTGGCCTTTGCAGAAACAGGGCCACACTTTGGTTTGCAAGAGTAGGGCAGTGAAGCCAAGAGCCCATAACACGTATGGAGAAGTTGGGAAGCATCTTCCACAACTTACATTTCTCAGCATGCGTAGTGACCATAATAGTAAAGCTTTTAATACCAGAGCCAGCCACATTTTGGGAACAGTTTTTTTCTTTTCCTCTTTTTTCTTACTGGGTCTCATCTGGCCACTTCTTTAGATATTAGAAAAAAAAAAAATTAAGCACCATTCCCAGCTGAGATTTCTTGTAATACCCTTCATTTTTATATGCTATATTTTGCAAATTAAGTTTATAACTGTGGCTCATAACAACATATCGCATGACCCTTTTTTTTCCCCATTTCTTTCTCCTCGCTTTTCTTAAGAGAACAAACTTCCCGATCCACTTTCCTCTTGAAGAGTGAGCAGCATTGCCTGGATGCCTAGAAACCATATGTACCTGGGCTGAAGTTTGCCCAGGTCAGAAGGGGAAGGGAATAGAGTCGACTTAAACTCAGATGGCATAGCATAAACAGAGCACTTTATCTTTCTCTCTCATCTCTCTGATGGAGCAGGGCATTTATTTTTCTGGCAAGCGTTATGTTTTCTTTTTAGCCTGTGTAGCACAGAAATCATTTCCTTGTAGCTGTTTTAACAGAGCAGGGTAAAAGTTGATGTATTCATTACAAAGGCTCCCCAAGCAATTTTTTTTTTTTTTTTTTTTGGTGCAATTTATAGAGCTGTACTGAATGAAAGCGATATGCTGCCAGCTTGTCAGCCCGTGCAGGAGCCTGTGCAGCCCTTTGCAGCAAGTGCCTCATCTTGGGAATCCTTCCTGATCTCCAGTGGCTTCGGAAAAAAAGCAATGGCAACTGGAGAGGCAAAACAAGAGTGACAAATTGAAATGGAGAAGTGATACTTCAGAATCCCTCCTGCCCCCGCACACACAGCGGAGAATGATCTTTCCCCCCTTGAGATGCTGGCTCGGTCTGTAGAATGTTTTATTTCAAAAAATAAAAGAGGGGAAAAATGTAGCTCTTTCTCTTTCCTGTAAAGTTAATTAAAATATAGTGCTAGCAACATATCAATAATGCTGTAATGTACAAATTTTGCGCGTTGACCAGAGCTGACACTTCCTGGAGGAGAAAAAATATATTTCCCTGAGGATTAAAAGAAAAAAAAAAAGAGTTATATAAACTGCTTAGAACTGTGAGCTGAGAATGCTGTTCCCAGCCAATGTCCAATTTTCTTCCTCAGGGATTTCATGGCAAATGAAAATCTTTATTGTCTTAGTAGCTTCCTTTGCGATCTGGCTTCTTTTGCCCTCTCTGCACAGAAATGCTCCTCCTGTGAATGTTTTTCCTTCTTTCACACTATGTTTCCAGGTGCGCCATAAGATTGGCAAGCCAGTGCCTAAAATACGAAACTCTGGAAATTTGAAAATAAGATTTTTTTGCAGTCTATAATAGAAAAATAATTTTTTTCTGCATTTTAATAAACACTTTGCTGTGCTTTAATATTTTTAAGATTCTCTCTGGGCCTTTCCATTTCTTTGCCACTGAACACAATTGTGCCAGAGTACCCAGGCTTCATTGCCTTTCCATCTCCATTTTAGATTTCAATTTTACTTTGTAATTTATTTTTTAGTTTAACTTTCTTTCCTCTTACCAGCAAAGGTAAGTCTGAACACGTGATTTTTCTTAGAATATTTCTTGATTTATTTTTAGAAGTTTTAATTCCTTGGTATAACTTTAATTAATTTAAATGAAGAGATTCCAATCTAGTCTCACAGAGGGTTTTGTCCTGTCTTTTATCCCCTGTTACCGCTCAGTGAATACTCCAGCAAACACCATTCCTTGACATGGTTAACACTTTGGGAATGAGATCCTGCATGGCTGCCCAATGAAGCAGTTCTGAACCATGTTTCAAATGTGTTAAAGCAGCTTCAGACTCCCTTATTTTCTCTTACCTGCCATGCATGGCTTCAGTACAAGCAAACCACATAATGAGACACGTGCAATGGAGAAAAATGGAATGAATTGAAAAAATTAATTACTGCAAAGGAGAAGAAGAATACTCTTGCATTGAGCAAGATGTTTCACTAGTGTCTTATTCCGTTACGGTGCATCTTGAGGTCGTAGTTCCACAAAATAGTGAGATAAATGTTTCTTTAGAGTGTGAATAACAAGCAAAGGTGCTGCGGAAGCACCTTGCAGTTTAGATGCAGTTCTGAACATTGCCACATACTCTAGAGCTATACCTAAACTTTGACAGGTGATACAGGGTCAACAGCTTGTCTTTTGAGCCATTAATTGATGTACACACTTAAAAGGGATTCTATATCTAGAAAAATGGGCAGTTAGAGCTCAGAGAGAGAAAGGAAATGATTCTTTTGCATTCTATTTTCATGGAATATGCTGATGACATCATTCCAGCAGGGAGGAGTGAAGCACAGTGAGTGGTTAGGTCACCTTGATGAGGGCATCGAGAATCATTTTAACTAGACATATGAGGAGCGCTGTTATTTTTTTATATGTTATTTTTATTGTGCTTGTTTCCCCAGGAATCTGCATTTAACAGAGGGATGTTTTATGTGGTGTGGTCTGGTTTTGTGCCTGGAGGTTGTCATGTTTTTTGGGGGGGGAGAAATGAATGTATATAATTTTTATATATATATATAATACTTATACGTCTTTTTTAGATATACCATCCTAGTTTTTGCCACATAAAAATTATAGAAGTAGTGAGCTTTTATATATGCACCATTTCCCACAAAGTATACGCAACATGACTTCTGGGAGATCTGTTGGGTTATGCTTTGTAGTTTCATAAGTCTAGCACTCTGGAGTAAAAAGCTCTATAAAAATTCCTTTATCATTATTTTAATAGATGGAACCTTTTCATTGAAAAAAAAGTTTGTCTAAACCAAAAAAGCCTCCCAGATAGTGACAGAGTGTATGCGTATACTGTATTTTGGATGTAAATGAAAACATTTTAGAATTTTGCAATGGTTTGGAAAATCTTTCATGTTCATGGGTTTTCTGTCTGAAATAATCTAGACTAGAGCAGTGAAGGAACCTAAAGGGGCTGTGTGAGACCAAATGCTAGCTCACTAAAACTGCAGATACCTACAGACACCTTCTGGGAGGAACAACTTCCAAAACAGGCTCCCTGAGGATATTATAAGGGTATTTGAAAGCAGAGGAATAAGAGCCCAAAAAGCAAGTGTGCTGCTGTCTCTGCTTTTGACATGATATACCAAGAAACAGTTGTTGCCCCTCATCTGGACTTTATGTTTGGATGCGACACTTGGCATTCCCACTCCAGCTTCTGGAGTTGGATTTCTAAACCTTTTCTTTCAAAGCACAACTGCCATGGAGGAGCTAATGCCTTTATTTAATATAATAACTCCGTGATTAATATATCCTGTCAGTGTGTGGGAAACCTGAATTCAATTTCCTCCTCTGCCTGAGGGATTTGAACTTCGGACCACACAGAGTGACCTGATCAGCAAGCTACAGTATTTTGTGGGTGAAGAAGACTCTCATTCATACTTTTGAAGATGTCCAAGCAACATGCAAACCCAAGTATTAAGGCGACTAATTGCTCTGTTATCTAGTGGTTAGTGTTCAAAAAAACCCCAGCTTTTCCTATTCCAAGTAGGAACTCAAAGGTGCCAGTGGGTAATTTCTGAGAGTATGTGTCTACCTGAGCTCTGCGGATCCACATTCCAGGCTGCCCAGGGCAGTGGTGGAGTGCCCATCCCTGGAGGAGTTTCAAAGCCAGGGAGATGTGGTGCTGAGGAACATGGTTTAGTGGTGACCTGGCAGTGCTGGGTTAATGGTTGGACTTGATGATCTGAAAAGTCTCTTCCAACCTAAACAATTCTACGATACTTTTGAGGGTTGTAATTCTGATGTGGGCACAGGAGTCCACCCACAGCTTTTTGTAGGTTCAAAGCAAGAACCACACTCCCTTCAAAAGCTGAAGGGTGACATTCTTGATCACTTTAGTGTGTTTGCAGGGCCATGCCATGCTTGGCTGATTGCATTGGGGATGGTTGCTTACTATTCCATCTTGCTGTTAAACTGTTACATTTTATAGGTTGCTCAGTTATTTTCATTCCCAGTGCCACTACAGCTCTGAAACCAATTGTGGACGTGTGTAGGTCAAGGGGAAGGAAAATTAAGGGTCATCGTAAGTTTATACAGTGGTGCTTTTTCATTTTCTATAAAGCTAACTACATTTAGGCTCCCTGTTGGGTAAGCTTTTTTCCCTTGTCTATTATTTTCAAAGAAGAGAGTGCATATGACAGTCTGAGAATAGCACCAGCCTGCACACAGATGGTAGGGATTACACCACACTGAGCCTTGACCTTCAAAATCTTTTCAAGGTTCCTCTTCTTTGACAGGTGGGCTGGCTTTTGTCAATTACTTTCATTAATGCCTTTTTTTCATTATGATCAATTACCTGTGCTTTAGCCTGTGTCTCAAAATTACAGCAAGGCAGGTTCCCAGTTTAAAAACTGAAACTGTTTACCATGTTTTTCCCCATTTTCTGTTGCCTCAAAGTCCTCTGAAGCACTGGAAGATTTAACTCGTAATGGAGAAATATTGCCCAGTTTCTACTCATTTCTGTCAGTCACTTGGGCTATGAGATTCTGGGCAGCTCAAAAGGTATAGAATAACCCATCTAATCATGGATCAGGGGACTGTATTTAAAACATATTATTTTTGGAGATCCTAAGAATGATTTAAAAGTTAAATATGGGAGCAGAAGATAAACATCGATTTTATAATGTGGAAGGAAACTTTGCATAGGCTTGATACAGCCATTCTTGTAACATAAAGGTGCTCAGATGTAATAATCGAATGAAAACCAGCTATTCCAGGCCCAGGTCATTGATTTCAGTGGAATTCACTGTTGCAGATGGAAGCAGGATTTAGCCCTTTCTTCATAGGGACACTGACAAGCAGGCCAGAAATTCAGATGACTGTTGGAACCCGCATGACTTGAACAGCCAGAGCCATAGTAGTCTGCAGAACTGGGCTGCTGATCTAAGAACAGCTTCTCTTGGGAGTTTGTTTTTTCTCTGCTGTTTTGGGGCTATCCGAAAATACTGTACATGGTTCTCCTCCACCTCATACAGCCATTTCTGGCAGTGTAAGAAAGGTGGGAATTGGTGACCAGTCAATAGGATACTGCATGTTTCTCCCATAGTTCAGAATCACACAAAAAATGTCTGGTTTGAATTTATTTACATCTTCATCTAGATGAAGTTGCTCAGAGCTCCGTCCAACCTCACCTTGAGTGTTTTCAGAGGTGGGGCATCGACCACCTCTTTGGGCAACCTGGGCCAGGGTCTCACCACTCTCAGTGTAAAAAATGTCTTCCTTCTCTCCAGTCTAAATCTCCCTCTTTTAGTTTAAAACCATCACCCCTTGTTCTGTCACAACAGGCCCTGCTAAAGACTGTCACATAAGGTTATGGCAGACCATATCCTGTCAATGTATGGCAAAAAGGCAAAATGAGACTCTTCATCTCCTCAAGTCCCTTCCACGGCCTCCTTGCTCTCAGCATCTTGAACAAGGAGCTGAAAGGCTGGGTCTGATTTAATTGGTCAGTGCCATTTGCCCTTATCCACACGGGAGAGCACCAGGTCTCCAAGAAGACCACGTGTGTCCTCTCTCCCACACAACTGGCAGCAGATGATGTCTCAAGAGCAATAGAGATGAAGGGAAGAATTTGTAAAGGATTGAAATGTTTTCCTGGCTTGGCATCTCCTTTTACACAGTGCTGAAATGGGAGGGACAATCTAGTCCCAAATCAAACCTTAAAAGGTGCCAACATAGAGGACAGCCAGAGGGATAGAAACTCCTCATGCTCCACAAGGGAGACAAGCAATTAATGCTCGTTAATGTTAACAAGAGTTACTGCGTAAATCCTCAGTTTCCTGGACCAAGCAGAAGAAAGTCTAAAACCATAATAAATCTGTCTCAAATTTAGTAATATTTATTCCAACTACAGTATAATCACTAGAATAACATTGTGGTGCTGTAAAACATGTTGAAATATAGTGTTACATCATCACTGCTATTTGTTACTGCAATTCTATTATAATAAATTATGGTGTGACCCACGGTGTAGGATTAAAACTACAGTTTTAATATGGCATTTTCTGTCTGCATAATACTCATGGTCCAGGACAGTAAGAGTTTTGATCTAAAATAAATTTGTGATAAAAGAGCTTTTACTATGAAACTTTGTTTAAAAGAGATTTATCATTAGCACCACACATGAGGGGAAAAAATCAAAATTTGAAGTGCTCCATAAATTGACTCCATTTTACCATGTGACTTATCATTTAAAATTCACTTTTAAAAAAATTATACTCAGTTCCCATAAAAATCTTAATCAGAAAAATGAGCTATTCATTTCAAAAGCCACAAGCTACCTAAAAACTAAAAACAATTACAGCGTAGGGTTCCTTGTTTCAATACTGAAAGGAAAACTATTTTCAGGCTCCTGAATGAGAATTTTGCATCAGATTCTAGTAAAAGTAGGTTAGGTCTCTCATGAGTACTACTAGAGTGAATAACTTAGAGGTGCTAAGCCAAATATGTGCTGGATTCTGGTGTTTGTTTTTTTTTTTTTAAAGAATTAATATGAGAATAGGAACATACAGAATAGTTTAGAAATTCAGGTAACTAGAAAGAATTTGCTCAGGTGGAAGCTTCCTAAAATTGAATTCAGTCCCTACACTGGGTCTTATCTGCAGATGCAGTAGATGCTTTAGCCATCATAGGAAGTATTTATCTTAAACATAAAGGTTTTGGGAAAAGGGGATTAGACTGATTTCGTCAATACATACCACCTCTTTGGAAAGGTGCTGAAACATTTAACCAATTAAAACCATGGGAATATGTTCATCAGCGAAGTGATGCATCTTGACCTGCACAAAAGCTAATTTGTATCCTTCCTTTTTAAGACAATGACTACAGAAAGAATCAGCCTTTATTTGGATGGGATGCGCTGAAATTACCTTTTTTCCTTTCTAAGTTGTGCTTAAATTTGGAAACCCCCTTGGGCATTTATTCATCATCAAGCATGTGTTTAGAACTTACCAAAAAATACAGGAAAAAAGGAACACTGAACAAATAGACTTCAGGGGGATACCTCAAATGTCTACTTACTGCTAAGCCTGCACTTAAGTTACGCTGAAATGGGTCTCACTGAGATTAATGTCAGCAGAAAAGCAAAAAATAGCCAATTACAAATGTGAAATAAATTATTTTGTTCATTGGATCATTCTTACAGAGGCGAACATGGGTATCTCTGAAAGACACAGTCTCCAAGAATTTAGCTCAGTAGAATTCCCACAAGAGTTTAGAACAACTGAAGAGCAATGAACTGGGCTCTGAAGTGGGTATTTATTGAAAACTTACATCCAGTTCATATTTATAAGCACTTAGCAAGTATCTACAGATTTTAAGATCTGCCTTAGAACGCTATAGGTGTGAGAAATTATCCCAAAACTTTGTGCACACTTTGTGCTTTAATTCAAAGCTTTGTTCTTTAATTGGCAAGCTCTTAAACATATAATATGCCAAATTAAAGTAAAATAATCTGTTATTTTTCTTATTAATGACATAATTATATTGCACCACTATAAAATTGCTTTCAGTCTAATTATGCCTAGGCAGAGATTACTGGTAATTAATATAACAAATAATTTTGACTCCAACTGGCAATAATTGCTTTGTTGAAGAACTTGCTAAAACCCTTAAGTAATTTTATTACTTCTACATAGAGTATTGCAATAATTCTTCAGCAGTTAGTAATTAATTACTTAAAGAAATAAGTAATTAATTGCTGCATTGAATTACTTTTTTGAAACAGAACAAGTACAGTGTATACATGTGCGCTCAGAGCTGCTGGTGAATGGCTGCTGCTGGCCACTGGGTCTGGAGCCCCAGAGCACTGAGCAAGAACTGAGGTCTGCTGCTCACCAACTGGGAGCGCTGCCCAAACTGCTACTCCACCCAGTCCTAGGAGCCACAGGAACCAGTAAGTGACTATAGAAATGAGCGCCGAAGTCCCTAAATGCCTAACGTTCCCCCAGAGCATCTCTAAAGCTGCAGCGTGAGGGTGATGCTTCGTGGGTAACTAGCTGCCAGAAGCCCTGTTGCAGGCAAGACTCCAGGAACCTGAAGTGAGAGTCTGAAGCAGAAAGAAAATCCCTGTATTTACAGGGGGAAAGAGTAGATTTCTTTTATTTGTGGCCATTGTTCTGTGTTTGTACACATGCACTCATTGCATGGTTGTTAAAGGGAAGCTGGGCAGCTGTGAACAGGCATGACGTTCAAAGTGGTCCAAGAACGTGCTGTTTCACTTAAAAGATGATCTGCCCTGTGAAATACTTTGGGAACTTCTGATATATCATATTATCCCAGGACATGGCACATAAAAATACAGGTCTGTGAAAGTCTGTCATTTAAAAGGCCACATAGTACCATGTTTTATATGGGTTAATATCCATCTTAATAATAAATCTCTTCTTCTCTTTTGGAAAATACATGGTCTAAAATTTAAAAGTAAAATTTAATTTCCTCTTCTTACCAAACACTATGCCTCAGTACCAGGCTCATGCTTCAAGCTCCGTTTCACTAAGGAATCATTTTAATCTTCTGTACTTTGTGTTGCCTCTTTATGTCAAATATTTATACATGTTTTATGTTTTCACCTGATCTTATCTTCCCACTAGCACTGAGATACGAGTTGCTGCTGCTGATACCACCCATGTCTATCCATTCTCTAAAGTCTTTGTGACCTATCAATCAAGGTGGGAAAAATTTCACAAGTCTGAGAAAGGCCCCTTAAAGTAAGATTTAAAATTTAGCTATAATAAGGAAAAAACAGAGTAAATGTTATGATGTGGGACATTAAAGTCCTGAGGATCAAATTGCAGATATCTAATGTTCATCTGTCAAACAAAAGTAAAATAAAGAGGCAGTTCAGTGGCCCTTGGCAGAAATTTTCCAGATGAACTTGTTTTCATCAAAAAAACCCCAATAATTTTTCCAAGATTTACAGCAGCATAGTAAGTGGGACTTCAGAGCAAAGTTTCGTCTGACCAAATATACTAATGACACCCGAAGTTCGCATTTGAAAAGGGATTTTTTTTTTTTCCAATTCAAGGTGGTTGTGTGCTTCAATGTTTTAAAATTTCCTAAAGTCTTGTGTGCAGTGGCAGCAGCCTCACTTGAAATTAAACAGTTTAATTTGCTGAAATGAAATTTTTAGTACTCTGCAATAAATGTATAACAGCCAGAGTTGCAAATTAATACAAAATCTCTATCAATGCACCACAAGGCTTTTTCTCCAGCATATCAGCTGGGCATCATCCAGAGATGTTTCTAAAGTGAGCTGAAGCCTGTTCTTTCTTGCTTTTTCTCTAAAACTTTAGGTTAGTATTTTCGTAACACTACTGACTTCCTTCGATGTGGGGGTGTTTCAGGAAAGGCAAGGTTTATATTGGGACTTTAACATCATTTTGGGCTCCTAAACTTAAACTATTGTTCTGACTGTTATTGCTAATATTATTATTAAGCTAAATAAAATCCACAATGGACCTCATGTTTATCCACAAGCAGTAGAATTAGAAAAATCACAATGAGCAAAATACTCGGGATTTGTCAGAATAAAACTCGTAATCCTCTTTTGCTGTGTTGTTCTATTACTCCACAAAGCTAAAAATATCCTATACATACTAAAAAGAGCATATTCTGAAACCCAGCCTAAAGGTTTAATGCTGAGATATGGTTTCAAATCTTTTTCCTGTGAAAATTGGGTCCCGGTCGTAATAGCTTAGATCACAGAAAGCATTCCTCAAGCTGTTATTTGCAGGATAAACTGGGTTTAAGAAAAAACCTTATTTGGGAATTTATTATTGCATTGCTCATAAAACAACATCCCGTAGTTCTATGTCACTAGCTTGTGACATACTCACAGAAATCAGAAAAGGATTAGCTGGCTTTGATACCAAACATATTAGAACAATCCCTTTGTATCTGACAGCAAATTGCAAACAGCAGCTCCGATCCTCTAAGTCGGTGAGGTTCATGTTTCAGAAGTGCTGAAATATTCAACAGCTTATTAATAGTCAATACTTAATGTTTCATCTGATAGAAAACAGTATTCCTCCAAATATTTGAAGTTACAGCAAGAAAGTAGCCAAGAACAGAAATGTTCTGAATTGGGAATTTTGAAGTGACCTTACTATTAAATTAATAAGCATGAGTAATGAACTAATGGAAACTCCACTGTCCTCATAGACATGCACATACCAACCATGTTCAAGCAATCTGTATTTTGGTACTCAGTGCTGTACAGGAGGACTCGTTTTGTACACACAGCAATGTCTGGAATAGGCTTTTAAAAACATTGTAGGATTTTTATCTATTGAGCAAAAGGCATCTTCACAGGGCGCAAAATGCCACGCAATTTAAGTAAAATAATACAACTAAATCAGTTGCAATGATTTATGGGATAATTTAATAATCTAGAAGTCATAGGGCTTATATGTAAAGGTGCTAAATGCTAAAACTGTGATGAGAAGTGGCTTCATATCTAGCATTAGCTCATAGACAGAGCTGAACACTGGTGATGCCTTTTACTCTCCCAAAAGAAAGGTATTTCAGAAAGAAATAATATTCTATTTGGATTTGTTCTTCTTCCTTCATTTTGAAGACAATAGGTGATGCTGTACTGGACAGAGAACAGGAAAGAAGTTATTTTATTGGAATATCTGCGCAAAGCATGTAAAAATTTACTACATATGTAAAGATTTAGCAGGAAATTAAGCAAATATGTGGAGGATTCTACTACTTCTTTTGAGGATGTCATGTGGCTGCCAGTGCACCGGGCTTTACAGGGAGCCCTTGCCAAAAATGTGGAAAGGCAGAACCATTTTATTTCTGTTCGCACTATCAAAATTGCGTGGAGGTGAACCCTCCACTAAAGAGTCCTGACAGCTTCCAGGCTCATGCTCCAAGTTCTTCAAAGGGGGAATTTGCTTTTCTGGGATGTGCACTGTGTTTTTCAGCCAGACACTGGGCTATAAATGCGGTCACTAATACAGGTGGGTTTTGCCTCAGTGTGAATATTAGAAAACTACAAAATGCTCATGTAACAATGCAATATGGGAACTTTTTGGAATACAAACATTCATTTACTCATAAATGACTCTGAAACAGGACAGCAGAAACATTGGAATGATTTGGGTTTTTTAATCCAGCAATGTAGTACAGCACCTTTTCATCTTTTGCTTTGTACAATGTAGCTCAAAAATGTTTAAAGACTACTTTAGAGAGCGAAATGTCATGTTAGAAGATGAGAAGAAGCCAAGGTGTGCCCTTGCTTACAGGCCTAACTGACATCATGAAGAGCACCAGGCACCTGTTGCCATGAGGTGTTTGATATTCATTGGGTTTATTTTACTTTGTGATACCAGAGGCAAAAGTGCAGCTTCATTTTATCATAAATCAGAAATTTTCTTCTCACAGCTTAAATGTGAGTATTGCAAAGGATGGCCTGCGGTGCTCTTCCCAACTCCCAGGCCCTTTCATGTGTTACATTCACGGATAGGTGAATATTTCTTCCACCTGTGTCCAAAGAGGAGAATTCAATAAGAAATCTATCCTCCATTTTAACAAAGTTGGTTGAGGTTCCTCCTTTTCAGTAGAGGAATGCGATCCCCCCACCCTGAAAATATCGCTTGTGGGAATATTGTGTTCACCGCATCCTGCTAGATCCATTATCATTAGTTAGAGCAGGTAAGCAGATGTGCAGGTTGCAGAAATGCAGGACAACATTTGTAAAGGAAAATACAGAAAAGAATATGCCTTTATTATTAATTTGCACACACGCTAGACTTGTCCAAACACATTAGGTGTAATAGTCTCCCTTCCCAGAGATCTCAGAAGTACATACTGTGGTAGACCATAAGGTCCTGAGCAGGAGTAATTGCCAAAGCAGCTGTTATCGAGCAAATGACTAGCTAAAAAGTTGTACAAAGGTCTCTTGCTTTCCCCTCTACAAAGTGCAACACTACCTAGCACCATGTTAAAATTGCTGGTAAAGGGTGAGCTACAAACATTGCTCAGAACCGATTTGGTTTTTAGGTTGAGCAGCAGCTAAACATAAGGGCCAGCTCCTTGGCTGTCGTGCTTCTGGTCAATAAAATCAAGAATATTTTGAATAGCTGGTGAGCTAACACTAGGCATCCCATAGCACAACATAAAAGACCATCCTTTGAATCTCCCTGATGCTGGTAAAATCCAGAACAGCTATAACGCAGTTCTTGGGCTCGGTCTGACTTTCCCGTTCTGTCAAAGAAATCAGAGGTAGGCCAACCGTGGTGTTTAAAAAGGGGTCAGATCTGGGGAATAACTTGCAGTTTAAACTGCAAGTCCATTTGCAGGCAAGCTTTAGGTCTAGAGGAAGGGCTTTTAGGTATGGATTTGAAAATGGAGGCGTTGATTTCATTTTCCAGAATGGAATGTCAGAAATACCTCAGAAGCAGACAATAAGGGAATTATTTAGTCAGATGAGGCAGGGCTGACATTAGAAATTTAACCAGTGTCTTGAATTCCAATTTTTCCACATTCAGGACAACCTATTACTAGTGACACAAAACCAAAGGACTCTGTAAACTTTTTCTGTGGGTATCCTTAGCACTGTTGTCCACCAGTCATTTGGATTAGATCTATTCCAGCTGGTTTACAGGCCAAAATTTCAATATGTCCTAAAGGTCTCGAAATGAACTGGTGCAAAAATTGAGCTCCTTAGTCTACAGGGACATTAGAGAGTGCTTGAGAATGAAAATCCCTAAGGTCAATAATCACAGCCTGCAGAGGGTAGGTCCAGTTCACCAAACCAGTGGGGAAAGGGATTGCTTAAAGAATAACTTCTGCGTGATCAGAAAGTCACCTCAACACAAAGCAGCAGCATTAGCTTAAGTTTCAGAGACAAACTACTCCAGCTGGTATGTGGTTAGGTCATAGGGCCCACCCCTCAAGCATATGGAGTAACTGCAATTTTTTTATGGTGTTTGGCTATGAGCCTTACTTGAAATTGCTACTTGGTAGAATAAATTCCTACTGGTATGTACTGTGTGTTAGGGTTTAAATGGTTTGGAAGCTGAAGTAGGATGCCTTCTGAATTTCTGGCTCTGAAAAACATATGGGGAAGTAACCCTCCCTCACTGGAGTTACCTGTCATTGAGTGAGGGCAGAGAGGACTCCTCAAGGTGTTTGGTGTGTAATTACTTTGTGTCGGAACCTTTGTGTTAGTCTTTAGTCTTCTACTTGAGAAAACTAGAGGATATGGAAAACATTGCTGTTAATTGTGTTTGAATCTCAACGGCTTTCAAATGCACACTGTTTGGGGGAAATATGTCCCATGCAGGATTATGTGGCTGCCTTTTGGCACTTCAATCCCATTGGTGTAGGTGTGGTGTCTTTTGCTTCCTTCAGCTGGCAGCCAAAATTTCCATGACCTATTATTTCATCAGTCCTTCCAGTCTCTGGGAGCAGAAAAATAATCATTGTCATGTTTAATGACAGCAGCTCCTCATGTGCTTGAGCCAAGGGCAGATCAGGAGAAACCAACCACTGCTAACTGAATAAATCTTAGCCCTGTAGAGAGTTGAGATGCTTACAAACTTCACAAACTAAAGGTATTCAGTAATTTAATGTTCTGAGGAGTCATAGAATCATGTTCCAGTCTTTCTTTTTTTAAGGAATTCACTCTTATTTACTTATTTGTTACATTACCGACCTCAGCAACATAAATCATTATTAGGCTGCTGTAAATAATTCAGACAGAAGTCTTGCATTGATGTAATTCACTAGACAGGATTATTTATTCAGTGAGATTCACTCAGTCTGTAAGGTTCACATGCTGCCAGCACCATGGTTTGATTTGTACTTTTCTTTTTTCTTACAGCCCCCCACAAGCCCGAAATCCTTTCTTTGCTTGCTGCTGTTCCCTTTTCTTTTGGAGATCTACAGGTGGAATAACTTCTGTGTGCTTTCTCATTAAAGACTAGAAGGATAGAGCTGATACCTCACGTCGAATCTTTTTGTGCTTTTTTTTTTTGTTTCTCACCAAAAAACCCATAAATACCTATCTGGAGCACAGATGAGCTACTAATTGTCATCAGATCTTTCTATCAGGAGTATCCCAGGTGTAGCACCTATCTGATTTTCACAGCACAGCTAAGAAAGTCTTATTTTTAGTCTGGCAACCTTCTGTTGTCCTAAAATCAGTAGGGGCTTCTGTTTCAAAACCTGCTTAATATACTATTATTTTACAGTTACTAACTTTCATGCTTTTATCAAAAGTTTCACAATATTTGGTATTTTTCCTCAGGTCCCATTTCCTGGGGTAATGTGATTAAGTGAGTCTCTTGGGAGCCATATTAAAAAATTATTTTCTTTTTCTTTTAGCTGAACAGAAAAGTGTGAAAATGTGACCCAAGTGCATGCTGAAAGCTTGAAAGCCAAAGGCAAATAACTCAAAGTTTCTTATGTGAAAAATAAAGTTCTTTAAATGTGATATTCATGATTTTTGGAAGGACAAGACCATTTAGTTCTCAATACGTGGGACAATCAGTTCTACACAGCTGTAACTGGAGTTTTACCATGCATACATGTAGAAATAGATTTTTAATTACCAGCTAGTGTCCTTCCATGTTTGCCTGTTTTCTTAGCTTCCTGTATAAGAAAGTAGTTATTTCTGTTTGTTCAGGGAAATGATGCAATTGCTTTGTTCTTGTAAATTTAAACCATTGTAAGTAATGCTGAGATTTGTCCACTATTAGCACAATCATTCTAAAAACTGAGATATTAAGCTGGCAGGCAATAAATCCAAATCGGCAATTAAATGAATGGATTTTTAATAAGTATTTTCAAATTCCTTGAGGGAAACAATTAGGAGTATTCACTAATATTCTTACTTTATCTGCTCTTTCAAGGGTGTCTGCCTACGCACAGACTTTTTTCCCACCTATGCACACCAAAGACAATTGGTGAAAGCAGCATTCTCCTGGGTCCTGTGGACTGCTTTAGTAACAGATATTTTGGACTGAATCTGGAGGCACTGTCTTCAAATAAATGCAGATATCAGATTGATGTAACTAGAGCTACAGGAAGCTCAGGATGCAATAATTCATTAAAAAAGAAAAAATCCAGCTCATTTTAATTCCTTTATAATGTGCCAAAACATCAATTCAAATTATTTGTGGTTAAGGTTGTTATCTTTATTTCAGTAATGTATGAAAGTAGCCAAATATTCTGTTTCATAGCATGTCAAAGTGCCGACTTCACTACTAACTTAAACCATCATGGCCATCTGCAATAAAATTCATTCTTGCTTTGGTTTCCAGAACCATTGTTAAGCTCGTAGACTAAACATTTAACCGTTGTAAGCAGTCAGCAGCTTTATTGCTTCTCCTGCCCTTGCAGAGGCATCCTGGATCCAATTTGTCCAAGTATATCAAAGTATTAGAATTTTGAAGTACCCCGAGCATTTTGGAAAGCTTAAAGGCTATTTGTCGTCTGAAATGTTTGAATGTAAACTAAAATGAAAATAATCTTGATTTCTTTTCTTTCTGTTTTAAATGACTGTCACATTTCTGCTCCGAAAAAGCCCCTGAAGCTCAAATTGTACAGTTTCCCTCGCCTTTTTTTCCCCCCAAGTAATTGCAAGTAAGCTGGTTTCAAGTTACGTGGTCAGCTCGGCTTCCTTCATCCTGAAAGTCCTCTCTTCCTGTATAGTTCAATGGATTAAACGCCATCAATTTGTCTCAACTGCTCTCTAAGTTTTTTTGCTTTTTTTTAGCACTAGATTGCAAATAAATACACGGTCAATTGATCTGTGAGGCTAAGCTAGTCCCAGACTCAAAATGACAGAACTGTCTGACCTGGTTAAAAACAATATTCAGCAAGCACAGCGCTAGGGGAAATGTGGGTATCTGGCCCGCCAAAGCAGTCATTAATTACCTTGAAAATACATTAATTACCTTAAAATATTTGAAAAATCATAAAACCGTATTTGGTAATAGGGCAGTAATTCACTAACACTTTTTTAAAAAAAATTTTTATTCTAAACGTATGTGAAATGCATATATATGCACAACAAAAAGTTTATTTTGGTCATTACGTATAGTATTAATCCTGGACAGGCTTCCTGATAGCACCTTAGTCCGTTCAAAACACTTCTGAAGTCACAAAGCAGTCATGATACGTACAATTTTGCAACCAGGTGCATGGTCTGGATGTTATAATATACATTCCACGTTACTTAAAAAATCCTAAGGCTGGAAAGGACATGTGCGGTCAGCTTAGTCCATTCCCCATGCCCAGGACAGAATCAGCTGTGCCCATGTCACTACTACCANCAGGTTGCTCAAGGCCCCGTCCAACCTGGCCTTGAACACCTCTAGGGATGGAGCCGCCACAACCCGCCTTGGGCAACCTGTGCCAGGGTATCACCACCCTCAGCATGAAGAAGTGTTTGTCAAAACTGTCTTCAAAGAGAAACTGGCAGCATCAGGAGGTTGCCAATGATTCCTCTCTCTACTATTTTTAAATTTTTTCTCCTTATGTGAATTCACCTAAAATGTAAGCCCTGTAGGTTCGAATTCTATTCATTAGCAACGTACAGAAGTTATAGACTTCCTTTTCCCAATATATTTGTGTACTTGAAGACTGTTCTTACATTTCCTGCCATCGCTTCCTTCATTGCCAACCCCCAATTTGTCTAGTCACTACCTGCAGATCACATTTTCCAGTGCTTTTTTGAATTCAGTCTGCAGACTGCTTTTGTCAGACCCTCTCCACCCGACCTGTCTCTCTCGAAGGTAGCACCCATAGCAGAGGCTCAAGGGCCAGGGCAGGAGGAAGATACGCCTGCAGATTGCACAAACCGACTTCTCCTCGGCCCTTCTCTTTGGATTTTACAGGATACCCCAGCAGTATGGATAACATACTACAGTTATTTAAATGAGTGGAAATACCTAAATGTATCAATCCTAGTTAGAGGCAAAGAACCTGAGTCATTAGAAAATCCACCCTGCTTCAGCGATCAGAACAGAAGTCTTATAAATTTCTGGTTTGTGTGCCTTCAAATTAAAACTTCTATAACCATGAAATCCCACTTGTGCTTTTTTTTTTTTTTTTTTAAAAGAAGAGAAGGACAGGCTGTTGAAAATTGTCCTGCCATATCCCCTTCCAGGCTGCTAACCCGTATGCCTGCAGACTGTTTCTGCCCCACAGCATTAGTTACCAGGAAATTATGGACTTGTGAGAAATAAAATGTAGCAGAATAAGTTAAAGGATGTTTAAATGTAGTCCTGATTTTATAACTTGGCCACTATATTCCCCTTTTAAAACTGCCAATAAACCACTGGGAATTTTCTTTTTCTTGCTGATCCTCTTTGAGACCTCTACGAACAGCAGAGAAAACAACTGCACCATAATAAAAGCAGGGGTTTGGTTTTTTTTTCTAAAAAAATTGAGGCATTGGGTAAAGGTCAGTGCAACAACCTTTGAAAGCACAGAAAGAGCAATTTTCCCCCTTTTGCCTTTTTACTGGTTTTCAATGCGATGTGAAAAATCATTTTTAAGTTTGCCCATCTGTTTTACATAAAACCTCAGCTGACCTTACACAACGTGAAACAAATGCACAAAAAGCTTTGCTGTTGGGCTCTTGCCAGTGAGACAGGGCGAAAAGAAAAGAATATGTAAAGTTAGAGCCTGCTCTGGTGTGAATTAGCCCAGCTCCAGTGGGGACTTCTGTTGATTTACACCAGCAGAGGCTGAGGCTTGTATTTCTTATAAAAGCCAGATTTGTTAGCCCCAGTCCTGCTACCATTGAAGCTTTGCTATCGATTTTCGTGGAAAAAGGACACTCACTGGAGGAGCGTGTTTGCTGCAGGTAAGCAGAACTCATCCATACTCAGCGAGCTGGGGGAAAGTAACTGAGATCTGTGGAATTCATAGAATCATCATAGAATCTTAGAATAGTTTGGGTTGGAAGGGACCTCAAAGACCACCTAGCTAGAACCCCCCTTCCATGGCAGGGACACCTCCCACTAGACCAAGTTGCTCAAGGCCCCATCCAACCCGGCCTTGAACACCTCCAGAGATGGAATGTTCACAACCGCCCTGGGCAACCTGTGCCAGTGTCTCAGAATTGGAGGTGTTAAGACTCCATGACAGACTTGGGAGGTCCTCAGCATGCAGAGGTGAGGCTCATGTCCTGCTGCTGTTAGCCTAACTTCTCCTATGCAGTGTTATCATATGGACATAAAGTGAGTCCTGAGGAAAGGAGGAACTACTGGGCAGAGTCAGAGAACTACCGGAGAGAGTCCAGTGGAGGCTGTGAAGATGCTGAGGGGCCTGAAGTGTCTCTATGCCGAGAAAGGGCTGAAAGCCCTGGCGGTGTTGAGCTGGAGAAGAGAAGACTGAGAGGGGATCGATCAATAGCTAAAGGGCGGGGGCAAAAGGATGGGGCCAGACTCTTGTCAGTGGTGCCCAGCGACAGGACAAGGGGCGACAGGTACAAATTAGAATGCAGGAAGTTCCTTTCTTTTAAGGGTGCCAGAGCCCTGGCCCAGGCTGCCCAGAGAGGTTGTGGAGTCTCCTTCTCTGGAGACTTTTACCTGGACATGTTCCTGTGCAACCTGCTCTAGGTGACCATGCTTTAGCAGGTGTGTTGGACTAGGTGATCACCAGAAATCCATTCCAACCCCTGCCGGTCTGTGATTCTGTGAGGTTGTGCCACGTGTGGAACGAGGTGAGGCATGCGGAAGCACAGCACGCCAGGAGAAAACTATCATCTTTAAATGCTCACACATCTTACCCTGCACTTCAGTAGAACTTCTGTTAATGTGTCTGAGGGGTGAACTATGCCCGTTATATCAACAGTCCAATCTAATATGATTAATGAGTATAAAGCAAGGTTCAAGCTTTTAATTAAAAAGGCAATCCTAAGTTACTGAACAGTGAAGGTCTAGCTAAGTTTCTCAGAAGTAGGTTATTTAATAGAAGGAGATGCCCCAAAGAGGCACTGGGCCAAAAATCTCTCCTGTGTTACATTTTCTAGACAGGTCTTGACTCTGATTTATGCCAGAGAGTGGAATTGGACATCTACAGGAATGAGCACATATATATGTGTATTACAGTGTGCACATACAATGGTGCCTACACGTAGAGATTGCCTAAACTTTCCATTAATAGCCAAAGTTTTTCCAGTTGCTTGTTAGTTTGCTGTACTACTCAGTATGAAAATTCTTCTTTATAGGATATCTGCCACACCTTAAAATTTTTTTCTGTGTGCAAAAAAAAACCAAACAAACCCAAGAAATGTTATTTTGACATGGTCAAGAAAAGACTTTCCACAGACTATAGACTTCTAAGTGAGTTTCAACATTTGGACTGAAAGTGGTTGCTGTATATTTATCAAAGATCTGGTTCTTTCTCTTTTCTTATTGAAAATGGTCCAAATTTGACTGTGTCATGGATTTCAGTTCACCCATGTCCAATGAAGACTTGACAGAGGTTGACGTATTCTGTAATTTTACCACTTTATGTTTCAATTAACTTAAAATGAAATTTACAGTATAGCTTATTCTGTAAGTTTTTCTCTGGCCTCTGAACAGAGGGAAATGTCTGTCTTTGCAACGATGGAGTAAGATGGAGTATTTGTAATGGATGGCCAGTTCTTTTTGGGGGAAAAAAATCTGACTTTAATAATCCACATTCTTAAACACAACTAATATACCCTGAGGCATATATGAATACAATAGAGGTAAGAACTGTTGAATCTGAATCAACAGCCCATCAAATACAGTGTCTTGTTGACTAAGGATGGGAAGAAAGGTGAAAAAAAGGTGAGCAAAACACCTAGAGAATAATTGCAGAATAATCGGAACCCTCAAGAAGCACAGTTTTGGGGGCAATTAGTTCCTCTCTCTGTGAAGCTGGAGGGTTTATAGTCTCATCCATTTCTATTCTATCTAACATATTCGTCATTAAAAGAGAAAACAACTGAAATCTAACGCCTTTCACTGAGTTTAATTAGAAAGATAAGATCTGGCTGTAAATGAGTCTCAAACCTGTGTGGAAGGGTTGGTTTTCTTTTTCTTTGGTGTTTTTATGGTGCTACTTCAAGTAAAATCACTACTTTCCGTACTCAAAACACTGAAGCAATCAGAAAACAGTGGGCTCAAGGAAGAGAGCATTTATGGCAAACGGAAGAGCCAAAATCACTCCCATTTAGGACATTTTTTCATATATGAACACACTTTTTCAGGAAGGCTTCTGTCAAGTAAAATAATTATTCATCTAGAAAAAAAGACATGTATAGTAGAAGCAATAGTATAAGGATGGAGAAAAATACTAACGATTTCTTGTCATCTACCAGGCTGTGGGACCTTTATCTGACCGTTTCATGTTTGCTCACCTAGTTAAGCAAAAGCTTTTTGGTTCTCTTAGCAAAAGGAATAAACATTTGAGATAAGAAAAGGTTTACAGAACCAGAGAATGGTCAGTCTGTCTTTCTAACCTGCCTGCGGCTACTGATGGTAAGCTATGGAGCTGGGGCTTCTTCCAACACATTGAATGCCACTGTGTCAGCAGGCTTCCAAAGCAATTATACCTTCTCTCCCAAATTAGGGGATGAGCTCATAATGGCTACCTGGAACAGCAGTTACAGGGCTGGCAACAGTAAATTGCCCAGGCAGGAGCTGCTGTTTCTCAAAGACAAGCTGTTCTGGAGTAGCCGATGTCAGCTGCTGCCCCACTGTGGGGCAAGGATGGTTGTCTCCGTCTAAATTTGTACCTCAACATGAGCTGGGACTTAGCGTTTCACATCATTTTTTGGTGAGCTGACCCAGCTCTGACCCCCTCAGAGGGGGTCAGATACCCTCAGAAACAATTCCTGATGGGCTCTTCCTGCCAAGGAATGGCTCCTCTGGATGCCTGTCTGAAATCTTTTGGAGTGGCTCCTGCAGCTCTGCTCCAGCAGCTTCTCCTAGATTTGCCTGTTGTGCTCCAGGTTTGGTGCGAGAGGAGACAAAAAACATAAACCCCTAATAATTCTGGCACTGCTCTCCAACAGCCTTTAAGTATTTGATAGTATTTGTCTAGAGCCATTCTCTTCCATCTGCTTTTTTGTTTTGTTTTTCCAGAAAAAAAATAATAATAAAAAGCAATAGATTGTATTCCTAACTTATTACAGAGGAACTCCCGGTATATTAAAGGCTTGGTTATGGCACCTCAGGAAATACCACTTGGAGGATGTTTGTTCCCCCTCTGGCCCCAATGGGCATTTAACTGACCTTTTTGAAAAGCATTTTCACTCCATTGTGGTTTTTTTTTTTACAGAAAAGGAGAAATAGCTAAGTAAATAAAGTATCCCCTTCTAGTTAGTCTAAATGATGTACAAGTCCCTCTATCCCTGCAATGATAAAGGGGAAACACCACACACAGAGAAAATTTGCTGAACTCCTACTTCATCTCTCATCACCTCCACACTCTCTTTCTTCTTCGCTCCCAACTTACTGGTGGGCTACAAGAACAACAACGTGTTGCATTTTCACAGCCTATCTCAGTTTATTCAGCTCTGGTAGGTAAAAAGTTCTCCCTCTCAGGTAAAGGATTCACAAATCCATGCATTGGCTGAATGTGAGAAAAGTCTTTAAGGGTAATTTGCATAGAGAGAAAAGTAATTAATGGCAATAGAGTTTCCCTGTTATTTTTGTTCATCTTTATGATGCAGAGCTGAGAATTCTCATGAAGTAACTGTTCACAACTAAAGGAATTATCGCTTCCATGTACTAGAAAATAACACTAAGGTAGAACTTAACCTTGAGGAAATAGAGATAGAAGATCCTCTTGATCAGCCCAACATACAGAGAATGGAAGGACTGGACTCAGCCATGGAATTTCTGCATGGTCATTGACAAATTCTGGTCCTTCCAGTACATTTGTGGCCACTTAGGGCTGGGATCCTGAATCCTTGAGTATACCTCACCTCTAGTCAGTGCCCTTCTCCAGAGTGAAAGTGTTAATGGTCCCTCTGCCTCACCTTTAATCTTTCTTTTTGCCTGTTGGCACTGTGAGATCTTCAGGGAAGAGCCTGCTTTATATTTGGCATTTGAAGAGCTCACAGCCCCACCCAGCCCTGCTCTTTGCTATCAAATTTAGGTCTACTGGAATGTGGACAACAAAGAGCTGACTGCTGAAGTACGCGGACGAGTTGAATCCCCGTGGTCACTACAGGTGTCCCCATGTGGCAGAAGAATCTGAATAAAGGTAAAACAACAGAAAAATCAGAAAGCTAGTGTAAATGAAAGACATTTCTATTTGTTTTGCCAAGATTTGCTTAAATTGCAAGTTGCAGTGCTTTGAAAGCACGCCGAGATGGAGCAAGGTGCTGTATTTTAAGTGCTGCAGGGCATTCCTCCAATCATTTGAAAACACTACATAGTCTAAAAAAAAAAAATAATTATATATATTGTATCCATTCTTGTAATGCAGGTTCATTAGGCATTAGATTGATTTATTGTATTGTTTCCTTTATAAATTATTTTCATTATGTTTTTATCACAGTACATGACTACTGCCCTAAGGGAATACGCAGGAATGAGCTGAATGGCAAGCGTAATAGACTGCTTTAATTAAAAGAGTGTAATGCATATTTCAGTGCTATTAACAAAAACAAAATTGATTTTGTTTTCTGGGTAATTGAATATATTAAAGCCCAGGTGCTGTTCTTCTCTTGTTTAACCCTCTGAGTTCAGCTTCATCTGATGCTTTTGAGCAGAAAATTCATGTAACCAAGAATTTCAAAAGGGGAATTCTCTCTTTATTTCCTTCTTTATTTCTTTTCCCCTTCTAGTGCCCTACTACATGTGTGTACTATTAGTGAGGAAGAGGAAAGCATAACCATGAATTTCAATAGTGAAAGCTCCCTGATCCTCTCTGGTGTCTGTGATGGAGCTCCAGACAGCGAGGACACTGATCCACAATAAAGAAAAGCCCATTATTCCTCTGCACTTTTTCACCTGATGTTCTGTGGAGACAGCAGGACTCTGCCACCATAATTCCATTAGTTAATGAACACTTCAGGAATTTGCCCATCATAAGAAAGAAAGACCCTTTAAAATTACAGTCAATCAATGACACCTACTCTTCTAAGTGGCCTCCTTTTCTCTTTTTGCTCTTGATTTATATCAGCTATGAGTCTTTTTTATTTCCTTTACCCTCCAGACATTGAAAGTTTACCTTTTATCAAGAAGATGCATTATGCTGGTGACATGACAGACACAGGCAAAATCACCTTAATGATTTCAGAGTAGAGCAGTCAAATGAAACCAACCAACCACCCAACCTAGAAAATGAGCAGTGTCAGAGAGCTGGGCTATGTGACTCATCTGCCCGTTAAAAGAACCATTTTGCCTAATGGTTGTTGTCTACCATACCCTAAATACCAGAGCCTCCTTCACTTTCATCAGCAGAGATTTTACAAGAAAAAATCACTTTTCAATAAATATTGCAATGAGTTGGGTATTTCTGGTTCAGCTATCATGATTCCCTGTCCTTTTATCACGTGTTAGGATGGTATGTTGTATTTCAAATAGATCATAGAATCATTTAGGTTGGAAAAGACCTCTAGGATCACCCAGACCAACCTTCATCCCAACATGTCCCTGACCCCTAGACCATGTCCCGAAGCACCACATCTACTCGTTTTTTGAACACCTCCAGGGATGGTGACTCCACCACTTCCCCATGCAGCCTGTCCCAGTGCTTGACCACTCTTTCAGTAAAGAACTTCTTCCTCATATCCAATTTAAACCGCCCCTGGTGCAACTTGAGGCCATTACTTCTTGTCCTGTCATTAGTTACTTAAATGTCTTCCAAAATATCCAAGCCCTGAGGCTCTCCCACTTTCACCCTTGCTCTCTTTATCAAGGAAAAGCATACCCATCCCCAAGGGTCTTGCTGGTCCTGTCACTCCAGATACTTGGAGCTGGGAAAAGAGGAACATTTTCACAGGTGCATCTTTATTCTAGTCTCCACAAAGCCCACTGCAAGAGTCATGGGAAGTGGATAATAGTAGCAGAACTGACAGAGCACAACATTCCTTCAGGAGGATCCCTGAGGAATACCTGCTGTATTTTGCAGTCCAAGGTATTAGGATTCAAACCTCTGCGGCTCTCAACAGATAGGTGTGTGTTGCTTATAGCAGAGATGCAGAGGGTATGGAAGATCTGATTTTCCATTTTATGGGGTGAAAGATTGTGATTTTCCAAGTAAATAGTAAAATGCCCATTGACAGCAATCAGAGGTAGTTCACCATTTTATAAAGCCTGTCCTATTTCCCAGGCCTATGCAACTTGCTAAAAAGAGAATCATGAAATTAAGTAACAGTAATTTTAGTTATTTCCTTTTAAAGGAAAAAAACACAAACAACACAACCACTCCAACCATACTGAAGCAGCCTGAACTATGGTAATGTCTGTTTGGGATATATATAATTTAGGAATAAATCAAAGGGCTGAACTGAAAAATAAGCCAGAAATTCAAAATAAGGAAAAACCAGACTGCACAAAAACCAGTTACTGCTGATCCAACCAGTTACTCTGGGGACACTCAGACAACAGTAATCATCGTGGTAGTCTCAAGACATTCTCTATCAATCCTATACGCCTTAAAATAAAAGATGGTCATCTTCTCTATGAAAGATTTCCTGCTCAAACTCATTTACTCAACAAGAGCCTTTCACCAATGATTGTCCTGCTTTTTCTGACAGAAGAGAAGGCCATAATTAAACCGGTGAGTCATCCGTCCACTGGGTTTCACAGGAAATCCCTTATTGCTTTAAAGCACCTGCTGCAGCTCTTTGACTCATTTCCCACAGAAGAGTTGCAGATACAGACTGATTCCAAATAGTTCCCATAAAAGAATAGACCAATGAACTGGTTTTACATAAATTTCAGTCTTTATAGTTTCGATTCCTATGCAATTAATGAGATCTGGCTGAATCCCCAGTTACTTCTGGGTTGTGATTTATAAAGCACAAGCCTAGATTCAGACTTTTCAAGAATTATTTCCCACATTTTAGTCTTATGAGCGCATTTCTTACAATGCATCTCTCCATGTTTCTTCTTCTTGGAACCAGTCATGCTTAATCAATTATAAGATGTGTTTAATTATTAACAGGAATATGCTGAACTGTACTGAAAAGTATTTAAATACTACAATATGACATGTATGTTGGCTATATTTCTGTTTGGATAAATGGTTATTAACTATTTAACTTTTCAATACTGAATTTAATCAATCCATTAAAACAATCGAAACCGTAACATTCCAATATCAACATACAATTGTAGATACCAGCATTAGATAGACAAAAACTATTGCTTGCTCATTTGCGGTATAAAATTTTCAGAGAAAAGATCTGTAGAAGCCAAGAGAAATCACAGCAATTAAGTTAAATTTAGTGAAGAGTTTACATTACAAAAAAATAGAGAAGGTATTGTGAAATATGCCCAAATATTACAAATATGTCAGTAATGTTAGAAACTATTTTTAAGTGCTGCTCTAAATAAGCTACAGAGATCAAAGAATCCCAAAGAAGCTGTGATAATTTCAGTAGGTTAAAAATGTTTCAGAATAATGAAAATGATATTTTCATAGAGAAGAAGATTATAGAGCCAGGGTGAACAAAGTTTAGCTTTGGCAGAAGAAACAAATCTTCATTATTCATGACCAAACACAGTTTGTATCCTCATTTAGACTATGGTATTTGTGTTCAGTATAAATACTCCGTAATAAAAGTGTAAGACCCAAATTTTAAAGCAATTGCTTAGAAAATACTATGCAAAAAAGATGCAGATAAAAAGGAATGTTTTGATTTTGCATGAAAAGAGGTAAGCTTAGAATCGATAAGAATCTAAACAGCAAGTGACTGCCAGGGATAACACACTACATGTACAAAATGCAGGGCTAAAGACAGTTTTTATTTAGAGTTTAACATTTCCCTGCACTTTGGATGTAAGAGAAGGGCTTTTTTCAAGGAATAACATAAAAGAGTTTCACTCAAAAGTCGTCGTCTGGGAGCCAAAGTTTTGCACCTTTTTTTAAGTGACTCGTGCTTGAAAAGCACAAAAGATAATTCCATTTGTTCAGAAATGCACTCAAACCTTTCTGGGTCAAATCTTCACCTTCATCAGGGAACATTCCCATTGAAGTCAACCTTTAGTGCTTCTTCTCCTCAGCAGCTCAGCTCTGGTGTATGCTATGAGAAAATAAAGCCCTCAGATGTCCTCGTGTTCTGGGAACAACTGCTACAAGGAATCAAATGGAAGCAAATACACCGAGCAACCGAGGTTGCTTTAGCTTCTATCACCCCTGAAAAGGAATTAGAATTTGCTCAGAAGCAGCCAGCCTTTAACGTGATGCTTCACCAGAAATACGTTCTATAACAAAACTGTCTATTTATCTTAGATGTTTTTTTTTCATTTGAAGTGTTCCACTCCAGTCATTTCACTTAGCCTTTTTTAGGTGTCAGTCTTGAGAAACATTTTCCGCTTGCAAAGTTCATGTAGGAAGAATGTGGACAGTGGCCAACAGACAAGAGATGCTCTTAGGAATGTGTTCAAATCTTGCAGTCTCCTTGGACAGTAAAGTCTTCAAGATTCAGGTAATTTTTTTTAAAAAACCACTTGTATTTGCACAGGTTGTTCAGTGCCCAGCACAACAGGCACCGCTCCTTTTGGAATCATGAACTGTTATCACCATACATTACGTTTTCATTACAAAGACCTGTAATCAAGGATTAATAATATGATCGCTAAAGTTTCTCTTAATAAATGAAACATATTTTCTACAATCTGTGCCATTACTGAACCTCACCCTGCCTTTTTTTCTGTCTGTAAAGATCCACTGGCAAACAGAAAGTATCTGCTGCTCTCAGACGAGCTACTAATATAACTTAATTTTCCACAAATAGTGTCTGCATCATCTAAGTTCAGCTATTTCTGTCTCCTAATAAGCTGCGCTTACTGACTTGTTCATAAATAGCTTCTCTGAAGTAAAATCTGCTCCAGCTAAATATGATTTGGAAAGTTGAGGTTTATGCAGTCGTTTGGCTTTGAACCAGTGCTAGAACTGGACAGCAGGAACACAAACTGGTCTTGCAGTATATCCAGACATCACTTCTGTGAAAACCTGTAAGATTTTTCTGTATCAGCTGCACACAGAACTGAAAAATAATCACAACAAGCCATCTTTCAGAGAACTGAAAGGAAAATACTGATTTTTTTTATTAGATGTCTCAGTCAAGCATGAACATTCCTTCCTTCCCCCTCTGTTTTTTTCAGGAGAGTAAATTCCAACCCCGTCTATGCCATTACGAATCAGGCCCTCATGAAATTAGAGCATTAAAATAAATTTACCCATTATTTTGGTAATCCAGTAAACCTCTAGTCCTCAGTGCCTTGGTAAGTAGGAAGGAAATCAGGCCACAGCTAGATCCTAGGTCCTTGTATTGCATTTTTCCAGTGAGATAAATTGTAAATCTTGGGCTATGGGTCTAGAAAAGACTTGGGGGGGTTTATCTAGTTCATCTCTAGGCTAAAGTCAGGATTAACCCTATGAATACCAGACAGTCTCCGTATTTCTGACACATTTGCCTAACCTGTTCTTAAAGTGCTGGTGGTCCCACAACTTTTTTCACGTAGTTGAATATCTATTAGCCTTTCGGATGAAATATTTCCCCTGGCTAGCCTGCATCTCACGTATCGAAGTCCTCACTGTGATTTCTCATCCCATTTCCAGTACAGAGAATAACACACATTACCTTCTCCACCAAAGCAGACTGCTACGCATGCATGTGTGCAAACTGTTACGACTGTTCCTTCTTTTAGACAAGCCAAATCCTCTCACAACTTGCTTCCCATTTCCTTTTAATACTCCCATGAGATATCTTGAGCTCCCTGTCAAGAAATCAGAATCAGTTCAGGGTGAGCTCTTAGCACAATACCTTTGCAACCATCCGTTTCATGTCTGGAAATGTTTAAAACCAAAAGATGCAAAGCTGAATGAAGAGCAAAAGCAATAGGAAAGAAAATCCTTTATTCCTTTTTTCCTCAAACAATTCAAGGTACATTGCTTATTAGCTGGGGTGAAAAATCATTCTGACTCTCTCTTAGTCTCCTTTTCACTGCTTTTGTATTTTTCATCATTTTTGGGAGACTTTTACCCCTGTTTTGGGCTTTTTCTCAAATAAAAAGGCCTGCAGCAGTATAAAGCACTCCTAAATGCTCAGGTACAACCAGTAAACAGGAGTATTTTGGAGAAACAAAGTGGGAAACAGGTAGATGACACAGGTCTCCTTGTAGTGACATCAGGAAATGTGAGATTCGGAGGACTTTCTGACAGGTGCTGTGACAAATACCCCCCTGAAGAGCAGAAGCAGTCAGGAAAGAAAGGATGTGTAAATCTGCCCACTCTTCATTACCTTGGCTATTAGTTCTCTCAGGGCTTTCAAGAAATACAGTCCAACATTTCAGCTATGTAGACAAAAAATGAAATTATTAATATGAACCATAAAGCTGCTTCCCCACCCAGTCTAGAAATTCATACGGAAATACATCATTAATTTAACTACTATTTAGTTGAATAAATTAAATTCTTAGCAGCGCAAGGTACAGAAAGAATGATTTATTTGTTCATACATTTAGAATAATGCTATCTATTTTACCTGTGTTCTCACAAAAAGCAATTTGCACTGTCCTTAATTTAAAAAGTAAAAAAAATCAGTTGCCTTAACATAATTTCTAAAAGAACCTTCTTTTGGTTTTGTTTTTGTTTCCATAATTTTTATGGGTTTTTGGTTGGTTTTTATTTTTTTTTTTTAAGAGTGTGGTGGAACAAGTAACTATTCCACAACTGAAGCAAAAGCAGAAGGTATTTAAAAATGGAAAGGTATGTCTTAGCAATGTATTATCTAGAGGTTTAGAAAATGGATTCAATTTAAATGAAATGACAGAAAGCAAATCTGTCAACATATCTGCGCTCTAGTGCTTCTCTGAGTCATGGAACTCCCAAGCTATAAAGAAAAGTTACAAATGAGACACAGAGAAAGAAAAAAAAACCCAAACAATTCTTTAAAGACACAAATTCAAATTTTACTTCTTGAATAAAATAGGATTAATTTCAGGCAAATTACTACCCGTCATAATAAATCATGATTATTTTTATCATGGCCAATCACAGGGAAGGAGCACAGGGAGAGATTTGTGCTTCTGTATTTAACGTACAAATATATGAAAACTATTACACACTAATAACTTGCAAAATATTGAACCCAATAACAAATAATCCAAGATAAGACACCCGACACGTGAAGGAATTGGATGAACTGGTAAGTGCCTCTCTCTACAGCTAATGCTCATTTCTCTGAGAGCCTGACATGACGTGATACGATTCCTAAGAGCACTTGCTTTGTTACATTGGTTTCCTGACCTTCAGCAGATTAACCTGGCATCACTCTAAAAAAGCTGAAGGAATGTAAAGAGGGGTTGTATGTGTGCATTAGAGAAAAACAATATCTTGTACATGGATTATAAGCAATAGGTTGTCTTGAAGTGAACATTACATGGTTTTTCTATGACTTCTTGCAGGGCTGGAGAATTCACAGATTGTAATCCTTTTGGTTTAGATCACATCATTACAAAGAACACACGTTTCATCTGAGATTAACCAGTTTTAGGCTAATTCACCTTCAGTAGTGGGCAATCCTGCTGTCATGTGCTCTCTCCTGTACATGCTTCCAGATACAGGAAGGTTCTTCAAATGCTTGAACAGTTTTGGGGGTGATGGTGTACACTGTACACTGAGTGATAGCTCAGCTATTTTTGCAGGGCAGAAGTCACTCTGGTGTTTTTGACAAACTGTGACAGGAGAAGGGGTGATGGTTTGAAACTAAAAGAGGGAGATTTAGACGAGAGAAGGAAGAAATTGTTGATGCTGAGGGTGGTGAGAGCCTGGCCCAGGCTGCCCAGCAATTTGGGAGATGCTCCATCCCTGGAACCATTGCAGGTGAGGTTGGCCAGGTTGCTCTGAGCAACCTGCTCTAGTTGTAGATGTTCCTGCTCAGTGCAGGGTGTTGGACTAGGTGAACCTTTAAAGGTGCCTTCCAATCTAAAACATTCTATGATTCATCTACATAAGGCTCAAATTAACAAACATCCGAGCTCTTCATCAAGGACAAGGACTGCAACTCTGGCTGGAGGATTCGCAAGTCACAGCTGGATGGGAATTCTTCTGCCTTCCCCACTCCTCTGTGTATTTAAGAATAAGGATCTCGACATTACCCAGAACAGTATGGAAATTGGTAGCTTTCACCTCTACACCCCTGAGCTTGAAGATGGAGTTTTCAGTTTCTTGCTCCAATGACAACTGAATTCCCCTACAACCTTACTGCAATATTGTAAACAGAGTATTTATTCTAAGATGCAAAATAACTACTGAATCATTTTATGCAATAGTAGAAAAAAAAAGCAGGTAAACTGTCTTCAAAGCACATAAAACACAATTAGAGATGTAGATTAGCTTTGAGGAACAAGCTCAATGAGAAAACAAATGAATCAACTTCAGGCAAGTTTCACTAAGGGCTTTATGATACTCAGACTTCAGCAGTGTCTCTCTTCAAGGCATATAATTAAAGAATTAAGTCATGGTACCTATTTGCCAACTCACTCGGGCACTTCTGGGTCTTCTGGTATCCTGTTACTCCAGTGTCTGGTTCTGTCCCAGGTGTGTCAGCCAGTTTGTCATTCATTCCTCCAAAGAAAAGGAGATGAAGTAGCGATCACAGAGCAGGTATGAATGTAACACATACATCTTGCAGAAACAATTTCTGTGAGCTGATAGAAGTAGACATACCCTAAACTGCTGTCTGTGGTCTACGCTGAAACTTCAATGGTTTACTCCAGGTAAGGATTCTGGTCTTGCTCGTAGACATAGCTGTTCCTCATGTGCTGAGGCTGAGCAGGCTCAAGCACTTCTGAAAGGCAGATAAGAAGATAGAAGATCATTATGTTCACTTTTAAAACTGCGCAAAATAGAAGTGGAAGGAACCAACAGCTTTTCTGTCAACACCTGATGTTTTGTTGCAAGCAAATTCTTTGGGAGCAAGTACTTCAATGAATCAGGTCATCCATCTATCTGACCTTTCTTGATACTGTGCTGTGAACAAATATAAGGCAGCAGAATGAGTAAAATCCAACACAGATAGGATGAAAATTATTTCCATTAAACCCCCCCCCCAAAATCAAAACCCACTGCTAGACATGACAAGCTGAAATCTTAGAAAGTTTTTTTTTAATAAGCACTTACACCCTTTAAGTCTGCTCTTACTGTTGTCTTGTAATGCTTTATATCAGATATTGGTGTTGTTTTGGGGGATTAAAAGGCATTCAAAGAAACCCAAACCAGAATCTTTTATTCAGCAATAGCTTTGTCAGGTACGGTTTATTTCCCTAATCTTTACGAGGTAATTACTTGCTAAATGAGTTACTGTACCACCGGGTCCCTCAGGTTCCTCTGTATCGCTTAGACAGTACGTATCTGTTTACAAATCTCATATAAATTGCATAAATGGAAATAAAAAACATTTTATGTGTAACAAACCATAAATGAGATGACAACTTTTCTCCTCCAAGGCCAAGGGGAAAATGTGAAATGTGCAGACAGACTATATGACAGTATTTCATTCTTTGAAGTTCTGATATTCTAGTCCAGAAGAAAAAGAATCCTATTCCTCCTCTCCACATTATTTTGCAGTTGCTTTCTTCAGGTCTTTCCTCCACATGGAAAAAACACTGTTAGAGAGTAAAGCAAAGACAAATCAAGGGGACCTGGCTTCAGCAGCTGTCATATACTGGGACAAGAAAAGCTGGCTTTGGACCACTCGCATTCATGATGTGCCTAGATGATATGGAATAACCTTTAGCTTTTCAGCTCTACCATGTTTTAAGTTGCTGGTGCCTTTTCTCTTACAGCAAACTCATGTGGTGACAAGGAGATCCCAAAGTGAAAAATGTGGCCTTAGGTCTGAATTTTTCCTTGGGGTCTCTCTTTAATTTTGTTAGCAATAAATTTAACAAGCTAATCCCCTCATGGTTCCCTTGACTTAGAAATTTTCTTTAACCTTCAGGTGCGGCCTGAACAGTGAGGTCAATGGAAGTGACTATCTGTCAACACGCTGCACATGAAAGATCCTGCCTAAAAAGATAGTGAAAAAGATCATTAGACTACAGAAATTCATCTCTGAATGAAATGAACAAAGAATCTCCTGCTTAATTTGGTAGGTTAGCATCCAAAAAACAACCAGCGTAATGCTGAAGGTCCCTCTTTCCACCAGAAACAATTAATTTTGTTACAGTCACGCTTATAACTTCAAGAGCATATTGTCTGTAAGGAGAAAGTCTCTAAACATTTTTAAGATAATATCTTTGAATTGCAAAACTTTTGAGCACATTTACAGCTTCTATGAAAGTGTGTTTGTGCGCTCACTTCTCAACAAAACCTGTCAACAACAGCTGCTGACAGGAGAGAACCTCTTTGGTTTTCTTCTGATTTCAGGGGTCGCACCTGAGAAATGTGTTCTGTGCAGCACCACATTGCTTAACCTGCTTGTGTTTCAACCCAGATAAGACGATCTAGATGAAGCCATTCCTGGTAAGTCATTGTTGGTAGATCACAGAATAATCAAATCTCTCTGGTTGGAAGAGACCTTCAAGATCATCGAGTCCAGCCATTAACCCAGCACTGCCAGGGCACCACTAAACCATGTCCGCAAGTGAATGTGATCATAGTTGTCATGTTTGAGTGTCATTTATTTTGTTGTGTAGAATTTCCTTGTGTATCAAGCGTTTTTAAGAAACTCATGATATATCATGATTGAATGGATTTTTCCTAGGGAAATGTAGTATTTTGAGGTTGAACAGAGAGGGTCAACCTATAAATGGTACAAAAGGTTGCATTCATCCAAATTATTAGAATGATAAAACCAATGAGAAATATTGAAACTCACTGACAACCAGCAAGTGTTTACAATAAACACTTCTAGTGATGCCAAGGTGGTAAAAGAGCCAAAGCCCTGTAAAGATAAATGTGATGATTTCAATATTTGTAACTAAATTCTGAAAGGTCACACATGTACTTATTTCAGAATAGACATTCTAGACTTGAAAGGGATCTTGAGAACCACATACTCTTTGGGAAGCCTACATCACTTACCTTTCTAAGAGAGGAGATGGAGAATTTCAAAATGCAGATGAGACACTAGGGAGGGATCAAGTGTTGGGTCGATGTATGGCTTGCTGGAAAATACAAACAAGGGTAACATTTAAAGGGGCAGTGTGCACCAAATGGCAAATACTTTCCAAAGGGATGAGGAACAGACCCGGACTTGCAAAATTTCCTCTGTGCCGTAAGATCTGGAAGAAGGTGCAGGTGAAATGTTCTTGCGAGGTCTTGCTGGGAGGCATCTCATTCAAGGTCAACACCACAATGCTGGTATCAGAATTAGGGATGCCTAAGGACAAGGACCACACAGGACTCTGAAAACCAGAATACAAAGCAAAATAGTGTACAATTTTAATTGGATCCTATTAAGAAAACAGACCTCAGAAGGGAAAACTCCCATGTGGAGTATTTGTGTTCCATCACAAGGAGATAAACTGAGATATTTTGAAAAATCAGTGCAGAGGACCCACATCCTGAACCGGCCATCATTGCTATGTAAAAGTGATCAGGTATGTTCTGACCATGAAAAGTTCTAAGTATCCACAACTGATTTCACTACAGTACTGCTGCAATTCCTCTAAAGGCTTTTACTTCATGAAATAGAATGCAGTTCTCACTTAAAGGGGTTTCAACATCACGTTTCTGTTTGGTTTGCTGCTCCAAATCCAGGGTACTTCAGGATAAATCTGTCACTTTGTTATGGAGAACAAAATTTTTCCAAAGCGTACTGTGGATTTGCCTTCCAATGAAGACATGATGAATGCTCTTGCTTTTCTTCACATATGCTTACCATTTTTTATCCATTTAAATAAATTGTTAAATTTAGAGGATTAATAAAGAAATATAAGATTCTTGAACAAAACAAAAAAAAGCAATAAAAACCACTGCACTTTTTGCCTAAGCCTGGCCGCGATACTCTTTCTGAAAAATACTTAGAAATCCTATGCAAAAAAAATCACTGCCTAAATTCTGAATCTTCTTCAGGAGCACAGTTGGCCAAGGATCTCTCTAGAGTCAGTGGAGAGAGTGGTACCTCCAAGATCTGTTCATCCTGCTGAAGATGAATATCTCATTCTAATGATTATAAAAACACCCTGACAAATGTTTTTGAATTAAGGGTTTGTTTCAATTGCTGAACATAGACATCTAAGGCACTTGAGGTGCTTCAGGGCACCCCATCTGCTGATCCAGATGCCGAGGTTTCCCACCCTTCCTGCCAGCTTCTCACACATGTCCTTGCCACCCCAGCAAAGCTCACACGGCCTTTGATACCTCTGTTTAGGGGGATGATTCAAAGGCTGGTTATCTAAAGTTAGCTAAGGTTAATTTTTGTTTTGGAGATCATGCTCAGAAAATTTCCCCCTTGATGTCTGGGGCTGACAAACAATTTGGTTTCATTTCCACACATCCTTAAACTGTAACTCTGCTTAGGCTAAATTACTGCCTCTGCCATCATTGCACATATGATTTTTTTTAACCAGCCAGACTTTCCTCCACATCTTCATTATGCTTCCACCAGGTTGATGAATATAAATATTTTATTTACTTCCCAAATTATTAGCCTTCTGCCCCACATAGTTTTATAGAACTAGTCAACTGGTGGTTTTGGCAAGCCTAGTTCTAATTATCCTGGCTTAATCATAGGAAAATATTTACAGGAGAATACTGTCTATCCTGGTATTGTCTGGCTGGGAAGAAAATCACGTTCTTTCTGTTGCTAAGTACATAACCCGTCTTTAATAGTAGTCTGCTCCACAATTTTTATTGAGACTATGAACACAGATAAAAAGATTGACGAGTGCCTAATTACTGAAGTTTAAAGTTACGCAAAACTGAGATTTTGTGTCATAGGAAAATACCAACTTTTTAGCATGTCTATTTTAAGCTAGCACATATAGCTGAAATTTTAAAAAGCTCCATGGGAAAAAAAAAATAAATATATAAAACAAAGAAAAATTTAAATACTTTTCATTTGAAACAGGATAGGAAAAATGCAGGTATCTTCACATTAGCCTGAAATGGCTGGTATCACACACACACATAATCCTATCATTTCAGCTTGATATGAAAATATTTTGTTCTATTTACTCTCACATAGCTTCCTGGAATTTAAGGTCAAGCCCTGATATATATATTTGTATATATATATTTTTTTTTTTAAATTTATTTATTTTTAAATAAACACTATCTGGAATAGAATACATTTCTTAGGTAAGATTGAAAATATTTGAAGCAAACTTCATTTCGTGCCCATTAGGGGAAAAAACCAAAACCCCTGAAACACTAAATTAGAGCACTCAAAAAAATATCTTTTACGAGGTGATTTTTTTAAAACTCCTCCCCCTTTCCCCATGAAGAAACAGAAAATATCTTCAGAGAAAAACTTAGGAAACAAAAATACATCTTTTTTACTGGATACAGAGGAAATAGTTCCATAGATTAGGTAGAGATATTGAATTTATGGGACATTTTAATATTCCCTGGGGACATTTTAGCTAGCTCCCCACAGTTCTTGGCTAGCTTTTTTTTCTCCACCCTGCTGCAAAGGCTAAGGTTTTACTATGAAATAAAGCACTCTGAAAGGCAGAGAAGAGACGATAAATTGTGCAACTGCTCAGCTTTCTTGTATTAAACTTGGACCAGTCACTTCTAATCTTTACATACACTGTGAGATTCACTGCTCCTTTTCAGATTTGAATAGGTATTTGCCAGGTATTTTTTCACCTCTATTTGTCTAATGAAAGATATTCTCCACCCTGCTCCTTTTCTATACTTAGATCATGGCTATGACAAACCTACTGTAACGGGTAGAGGTGATTCTACGGTAAACTCCCTATCTGAGGAAAACCAGTAACTCTTGCCTTCTTCACTTATTGTTCTTAAAATCCCAAGATATATTGACAATGCTCCTGCGCACGGCTTACATCCTAAAAGGCCTGAAGTCCTTGGGATGTCTGTGCAATGAGAAGGGATAAACTTCGCTTCTGATCTTGTTCAGTGCAGGACAGATTCAAGAAGGTCTCAGATGAGATCTCAAGTGGTCTTCTGGCTCGGGTACAGAGTGTAAATAAAGCATAGGGCTTGTGTTCTGTTGGCTCCCTGCAAACCATGGTGATGCGCGGCTGTTTTACACAAATAATACTCAAAATCACCGATACAAAGAAAGGCTTCCCACTGATTTCAGCAGCCTCTAAACCATGGTTTACAAAGGAGAAAAGAGAGAAAAACTGAAATGAAATAACCTTTATCTTACAGTTACTTAAGACCATAACCACTGGTGTACATGGAGGGGCATTTCAGAGGACTGAGACACTTAGCTGATATTTTTACACATTTTTTATTTTGTTTCTAGCCTAAGAGTCATGAGGTTTCCTTAAGACTCAGATACCCAAGGAGCTTTCAAATGGGATGTCATCTCCTAAATCACCCAGGAGGTTCTGCAAATGTTCACTTCTTGTTCCTTTCACCTGTTGGGGAGACAGTCAAGCGTGGTTGGGCACCTCAAACCCAAGTCCCACAGCATTCGGTCAGCACCCACCTCTTGCTGCCCATCCAGGGTAAGGGTTCAGCTGCACAAAGCCTTAGGAATAATTTTACCTGCTGAGTTCAACACCATTGCCTGATGTTTCACTAGGGGCCCCCGCGTTCTGATCATGCTTGGTTTTTGAAATCTAATCTGCTGTTGAGCACAAGCCTCACTGCCTATTGTAACACAAGCCTGGTATTTAAGTAAATGGATTGCTAATTATTTCTAATGTGCAGCAAAGTATTTACAGGAAAAGTAGATTGTCTTCTTTATCGTTGCTAAAATGCTATTCGAGAAATCTAGCAGCCGCTAATTCTAACTAGGAGGATATTATTCAGGACTAATAAAATACATGAATAATAATTTTTTTCTGTCATTAATAAAACGTATAAACTTTTGCGTTCGATCTCTGAATAGCCTTTCTGCTTTTGGATGTGCTCTTAAGCTACAGCTTGGTGCCGCTTATTAATTTGATTACTAACTTGGTATGTTCATTTTATTTAATTTCTCCATTTTTGCACAGAAAGTCAGCTCTCTTATTCAGAAAAATGAGCTAGTTTGAAAAAGTAAGAACTAATTTCAGACAAATGCTTCCACAAGATCATTTCATAGACTGGCGCATGCCCTATTTCCAATGACTTAAAAATCACATTAACTTTTTGCTGGCTCCGTTGCATTGCTGGACAGGCTGATATAGAGGTGTTGTTCATCTAAAGCATAGTCCAGCAAAGCAGTTAAGTGTATGAATACCTTAAACCTATCCATACGTCACTAAAATCAATTCCACTGCTCACAGGTTCACTTTTAGGTATGCTTTGTTGGACTGGAGCCACAATTACCAATCTGCTAGAGGGGAGCTTAGAAAAACATATTGAGAGGAACCATCTCTGTGAATAAAAATAATCATTTGGGAATGTGTTAACTATAAAATGACTAGAGTTTTGTTTTCTCCATCATTATAGGGAAGAGTATTTAAGAATCTTTCCACAATAGGCTGAGTAGTGATTCTTGGCTGACTCTTGAGACCTGACACATAACTCATCTCCGTGGCCTTTCCAGTGATGCCTCTTCTCAGTCTTTTGAACTTTCTTCATTTTAACATAATTCTCTCTTGTCTTTCTTGACATCACTCCATACAATGTAGCGTGGCCTCTTTCTGAGACCTCTTGAAAGGTCTGTTGTCAGAAATGGATTGCCAATCTTGATGCTTTTATTCGCGAGAGCCATTCAAAAGAGAATGCAGGCAAACCAGGATCCACTAGCGCTTGATGGACCTTTTATGATAGCATCTCTTCTTTCCCCTCATTTTACAGACCTCCCTTTACTCAAGATAGTATATCACTTATTAATCAGTATTCACTGATTTCTCCTGAGCTTCCAACCTATCATGCATGGAACTGGTGCACTGAAAAGAGCAGGCTTAGCAGCAGCTACCAAATATACTCCTATTCCATCATGAAGGTAGGAGTTCTGTGAAGAAAACTGACATTTAAATTGGGTTGGAAATTACTTCTTCCAAATTGTTATCACTTGGGTTACATTCCAACATTCTGAGATTCATTTTATATATTTTTAAGTGACCTGCTGATTCCCGGTACTCAGTATGCACTGGATATATATTATGTTTTTCTTTTCCTAGGCTTCTGTGTCTCTCTGAGCTGGCTTGTAACTTAAACAGGCCTCTTGGATTTCACACAAGTATGTAGTAATATAAAGTATGCAAGTCAAGCAGCTGTGAAATAAATGGGAAAATGGAGTCAAACGCTGTGGAGAGCCTTCAGTCATGCTCCTTCAGTGGACATAAAGGACAGCATTGAAACCCATACTGAATGATATATTAAATATTGGGTTTAAATCAGAGGGGATGGGAGAGAACTCACAGAGGAGCACCCATGATACTACTGATCTTCTCCAGCACACAAACTGTAATGGAAATCTTTTTTTTAAGAGATGTTAGGTTTATATACATCTTTTTAACCAGACAGTTACGTTCTCCAACCAACTGTACCTGTACTTGAGAAAGCATCATCGTGACTCATAATGTTGATTTGACCTGGCAGTGCTGTGTTAATGGTTGTACTTGACGATCTTAAAGGTCTCTTCCAAGCAAAACGATTCTATGATTCTATGACTCCAAGACTGACAGGATCATGATGTCACTATTACATTTCTGAACTAATCTACAGCTTAATTTTTGTTTGGTTTAGCTGGCTGGGTAAACATTAGAAATAATGTGAGCTGGCAAGCCTCAGAAATAAGTATGTACTTTCTTTTGTAAGGTAGCAGGGCCACCTGCCTCTGGAGGTCATCCCTTTTCTCTCATCTCTTGATGTTCATTTCTCATCAAGCACGCTCACTTGCGTTAGAATAATCTCATCAGTGTAAGTCACCTTTTGTGTCTGGGCAAGTGGAGGAAGTTATGTTCTTGCTTCATGCTACAGTAGTTAAGAGAGATGTTGACAAAGTTCAGAGCCTGGGTGACACTGAAATATGTGGCTTCTGTCTTCTGCACGCATGGTCAGGCTGAAGCCTCTGGAGCTCTGACTGCAGAGGCAAACTAGGGTTCTGCTCCACAGAGCCCCAAAAGATGTGACACTGTCAAGAAGATGTTATTTACAGACAGGGTGAAATTGAAGGAGTCAAAGGGCCCCTTATGAACTGAAACCAACTTCTCTCCCTTTCACTACATGTGTTGTCTTTTATAATAAAGTTGCTAGGTTTACAGATAAACTTTCTCTTCATAGAAAAGCCTGGAAAATTCTGCTAGCAGAAAAGTGACCTCCCTTAGAGTGTACGTGATTGAAAAGTTTTAAATAAACTATACTTCACTCCACCATAGCTCATTATATTTCCATTTTATTTAATTTAAAGCAGGGTGGTTTATAATCAATGAAGTTCCCTTGCTGGAGAGAAGGAGGTTTTAGCTTCAGAACAAATACACAGCATTTTTTCATTTCCTTAATCTCATGCTGTAGGTGGCCAGTTCCAACTGCTGCATTTGGCACTGGAGGTTTGTTTAGTTGAAAGCCAAGTAAAACAGACAGAGAATAGCTAAATTGAAAAATTGAATTTAATATGTTAAGTATTATGCTGCAGTTTATATAAGATCAGCGTTCCCTCGTGTTACATATTATTGTTGTAATGTTCTTTGACACAGATTGATATGAACCTGAAGTGGTTAAAGGGCAGGTAGAAACATCAGGTTTGCTCTTGGGGAAAAAAAGCCTGAAATATGGTATAAAATGAATCTGGCTGAGGAAGATGCTACTGCAGAGTGATGCAGTGACGGTGGCTACGTGTGGTCTGATAACATCATGGCTGGTAGAGTCATAACTCACTTTTTGAGACAATAATGTCAGGATTACAAACAGCTCCTTGCTTCTTGTGTGCCACTGACACAGATACGACTTAACTTCCTTTACAGGAGAAAGAGAGAAGAAGGATTCCGATAAGGACAACAGTTTTTAATATCGTTGTATTATCTCGGGAATTTGGGAGTGTGCAGTGACAGGGCCACATTCAGTGGCATCTGGTTCAACACACATCTCAGAGATGATGTCCCAGACAACTGCAAAAGAGAGTAGTGCAACCACGAGCTGCTCGTATGGCACAGAATCTCTCCAGGAAAGAAACAGTTGCCTTTTATTGCAGTAATGCACTGGCCAATCTTTATGACGTGAACATTCATCAACTCAGTGTTGTGTGGCAGGCTGAGGCCTTTCTGGCACTTAATAAGTTCTGTAGAACGTTGCCCACTTTGTCCTGCACTGGGAAAACGCCAAAAAGGCTTTGTTAGACCAAGCCCTGGGACATGTTTTAATGTCTTTGGATAGCCGAGCCCTCGCTTGTAGAAATCTCCATTGATCTATTGACTCCAATGTAACCGTGGTGCTTCCAGGAGCTGAGGACTCCGCCCAGAACTACCATCTTTTTAATCTGTCTTTAACTGTCCTATTAATACACAGTCTTGTAACAGACAAGCTGTATGTACTCTAGCAGGTGAGCTCTCACTGACCACAGAATTCCAGCATAGTGGGGGTTGGAAGGGACCCCTGGAGATCATCTCGTCCAACCCCCCTCCTCCAGCAGGTCACCCAGAGCAGGGTGCCCAGGATCACGTCCAGGCACGTTTGGAATCTCTCCAGAGAAGGAGACTCCACAACCTCTCTGGGCAGCCTGGGCCAGGCTCTGGCACCCTCACAGCAAAGAAGTTTCTCCTCCTGTTCAGATGGAACCTCCCGGGTTCCAGTTGGTGCCCCTTGTCCTATCACTGTACACCACTGAAAAGAGACTGGCCCCATCCTCTCGAGCCCCACGCTTTAGCCAGCTAACTGTTCAAAAAGTTCATAAACTGGAAGAAACCACAAGATGAAAATAAGCAAATTTGCCCAAATTTACTATTACTAACAAGTGTTACTTTTACCTCCCAATTTATGCCACCAGAACTGCAGCACATTATTCTATATCTACATTATCATCTTCTCAAATGTTACTTTTCTTTAAAACCAAGGGTCTAAGCCCACTTACTTTGAACTTAAAGACAAAATATATCAAGTTCTATGTGAGGAAGACTAGGCCTAAGTTTCCTATTTCTCCTGAATCATTAAAATGTTAAATGCTATAAAGCTTTTATTTTTTTGACATCTAAGCAGAATAAGTAGATGAGCAAATGATTTTTCCAGTTAGCCTCAAAAAATGCTTGTCTTTTTAATATCTGAAAATGACAGCTTTGCAGTTCTATTCTCATTTTATCCATCATTTTTAATTGCAGAGTAGAGTGCTACTTTCTCAACTGCTTGTAACTTCTGTGGTCATTTATTCCACTGCAAAAAGGCTGGAAAAGACACTACTCACTGCTGTTTAATTCTTAAACTGTCTATATTGAATTTTTCCCTTTTGAAAGCTGATATTTATTTTACTCGATCTGTGACTGATATCTTTCCTAATGGTTATAGTTCAGAGAAGAGGGAAATTATGGTGCTAGTTAAGATATCAAAAAATGTAAAAATTCATCATGCTTTTATTTTTCAGTGCTCCCTGTGCTGAACAATTAGTGTTAACCTCTTTTGGTGAATTTCTAACAAGAAGCCTGCACTGGGTCTGGGAAAATGATCATCCTGAGGAGTAAGTTATATCTCCAGAAAGCAAAAGACTTTTGAAATAGAGATAGAAGTATGAGCTAGCACATGCAGAGCAGCATTTGAAAGTCTCCTCTCTCCCCTGCCCAGAATTAAATGACTTTGGAATTAAAGCTTGAAAAATGAGAAGTTGAGATGTTTATGAAAAAAAAAATCACTACAACATAGCTCAAT
Source organism: Eurystomus gularis (assembly GCA_013400335.1). Lineage (NCBI taxonomy): Eukaryota > Metazoa > Chordata > Aves > Coraciiformes > Coraciidae > Eurystomus > Eurystomus gularis. The sequence goes on along the minus strand of VZZY01025184.1, from coordinate 41,150 downwards.
GAAGGAAATATTGAAAAATACAGAAAGACATTCACCGTTCAGAATAGCTTTACTGAATCAAATTCACATTAGCTGGTGATCTGCTCATATATTAATATTTATTACATATACTGCATTGATATGTAATGCAGGGCCAGGGCTAGAGAAAAAGAGATGATCAGATTTATGGGTGTGACACTACAGGTTTGCTCCTGCTCTTTTGGCTGTGTGCCTCTGCAAAAAGGGGGACTCTCTTACTGATGGCAGGAAGAGCTGTCCCCAGCCCACCTGGGGTTTACTTTCATTGTGCTGAACAGGCTGGAACAGTGGTATCTTCAGCCACTCCTCGTCAGCCACGGTCACTCGTCCTTTCAACACTTTTATTGCCCTCCTTTGGAGGTATTCGAATATTTTTATAGCCTTCCCATATTGTAGAGCCCCAAACTGCACACAGTGCTTGAGGTGAGGCTGCAGCAATGCTGAGCACGGTGGGATGACAGTGGTGAAAAAGTCTTCCCAAGCTGTAGGACAACAGAGAATGACACTTACTGTGAGCATTTTTTTATCGTAACTCCAGCAAGCTAAGCGTACCTGTTAACCGCTGCCTCCAGATATTTGCTGATAGACTGGTGTTGTCTCATGGTTATCCTGCCACTTAGAATTCCTTTCTTCAGGATAAGCCACATCTTTATTTGTTTAGGCATTTCTAAATAAATAAATAAAGCAAAGACATTTTTCTCATTCAGTCAATGGATATGTTATGATAATGTGTTTTAAATTCACTGTAAGTCATTTTGTTGATGTCAGTATTATGAGATACTCGATAAATGAAATTGTATTGTATTGTAAACCTGTCCAGGAGATCAATAGATATTATGAAGGACCAAACTAATTTATTTCACCTTCCTCTTAAATGAAAATCTAGGTGGTCTGAGGCTAGATTACTTATTTGAAATGATCTCTAAAGAGATAATTTGTTTTTTGGAGAAGATCTTTTAAAAAAAAGATAGCTGAAAGATTAATTATAATGAATTCCACCACTGAAAATTATAGGATGCTGATTTTACAGTAGCAGAAGAAGTATATGAGGGAAGAATAGAGACTGATATTATGACAATTTGTATATTCTTTGTTTCAGGTAAAAGATCTCCTTGTATTAGTGCTGAGATGCTGCTAACCTGCTGGAAATAGACTCCACCAGGAACCAAAACCCTACAGAAAATATTGCACTATGTTTTGGGTTTTTTTTCTAGCCATGAAATGTGTGCTTATATACACATATGCTCCTCATGTCATTAGTCATTATGCTCATAACAGTGTCTATTAGATATTCCAAATGGTTGTTCAGCTATTTTAAAAAGAGACTGAGATAACATTGGGTAAATCGCACAAGTAGCATAAAATATCTGAGCAATCCGAAAAGGTGTTACTTTTATTCTTAGGTCTGAGAGAATTCACTGAGAAGACCAAGAAACTCCTAACATTTTGTGCCAGAATTTGATGCCCAATTAAATTTGATGCCTGATGTGCCAGGGAGGGGATGACCTGGTAGAATGCATGTGAACTCTTTTGCTGGTTAACCGTAGAATCCATTTGTCATGTCAGTTCAGGCATCGTGATAATTACACAGTCAGGTAGCTACCTGCAATCTTTTGAATACCACAGGTATACCTTCCTATGCTCTTAGCACAGTTAGCTAGATTAACGAGACAAAATAATCTTAAACGTAAGAGTTATCGTTCCTGTATTAGGCCAAAGGTTGCCACTAGATTAGATCTCAGGCTGGCATGCTACCGGTACCACTTGTTGAAATGAGATAATTGTTTGGAAGGTAATTCTTTTTAAACAGCTTGACTCTCAGATCTCTGAGATTGGGTGCTTGCCCCAGAAGTAATCTGAAATTACCCAAACCATTTGCAATTTCTCTGCGCTTTGGCAGCACTGTGATAAACATATGATTCTTGGTAAGTCACAGGATACCATGTTTATCCTGAGACGTCTTGCACTTACTATTTCAGAAAATCAGAACATCTTTTGTTGGCATTTGAACTGAACATAGAGTTCTAATTCACACCAGGAGAGTACTGCATTTAGTTACTGAATGACAGGGTACCTGGCTAGCTCTTGCTTATGTGCGTGCATATACAAAGCAAAGCGTGTATTAAGAAAAATTTTCACATTTTATCTTTCTCCTGGACCTGCAAGTGGGTGGGAAAATGATTAGAGTCTTCACAGTCCTTCCTTACGTGCGCAGGCAACAGCAGATAGACTGCAGAAAGCCAAGCAGTCAGGTTACTACAGCCTATTCTTCCTCTTATTTTTATTATTTTATGAGCTAGAAAATATCTTTGCCTGATCCTTCTCTTACACATCCATGTCGTTCCTCCAGGCTGTGTACGTCATCTGTTCTTTTTCTGTTGACACACCCATGCTCATATCTGTCATACGCTGCCATATTTCCACTGGCTCCTTCCTCCATTGCTGTAATATCCCCATCTCTGGTTTCCCTAAGTTTCAAAGTCCTCTCTCCAAATCATTTAAAGAAACCTGAACTTAAAATACATCCCTCAGCAATTTTGACTTGACCAGCCTGACCCCTCTGAACCATCGATTACCTTTCTTTTATCAAACCAGGTTCAAGCTTCCTGCCTTTATCTTAGGACATCTTAATCTTTTCTTTCGACAGTATATCTGTTTCTGCCTCCTAGACTGAGATTTATTAAAAGTATTTAGGCATTTTAAGATGAAAGAACAGGTCTGACTGAATATTCAAAAGCACTGACTACCTAATTCCCACTGAGAATTCACAGCCATTCATTCTTCTCAGCAGGAGAATCCCCAGTCCAGCCTTGCAGACTCTCTCCAGGCTCCCCAGGCTCTTCTGTTCCCCCAGAAAGTTTGCCGAGGACACAAAACTGGGAGGGATTGATGTCTAAATAGAGGGCTCATCTCTTCAGATATGCTGTGCCAGAATTGTGTAATAATCGGAAACCTTTTCAGCTCTCCTCCTGAGCATGTCACCTCTCTGCCCAGTCTTTTCCACACTGATGGATTCTAGATCCTCACCACTAGTGGACACTAACTCATTATGGTTTCCCCAGGGAGGTAAAATACAGGTCTGAGTAGAGTCCTCCTCTGTCAGAGCCTTCCTGAGCTCTTCTGTCAAGGTAGAATTTCAACTACCCAAATTACCATGTGCTCTCCTGGTGATGGGCTGCTGGGCAGGAACCATAGCGGCTCTATTCACTGTATCCCTCGTACTAGCTGCTTTCATTTATACATCTCTAACTCATCCCAAGGGCTGCTCTAGTAGCAGTGAAACTAAATTATCCCAATCGGAATCTTTCTGAGATCAGAATTTTTTCCATGTAGGAAGCAAATAATAGATTATTTAAGTCTAAGCTACATTTTGCAGTGAATTAATTAAAATGTATTAGACTTCTCTGTGGATAAACCATTTTATTCACATTTTAAGTGAACGTAAGTAGTTTAACGTTGCTTTGGGAGCGAAGTAAGCTAAATCAAATTAAAGCAGCTTTAATTCTACATACGACATAGGGTTGTGTGCACTTTAAGGTAACCAATTTAAAAACTATTTTTTGAGTTACGGAGCAAAATTCTTCCAGCATTCCTCTGTGAATAAATTTTCAGTAGCCTCTTTATTTCTCTTCTATTTCTGCTACTGCTTTTCTCACGGTGTACCTGAGCGGTCTGATTTTGGCTTACTTTTTGAACAGGCAGTATTTCTGGTGGCTGTTTGGAAGGACTGTCTGCCTTTTGGAAGTCCTTCCAGACAAAACCTAGTCATCATCAGTGGTCTTCTCTGCTAGTCAAATAAAGGTTCCCTTCTTTGGCTTCAGTGATATTTTGACAGCATGGCCCTTGAGAGAGCAAGAAAATCGCGGTCTGTTAGAAAATGACATCTATTACCCTTATATGCAAGATTTTTCATCACAGTGAGTGGTTTTTAGGAACAAGCATTTTTAAAGATGCCTAAGAAACAAGAAGTGGGCTTGGCAAGCTTGAAAGAACAGCTCTACACAGAAGTGATTCTTAGATAGCGTATGCTTCCTAGATGAACAGTACTGCAATATAACTTTCAAAATAGAGTTGTGCTTCACAGGATGATAGTTTCAAAAGCACAGAAAGCAAAGACAAACACTGAGTTTGGAGTAAAAAGTTCCTGTCCTCTTCTCCCAATTTCTTCGGGCCATCTTATTCTTATGTGTTTTCCGTAAAACCGCCACATGTTGTCCTGGTCACGCAAGAGAGAAATACCAACCAAAGTCTCTTAAGCCTTCATATAGATGGAGAGACAGGATCTGGCAGATGGAATAAATGCACAGACACACACGTAAAACAGAGAGAAACTAAAGAAGAAATTTCATAGGAATACAGTGGTAACTATTTGGGAAACATCCATTTTTAATTCCCGTGCCTTGACTAAGATGCAGAAGACTTGACTACTTTTACATGACCCAGCAGAAGAATCAGATAAAGCACAAAAACCTCAAAAAGGTCTAATTTTAGTTTCATTTATATATAGTTTACCATGAATACAGTGCAATTATATTCATTGAAATCCCTCCTGATTATAATAACATTAGAGGGTTAGGAATGATCACCCCCTAAAGCCTTGTACTAAACTATTTTTAAGTCCTCATGTGTTACTGAAAAGCTAATATTACTATCAACAGAAAATGAATTCATTTGATAAACAATCATGCCATAGTTTCAAATAAAAAAAAAGTGTGTCAGGACTTGGATAGCAATTTAATTTGCCAGTCACACTAATACATTATTCTAAGTTAATTAAAATGCTTTCAATTTTTTTTTGCTAATGCTTTTCATTTGCGTTCTGACCGTTTCCTGATGTTTCAATTAGTTTTGTTCACAGACATGTGTTATAATGAGCATCAAGTTAAGATCAAGGGTTGCTAAAATTTATGACACAGTTGCTCAACCAACCCTTGAGCCCTGTTTGATTTCATAATATTTCAGATGACTCGATGTGTGTAAACAGATAGCTAATTCAGCTACTATTACATGTGTACTTAATGAATGTAATGACATTTATGGAACTAGTCAGAATTTTTTCAGTGAAATATTTTCTGCTTCAATTGACGTTATGTCAAAACTGGAACATTTTGGAAACAAATACTGACTTTGATGAAGTTTTGACAGGTTCAGTTCTAAACGCTAGAATGGGCTTCCTGGAAGATGAGAGTAAAAGGTAAGAAATCTGAGTTTCTTAAGCCAAACATGAACATTTTGCCAAATTCCCATTTTTGCCAAAAGCTTTTGCAAGCATTCGGCTTTCATTCCAGTGGCACAAAAAAATTTTCAAAGCCAGAGAAAACCATGTCAAATGGGAGGCTCCCCCACATAGCTCTAGCACTTTGTTGGAACTGCCATTGTTGGTCTGTAGCAGTATTTCAGTTAGGAAGTCTTAAAAAATTGTGTTGGAAATGGAAGAGAGAGACTTGTTTGGTGGAGCAGTGTTCCCAATTACTGCAAGCTTTATCCACAGACCTGATGGCACTGAATTTGGTGGCCCTTAGGACGAAGGGAAAGGAACTAGTCTCCTGAGAGAGGAAGAGACACTCTGCCCCAAAACCCAAGTCATCCTGTATTTCTTCCTTTGTAGAAACTTAAAACATTGATGCTATTTTTCAAGCCATAACCTGAAGTTTGAGATCCAAAGTTTAGTTTAAAAAGTCACTTTAGGCTACGGAGACCTGTATCTGATACATGGTAAAGATATAAAACAGAGAGAGCTAGCACTTGCTGCGATTTTCAACAGTACATGTACACCTTTAAAAAAAATGAAAAAAAAAAAATCACCTTTATATCACTGCTAAATACTGACTTGACTATTTAATTATAAGTAGGGTGATGGTTTCAGCTTGGATATTTATCTGAAATAGACGAGTTACTCGCTTGGTTATGCAAAACAGGCTCAGGTTCTACAAAACAGGTGCAAAGATCTCCGAAAAACACTTTCTTTAGTTAGCATTTTGATCTTTGTACTTCAGTTCTACCTCGGAGGAGAAAAAAAAAGCAAATGAAGCAATTTAGACTAAATGCAAATGCAAAATTTCTGTTTGAGTTTCAGTTTTGGTGAAACACTGGACTGAGTAACTTTCCTTGCTTAAGCATAGACGTGCTGTATACATAAATAAGCCAAACCTCAGATGCAAACACAATGTGTCTGCCAGTAAATAGATCTTAACAGACCTGTCAAGTCTTAAGCACTGCACATAAAACCCGCAGCACCTTACCTGACTTTCCCCTACCTCTGACGCCTTCAGCTCATGCTGCTGGGAAGACGCTGCCTTCCTCCTGCTCCAAGACCACGCATGCTGGACTCATCAGCTCTGGAGAGCTGGCTCTTTGGTTGCAGTCATCTGCCAAACTCTTGTGACACTGGGAACCTTACGTGCTGGGTTCAGAAGGTGCATAGAGATAGTTAGAGACCTGCATCGCTGACACCGCATCTCCTGTCCCCAAGACAATACACCAATAGCCCCCAAGAACTCCACAGAATCTAACTTTGTAGAAAAATAATGATTATCCAGTACAACTGAAAAAACTTTATGGAGTGTATTAGAATATATCACAGAATCATTTAGGTTGGAAAAGACCTCTAGTATCACCTAGTCCAACCTTTGTCAAACGTCTCCCTGACCCCTAGGCCATGTCTCAAAGTGCTACCTCTACCCATGTTATGAACATCTCTAGGGATGGTGACTCCACCACTTCCCTGGGCAGTCTGTTCCAATGGCTAACACTCTTTCAGTAAAGAAATTCTTCCTGATATAATATATCCCTCTGAACTTCCATTAGTCTAACCGGAACTAATGCACACAAGATTTTGCAGAACACGGCCTAAGGTTGATTTAAATGATGTCACAATGAAAATAAGAGAAAAGACCAACCAAAATCTCCAGAAATCTAGCACAGATAAAAGAGAATGTTTGCCTTTTTAATAATTGTTGAAATGGTTTCCATGCTTCTTTATATAATACTGATACGACATTCCATGTTGTGCAATTAGTCATTAAGCACGTTCATTGGGGGATGATTCTGTGACCAGTGGAGCTGTGGCCCTGGGCCCAGCCCAGGTTTAGGTCTTCGGGTCTGTTGGAGTGTAAAGTGTAACTAAACATGAATGATAATTTTTACTTCCTCTATTTGCTTTGCTTTGCAGAAGCTTAAGTGAAAGTAGGTGAATCAGGCCCTTTGTGTAATGTATAATTTACATCATCCCCAGCAAAGGGTATTTTCATGTAGGAACTTAGATCAGCTAAAGTTATTAATGTAATTCCTGTTCAGACACAGTAGAATTCCAGTTGCCCACCTGAAAAAACACATCATTTTGTGATTTCTACAGCGTTTCTGTACTGCGAGAGGTTTTTCTATTAGTGAAAGCACAGCTACATCTGAATATGTAATAATCAGGAAATAAGCTATCCCACCCTTTTCAAAAGAATTAATCAAGTACTACAAGGAAAATAAATGTAAATAAAATATTGATTAAGAACTAAAAAGATTTTAATTATATTACTTTCAGATATAATTTAATTTAATCTAAACAGGCAACTGGGAGCAGATACTTTGCCTTAGCATTTTTCAAATTGCTAATTAAAATTTCCAGGAGGAAATTCAAGTTTAGTGTCTGGATTTTAAAGATAAATAATGTTTGCTTCTCTTCATTAGGAGTTTACTAAGTGCATATGTAGTGCTAAAATGTAATTTAAAATTTCTTTTTAAAATAGGTAACACAGATCCTCTATGTGATACACTGTGGGCATAAAGTAGCTTTTAATTAAGAAAACTTTAATGATGAAGTGTGATTCTGGTTACATCTGTCACGTGTTTTCATATAGATTGATATCTACATTGTTTAAGGAATTGTTTGCAGGTAATCGGCTTTCTGGTAAGGTCAAAGCAGTTATAGTGATGGAGCACTCTTTGTGTGCCCATTGCCACTGAGGGACAATTTTAGGATTTATTGGAAAAGAGATGAAACCAGTTCTTTATGCTCTGCCATAAAAACTTGATCCAAAATCCAGGGAAGTAAATGGAAATTACTCATCACTCCATCGTTTTATTCAGTGCTGTTTCCTACTTTACACCACATCATTTATTAGACTTTTGATGACTTACATACATACCACCAAATGGAACGGAACAACAGCAATAAAGATGTGCAACATCTTCAAGATTTCTCTGAAGAAACTTCCACAACTATAAATTCTTTACAGATTCTTTATGCAACTGAATTAAACTCCTTGGGATGTGGATGCAGAGGGGAAGAAAAGTGCCAAATTAAAGTGAAACAGATGCTGTTGAGCTACCTACCCAAACACTTAAGACAAAACAGGATAAAAATTAACAGATCTGCACTGATATCCCTTAACACCAGATTTAGGAGCAGTGGCAGAGAGTCCTATTTACACCAAGACACAGAGCTAGAACGTATGATGGGGATATGAGAAGATGCAGAACTACCCTGAAGAAAACCATGACACAGAGGGCTCATGTATCCCCTTGGCCAGTGCTTCCTCTCTTGGGCCGTTACTCGTAGACAGGTCATAGAGCATGTGACACACAATTTATATGCATTTTGAAACTATTTCCCTAAAAATTGTGCAATCCATGACTGTGCTGCAAGCAGCAGTTTGTCTGCCCAGTCCTCCTTGCAAACTCTGAATCAGTTTCAAGCAACTTTTCAACCAACTTGACAAGCAGGTTGAGGGTACTCAAAATATGAAATTCAGAAAAATAAGACAGAAGCCCACAAACTCTATCACAGAATCACACAGAATCGCTATGGCTGGAAAACACCTTTAAGACCATCAAGTACAGCCATTACCTAACTCTACTAGGCCCACTACTACACCATATCCTTTAGCACCGAAGGACTACCATTAGAGCCCCTAATAACCTGCGACACAGCTTCATGAATTGCTAGATATAAAGCACAGCAACACTGTGACTCCTGCAGCCTATGAAAAGCTTTGGGCTTACTTTCCTAGACACCAGAAACACACATCTGAGGAAACCAAGCTTCACTAGTGTGTTGCCTGTGCAACCCATATGAACCTCCACACATTGTACTTCGGCAAGAGTAAGCTTTAAAAACAAAACCCTTTTCCTCTGTGTAGGCACGAACATTCAAATTTGGTGGGTCAGAATCTGAAGGTTACCTCCTCAACTTAAGTTCTACAGCTTAACGCTTCATTTGCACTTTGAAGTGGCTGTATTTAAGCTCCTCTGTGTATGCACAGAACAATCTCTCTGGACGAAAGGCCATACCAAAGTAGGGACCGCAGTAATGCCTGGAAGAAGAAGGGACGTAGAAGAGATGCACTAATATCCACCATTAATCACTCCAGCTTGTTACACCTACGTGAAAACCGTGAGCTTGTGTATTTACACAGGCATGCAAAGGCTGTGGAGACAGTAGGAGCATGCTGATTGTTTGTCAGGTACACTGAGTGCATGTGAGGCTACAACAGAGAATGACGTTGACGCATGATGTGTGAGCTAAAGGGAGTGTTTGATCTGCTGGATGTTCAGTGATGTATGGAGAGTCAGAGCTGACATTTACAAATGCAAGTTATAGATCTTGTTTTCATTTCTTGACACTGTCTGTAAAGCGATCCTTTCACCAAGGAGGAAGAAGAGAAAGAACGCTGGTGGGCAAGCTGCACTCACCCATCTTTGGTGTGCCCCAGCACACACTTTTCATCTTTGTCTGCCTCCCTTCATCTCAGCTTTACATGCACAAAATCTGGACACATAGTAATATATAAAATATTGTTCATGCTTTGTTATGTGGAGTTTAGTAAGGAAAGTTTTATTCCTGTAAGTCATATCCATTAACTCAAAGTGAATATTGCTGTAAACAGATCTTGGCCTAATTCGGTATCTTACTTTCCATTAAAATCAAAGGCAATTGAGCACTTAACTATTGATCTTGATCTTGACAACAGTGCAAGTTTCCACTCTAATATTAAAAGTTATTTGGTCATTTACAATTTATTTTTTTTTTCCTCAGACACTTCCATTTTTCAAGTCCAAGAACAAGAGAAAAATGCTCTGCTAGGTGTTGTGAGGATGAATAAATCTGAAATTGTGAGATGTTCCGAGCCTACAGTTAATCAGGCCACATGAGCAGGTCAGGCTCAGTGATTATCGTAACTGCAGACCATAGTACTTCAAGGAGTCCTCAGTAGTAAGTGATACAGGGCAGCTCCCATTTTGTCTTTGAATCTTATCAACAATAGCATGAAGAAATTTTAAAGGGGCTTAAAACATAATATTCCTCACTCAAACAAATGAACTTCAGACATGAATAGCACACCCCCAGGGGCAATCTACAGCAACACAGTCGTACAGTCTGAATGAAAAGTGAAAGTGATTGAAATATTGGTATATATTACTCTAAAGCAAGTGTGCTTGGGATCAAAAATGTGCCCTTAGGGGATTACAAAGTTAAAAAACCCCACAGTGTTACCAGTCATTGTGCAAAGTTCATGAAACATCATAATTAAAGAAAAAAACCAACCCTGTATTTATTAGACTACTTCATTAGTTTTGTAATTTTGAATAAACTTCATTTCTGTCCCTCTATTAACAGGGGTTGATGAATATGCACGTTTGCAATTTCCTTCGGAACCTGCACAGAAAGCAGGAGTGAACCCTAAATTCAGATAAATCACTGCAAAGACTCGGTGGCTGACAAGCATGTCTTGCCCGAATGTGCCTGGTTGCTTGCACATGTGGCTCCTCATTCACAGGGCTGACAAGGTATCATCTTAACAGCCCAGAAAAGACAGCCTTTAAACTGTGACCCGGAGGTGGACTTTCCACAGAGGCATTTAATTTCATGAACTTCTTTTTAAGGTGAAGAGAGCATGACTGCCAAAAGAAAAAGGAGGGGGAAAAATTGCAAATGACATCAGTGGGGGAACATACATCTTATATTCCCTGAGGCTTGTTGTAATATTTTAGTTCTTCGCTGTGAGTGAGATGAATCCTACAAAGAAAGTTTTCATCAGACTTTTTTTGTTAAAACCATTTTCCTCTACTATTTCTACTGTTCGGCTGTTTTCTCTCTAGAAGTAGTTTAATGATTGATTCAGTTGTGTCAAAACAGCACAAGCAAATCGGTCTCATGAGGAAGACTATTACAAGCACTTAGGTGAGGCCGATTTTTATCCAAATGTTGCTTTTTTTTGGTATCATTGCTGGGATGAAGGTTGGACTTGATGGTCCTAGAGGTCTCTTCCAACCTAAACGACTCTATGATTATTTTCCTTTTTCTGTGTGACCCGTGCTTTTTTCTTTTCCCTCTCAACAGTTTTGTCTCTCTCAGCTTGACCATACCACTGAGGTGACTTAAGCATAGGCAGAGACATTACTACCACATCCAGTAGCCATGAGCTATACCTCTATTAAAGCATCCAGCCTTCAAAGTCTTTTAGCTGGGACTGGGAGAAGTACAATTGCCAAGCATACGCCAAGAAATATGATTAGCAGCATTCCCCAGTCTTTCTGTAGCTGAGTAATTCTTGAGAAAACTCTCACGTTCCCTGCCTGGCAGGTAAGGTGATAGGTAGGCACCCATGATCAAGGTACTTGCATATGGGTTACACTCAATAGAGGTTATTTTTCCCTCAGAACAAAGAGCCGTGTAGGAATATGAAGCTAAATATTCATTAATTATGTCAGCCAGTAAGTGAGCTGACGAGATTAAATATAGGGAAAATATTAATCATGCTTTCCATACTAGCGTGAGGTAACGTTAGTCTTTCTCCACACAGCTCTTCAGAGTGTGAGGTGGGAGGAGAAGACTTTGTGGTGTCGTGGGATTGTCTGTGAGCTGGAGCGATACTGGGTTGAGGGAGTGGTTGCGGGACAGTCACTGGGAATGTGTGACGGTAAATATTTAGGTTAGTGCGTTATTGCAGAGTCTGCAAAACCCTGAGGGTGGGATCTGTGCGGAGACAACCTTGAATTTAACTAAAATTATGTAGGTCAAAGTAGACATGATAAGATGGGTAGGGAGGATACGGACGACACCAGGCACTCTTGCCTGAAGCAAGAAATGCTAAAGGCTCTGCAGACCAGAAAGATGCTGAAGATGGTGGGGGGAAGAATGCAGTGGGTTCAAAGGTGATACCAGGGTGTAACACTATAGTGTGGTAATAAGGGGAAGTACCAGCATGATATTGGTGTCAACGATGCTGGGACAATGATACTGGGGAGACCAGTGTGGAAGGAAAGCTGGCAGTTCCTGGGCAGATGGGATCAGTAAAGAAGGTTCAGGAGCCACAATTAATCAGAAATGTGTAATCGCATTGATGTTAGAGCCCCAGTAATCACAGTAACATGCCATGAGAAGTATGTAGCCTAAGGTGTCTATCCTGCAATGCCTTGGGTATGTGATTACTACCTACTAGTAGGTCTTAGTAGGTAGGTTAGTAGGTTATTTAGTAGATGAGTATACAGACATTACCTATTAGCAGATAATTATGCTAGTTAATAATAATGCATAATTGTGGTTATTTATTAAAAACCAGACAGATATTCTCTAATTGCTTCATGTAACAAAAACTATGTTACGCGTATTTCTTAAAAAGATGGCAAACTCAAATACCGGATGACACAAAGACATGCCTGTGAACTAGTAGAGGATCAGAACAATGTCTGCAAAAAATGATACAGAGCCTACTTTCAAACAGTATATAGACCCTAGAAAGCTGGAGTTTATTCAGATCAAGATTCAGGTAATTTCCTTAAGTTCTGTATGATGCTGTTTTGGAATATGAAGCATGAAGATCTACTTTCTGATGAAGAAAGTATTCTGGCACAGAGAATGCTGCTTCAAGGCTGGATGATGTGCTTGACAGAGGAGGTCGACATTAACAGTGAGTGTCTGTTGCTGAAATGAAGGTTCTAAGAAGCCTTTTAGCCTACTTCAGACCTGGCTACTATCTGAGTAATTCATTCAAAGAGTTGCCTTCTGGGCAGATCAAGAAAAAAAAAATAAATCTAACTTGCATCTCTGACATAAAACCACACAAAAGTACAAATTAAAATACTCAAAATATTATAATAACTTTGTGTAATATGCAGAAACAGGGATGTTATGTGGTCTTGTGGGGCCCTGACTGCAGTATAATTGGAATTGGATTATTCTGCATTAGGACACTGCAGCCTATTTGATAGTTTTAATTAAATTAAAACCTCTGGTGCAAGGGCTAATTCTTAGTTCTTTCAACACATCTGAGAAGCTCAATGATCATCACCTCAGCACAGCCTGGAGAGTCTAATTGTGATGGTGGAACAAAGATAGCCTTCTGATATATTTCTATATATTTAGTGGGCCAGACATTCACTCTGAAGTCCAGACTAGCCTGTAGAGATCTACAGTTCAGGACCTGTCCGTCCTGTTTCGAGTGCAAAAACACTGAGCTCAAAAACCAAGCCCTCAGTGCTGGCTTGTGTGGAGCCTGTGGGCATTCATGTGGACATTCTGCTCCCTGGGAACACTCGTGGAACAATCCAGAGCCTCAAAGAATATTCTGAACCTAGAGTGACATTACAAAATTCAGTAGCGGCTCTAATTTTTAAAAGGAGATTATATTTGGGAGAATGGATATTAAGTTGCAATTACGAACCTCTCCAGCATGGTACAGTGCAGATGGGTTCATGGCAAGAATAAAAAAAGAGGCCTGCTAATTGGAAACGGTGAAGAAAGAAAACTGACACCCCAAATGTATGACTTGGGTAGAAGCTCTAATTCACAAAGGATGACTACGCCCTACTAGAATGATGCAGCCATGAAAAAGATGTATGTGGTAGTAGTTATTAGAAAATATTAATGGCCATGACTTAAAGACCATGACATAATGACCTGGAGAAGGGAAAGCATATGAGCTAGATTGCTTCTGTTCAACAGAGTGAAGTCCGAAAGGAGACACAGTGGATAAGTCTGCTCTGATGCTTTAGTTTGGAACAAAAGTGTTCTTTGAAGAGAAGCTTCCGATTATCTTCACTTACCACTCTGTGCTTTACTCTTTGGGAGTACACAGACTGGATTCCTTTGGGACTAAACTAAACCAGGAGATGTGGTTCAGGAATGCATCAACACACTCCAGTTATTAATGGGCATCCAGTCCACAAGGACTAGACCATAATTAGTACAAAGGCAAACCACTAAAATCCAAAAGTGTGGGTGCTGCCTCTTTAGCCCCATTATGGTGTGCACAGTACTGGCAAGAAAAGACTTTTACACTGTTAGAGCCATGTGGAGTTGGCTGCTAGCCCTCAAATATTCTCACTGGTTCTGGCCAAGAGTGCTGAACTCAGGCCCCTTTCTGAATTTTACATTAAACTGGACACTTCAACGCTCACAGACAATATGCTAAACAGTTGAAATGTTTTTGACTTTCAAAAGGAAAAGAATAGAAAGCCCCACTAGAAAAAAGACATTATCTAATTGACTTATCTAAGTGAGCTGGAGCTAAGACCATTAGGGATGGTTTAGCTCCAGGCAGTGGAGACTAAACAAGTCCAAGTTTGTGACTATGGTGCAGGACTCTTTTTTTCTGCTGTTACCTTTCAGAATAACATGTTTCTAGATCTTTTTCCACAGTTAGCCGTTTTTTCAGCACCTTTGTTGTTTTGATTTTCCATTTGGGCTTCACAACTACTTTCTAATCAATCAGGTTAATTAGAAAAATTAACAAACCTGAATTGTAAAAATAATTCACCGATCTCTACGATGTACAGTGCTCCCCAGACCTAAATGACTGTCTCATTCAAAGATCACAGTCCACCAAATATCATTTAATGATGGACTATAGGCAGTGGAATCTTGTTAGCTTTGCTAACCAAGCACGTATCAAAATCTCTTTTTAACAAACAAAACAAAAAAGTCACCTGACTGTACAGTAACTACCACATAGACTGAAGCATTAGGCTTTAAAGTACATTTAGAGGCGGGTGCACTTTAAAATAATAGAATCGTTTAGGTTGGAAAAGACCTCTAGGATCGCCAAGTCCAACCTTCACCCCAACAACTCCCTGACCACTACTGAGGAAAAGACGTCTCATCACTGCTTCTTTCAAAATGTTAAATGAATATCTGTTCCAGTTTTGGAAATATTAGGGAACATCGCATTTATAGAACTTTGAATTTGAAGTGAAATATGTACACGTAGTATGCACATGATAGGTGTAGGTGTACTTATAGATGTGGGGAGTAAGAAAAAGGAAAGCTGGTAAATCATAAATTGATAGATAAACTGGTAATTTGAAGCACTGAACCAGATTACTCTCTAGCAGGTGAAATACACCTCAGCCAGGTATTTGTAATCATGTTAATTTTCAACAATTTAAATTCCTACAGAATAAACATTTGA
The DNA here is from genome assembly GCA_013400335.1 of Eurystomus gularis. NCBI lineage: Eukaryota > Metazoa > Chordata > Aves > Coraciiformes > Coraciidae > Eurystomus > Eurystomus gularis. The sequence continues at coordinate 25,731 of VZZY01025184.1, read as the reverse complement.
TTAAAATCTTTTGAAGCCTATCCGGGAGAGTTAGAAGCATTTTCAAATTATTTACAGCTCACAGAAAAGAATTCAGTGCAGGCATAACCAAACCATAGGACAGGGCTGGCTCCTGAGCTCAGAATCCTGCAGTCCTGCAATAGCTTCCTTTGAAGGTCCCAGTTTCCATAACAATGGTATTGGGAGAAGCCTAATTTACCCATTGCCACTGTGACACATTGGGTTATTCCCTGGAACCCCAGGGTGCATTGTTCCTGTCACATTACATTTGTAACACAATTAAAGCCACGGGCTGAGTCTGACACAGTTTTATATGATTGTCACACAGTAGATTGTGTACCAAGTGATCTTAGAAAGAGATAAAATAAATATAAAATAAATTCCAAAGCTGGGATTTGGAGTGAAATAGGTGTTAAAGCTTGACTTGATAACTATTATATGCACATGTATACTGTATGTATGGCTACATATTTACAATAGACATGCACGTGTGCGCATATGATCTGTTACAAAGAGTTTTTTTTAAGTCTTTACCATCTACCACTCATGCTTGCCCTCACAGTACACTTGTCTTAGAGCCCCTTAAAGACATAAACGAACAAACTCTCACAGCCAAGTGCAACCTGACAGAATAAAGCAAGCGAATTACCCTTAAATGCAAAACTGCCAATCCCAAGGTAAAGTGACCTGTGGAAATAACATCCGCAACAAAATTCTGGGAGTCTGCTGTTCAGAGCGTTTCAAGCCATATAAATAAAGCCACAATAGGATGTTTTCACACTGTCCAACTTTGAGCCTCTAATTTACATGATTTAACTAGGAGAAAAGCTCCTTGTGCAGTCAACAGCCTCCAAGGAATGAATCAAAGCACCTATGCAGATTTCTAAAGCCTATTTCTAAACAATGATTACATAGGGAATCAAAGTTCTATATTTAAACACTTCGGTTAAATGTCTTGAAGAAAGCAGTAGGTACATTCTCAATGCCAGAAAATGAACAATTAAGAGAATCTCTTTTCATTTAGAATGACTTTTAAGTCACCTTCTCAGGTGCAAAAATTTTTGGCCAAACTTTAATGTATAAACCAGAGCTGGTGAAAAACTTCCCTGAGGCAATATGATGCCAAGCTCAAGCAAGATACGGATTTAAGGAATAATACCTAATTAATAATAACTAATACCTAATTAATAATTATGGCAATGGCAAGGATAGCTTTGATCCAGTCAGGTAGCCAGTTCCTTTGACAAAAACCAGAAACTACCTCAGTGCCTTACAGAACATGTGATTTAGATGGAGAAGTTATCTGGCATATAACAAACTTCTGAAATTTAATCCTAGCTCAACTGAAGCTGTTCAGAATTTGCCATTGATGTCAACAGGAGCGAAATTTTATTTCCAATGCATATGAGATAAAGAAATCTCTGTTTTGTTCTCTGTGTGCAAAGTAAAGCAGAGATGTTGCCAGTTTTTACTTTGCAGACATATTTCATACCACTTGTATCCTACTGTAGTGGGTTGAAAGAATATACAAACATTTTCACAGGGGACAAACAAAAGGACTCAAGTTATGAAGATTTTTCTCTTTGGCATTGCTGGGACTATTCAGAATAGTTTTGTTGCTGCTTCCATAATATGGGGCTCAGCACGTGAAGATATGCTACTACTACTGGATCTTAAAATAGCTAATTTTTGATAGTGAGAAAGTTAAGGTTTAAGAGTGCTAACTGATGAATATGCTTAATAGAAAATGAGCACTTGATTAAAACCTTTTGAATCCCAACATGAAACATTTAATTAATGCATTTCAAACCTATGAAGAGCAAAACTCTTCAAGGTAAATATAATCAGATTGTTGATAGAAAGCTGAGGATTTGGACAGAAGTTTTGTAATGCTGATGTGGAACCGAGCTTGGAAGCAAACGGTAATTCCTTTTTCAGCATAAAACCAGCACCTTTTTATCCATATATTTCTGCTGAAATTGATACCACAGTCATGCCCTTCTATGTGCTTTGTAAGAAATGACTTTTGATGCATTTTACTGTGTTTGTATTGTCAGGGCTGATCAAAAAGAGATCCATCCTAGAAGCTGGTTTGACTTGAAGCCAACCAAAAGAACTTGGTTGAAGTATGAACGGTGATGGGTGTGTAGCCAGGTGTTGTTTCCTGTATACCTTCAAATCCTCCAGGTAATACCCTCTGCCTGCTGGTCAAGAGTCATCTTCACTTCCCCTAACGATCAGTGGGATGTAGAGATCCCTGAGCTGGCACTAAACCAGGCTGGTCTCAGGCACACAGCACAGCCTTGTACAGATGGGCCAGTTGGAAGCAATAGATCTTCTGTACTCAAGAAAAAGTATTGGAAGGAATTCAAATATTGGAAGCAATAGATCTTCCTGCACTCAGGCTGTACTTGAGCTAATAACAACAGACAGAGTTTAGTAGAGTGGAGAGAGAGGCTGGGGAAAGGCAAGCTGCTTCAGAAAAAATGATACAGAAATGAAGCACGTGTGTCTGAATATGTGAGTGCCTCTGCATCGTGTTCTCCAGCACTGCCAGTTCCATGTGGGATGACACGAAGCCCACCTCGATCTGCACACTTGGTATTCAGCCATTAAAATCAACATGCAAATTTAGCTTCATGGGCAATACAGGAATCTTACGAGAAGCATTGAGATTGGTGAAGTTTAGCAACTACAGCAGGTTTATGATGCGTCCGTTTGTATATCTAACACTTGCCAAGCAATCCCAAGCCATTAAATGGGAGGTGTACATCAGATATTAAGCAATATGGAAAATAAGGTAAAAAACCTTGCCCACATCTTGGCAGTATTGCAGTTATTGAAGGCAGCAGGTTGTAGGATCGGCTATTTGGCCTCTTCCTTTTTATAGAAGTAGCAAAATATTCTGTAATATTAGAAATGATAAACCAGCTGATCATAGCTGATCAAATTCTAAGCAAAATTTACCACAATTTCTATTACAATAGTGTATTTCCAACACAGACTTTTGTCTTTAAAAGGATCTCAATAAATATCATCCTTTCTGAAATGAGTTTCAATCATCAAACGCTCTTACCAACCTTTTTTAATGAATAAATACATTTTGTTTGCAGGAAGCAGAATTAAATGCCCACTTTCTAGAATGTAATCGAGCTTGTGCAGGGAAAGAGTTTTAACAACTAGTGCTATTTTAATATGCATGCAAATCCGTAAATCTACTGTGCTTGCTAGCCTTATAAAAGAAGATAAACTTTACAGACATTTCAACCAATTACTACAGATACAGGTCAGACAGGGGAACCTGCAAGACAGATGGAGGAAAAATCAGGATTACACATACTGAAAGTCTTATCCAAGTTAATGGCTTTGTCAGAAGGAGAGTGAGTTGAAGCCTGGGTTAGACATAAAACAGATCAACTCTATTAATCTAATTTAAAGGTTTTCAGAGGAAATAGAAAAACACTGATGGATTTGTTAGTAGGATACCAAATCTAAATCCCTTCCAATCCACCCCTGTTATCTTAGGCTCAGTCTTTAAAAATTATTCAGCTGACTTTGGGTGGGTTTGATCACTTTGTCTTATCTTCAAAGGAGCTACACTTTTACAAAATTCCTAAAGTCTGCTTCCATAAATAGACAAACTGGTGATGTTCCCTGAAGGGAATATCCACTGCCCTATTGTTAAAACTCAAACTGGTGATGTTCCCTGAAGGGAATATCCACTGCCCTATTGTTAAAACTCTCTGTGTTTTAATAAAACTATAAAAATGGGCATTTCTCCAACAGCTGGCTTTTCATAGGACGCAAATAACTTTGCAAAGCTGTGTAGTGTGAAAGAGAAAAGCATTTTCCCTCTCCCTATTTCACATAACTAGCTTATACCAAGAATTTGATTTTCCTTACCTGCTAGGTAAGAATGACAGTGCAGATACATTCTAAAAGTGAGACTCTTGGGAGCGTGGGTTTACTGAAGGGCAAACCACTGTTGTTATAACAGTTGGTTTCTTACCAAACGTGTGGTTTTATGGGGAGCTAGTGAAGCCAGTAGGCCTCTGCTGTTCGCAGTTTTCGATGATGATTTACTGGGGTTTCCTTCAGTTTAATGCTCTCTTTTTCCTCTTGTCTTAGTTTCAGGGATACATAGGTGGCTATTTTGGGGCCGGTCCAAAAGAATCAACAAGCCTCCCTTCTGTGAAGCACTGATTTGTGTGAGATGTCAAGACATGGCAGTGCAGAAGGGTGGGAAATTCTGTATAGTGCTTACGACCGTACTCAGAAGCCCAAAGTCAATCATAACCTCACTCTGCCCCTGCCACATCAAAGTCAATATTGAGGTCTGCCCCGAAACCTTTTCTCCAGCCAAACCGCTTAGCCCACAGAGAGTTTGTCTTACCTCCTGCCAGCTTGTTCACATATCAAGATCTGATTAAAATGTAAATTATAGAAGCAATGTTTTCTGGTTCCCTACTTTAAGGAATAGTTTTCTAAAGCAAAATTAATACCTCCATTTGCAAGGGATGAGGTCAACTGATATGGCACAAAGGACTGTGCTTTCAAGAGCACTTTAGTTCCATTAAGTGAGATACAGCAATAGACTAGGAAAAGCTTATGAATGATTTTCCAGTTGCCTTCTTCTCACTGTCACATTTTCTCTGTCAAACCTGTGATTCTCAGAAGAGGTCTTTCCTGACAAGAATCAAGTCCTACTGCAAATGACAACTGCATTTTCTCGATTTCATTAGTGTCTCCAGCCAGCCAGCGAATCTGGCCACTTTGTAGTTTGTCATCGTCTTGGAAACTAATTTAATACTGCCCTAGGAAATGACCCCTTACTAGAATGTACTGTATAACTGGCATGGCACATGGATTTTCCATCCCAGCTATGGCAGAGATCATATAATCATAGAGGAAATAGTGAGAGCACTGTCACGTCGGTCATGGAGGAGGTTATTTTAAACTCACACCAAAACTGCTTTGTGCCTCCAATAGAGAAGAGCATTTTCCTTCTCCTTGGGCCTAAAAGAATCATTGGTTTTAAAAGCAAACCAATCAGTTATCCCCACCCACTGTTCATCAGTTGTCACCTCATCACTGGGCAAAAATTAGTTTTAGCAGTTCACCCAGGCTGGGTGGAGGGCAGACTGCAAGGATTTGAAAAAGCTGGCAGAAAGTAAAATAGTTCTGGCATTATGCGAAGATATTATACAATTACTCTCTGCTCTTTGGCTTGTGTTAAATGGGAAAGATTGTGCTGCCTTTGGAGGGAAGCTTGTTTGTAATGGTTGCAAATGGTGAACTGGGGACTCACCCTTACATTTCCAGAGGAATCTGTTCTTCCTGAAATCAGTTTGAAATTTTAAAACATTTTTATTTATTTTCCTGAGTACACTGTTGAAATCTTACACGCATCTAAAAACGTTAGGCAATTACATCACTGACACCAGTGAGATACCAGAAGATAGCAGAGGGATAGAACAGGAATTACAGAGACTGAAAAAAAGATAATTAACCAGTGGCCTGAATATTGAAGAAACTCTTTGATATCTGGCATGTATGTAGGTTTTTAGATGTGCTAGAGATAGATTATTTCATGATACTGACAGTGTCATCAATAATATATATTATTCAATATTATTATATAAAATAGAATAGTGTAAAATATAATCCTATTATCTAACTTTCTAGACAAGTGTTCAATAGAATCTTGACTACCTATGAAGCAAGTATCTATGTTTGTCTTGCTTTCCTTCTTATTTGTTATAAAGGAGATAGAGGAGCAATTTTCCATGCCAGCAATCCCTGAGGATCCCTGAGGAAAAGGCTCATATCAGGGTCACTCTGCTATGCAAAACAGGTGGCTGTGCATATCTAAGGTCCTGTAATAATACTCCAAATAGATCCTAAACAAAAATATCAATACCGCCCATGTCACTTATATGGGATGCTGTCATCAAATGTCAAATTGCGACCTTTAGGACCTCAGCACTTCTTCAGCATCCAATTACAAAAGGAACAGTAATGGATGTAAATTAAGGTGGTCAGTTTAGACCAAAACCAACCAGTCTAGGATCGCTACTCTATCAAGGACAACAGATCAAGTTACTCCAATCCGAGGGAGATCTGCTGCACCTTTTCCATTCCCTGCTACCTCACAGATACTCCAACAGGAGCTACCTTCTTGTAAAAACATGTATTTTACTAAATAAACATTCTGCGCAGGATGCGTAGTACTTTCTGAAAGGTCAAAATGGTGACAACACAGGTCTCTGTAAAATGCCTCTCTAATAATCCTTCATGTGAAAGCTCTGCTGATACACACGTGTGCAGGAGTGTATATTTACCATTAAAGGAAAGAAAACTGGTATATGGGATCAAATTTCAAAATCCTCTAATTTTTAAGAAGCAGAAACGCAAAGCCTGTCTTAATCATGCAACTTGCACTGGAAAAGAGGGTGAGGTAAATAATAATAATAATAATAACTTCCTCTCCACCTGCAAAATGAGAAGATCTTAACGATGGTGAAATAAATGCTAACTGATGAAGCCAAGATTATAAGTATTTTGATAGATTAATAATAGAAACTCAAAACCACTTTAGAATGTTTACCATTAATGCAGATAGCAGCAAGGCAATAATAGGAATTACTTAGCAATTCTTTCCTATAAGCATTTAAAAGAGTATTGATCCAGGTATTGGTCCAGGTATTATCTGTGATTTTACATTAGCTTGTCCAATACTGTGTTTCATTACAGCAAATTTTAACCTCAGGGCACTGGGGTATTGGGAACTACTGCTACTTAACAGGGAAGGTGAGGAGGAAGAAAGAAAGCCCAGCATGATTTGTGTGAGTTTTGGGAAGTAGAATTCTAACTGCAGACTTCAGAGCAATAATATAATTACAGTTTTAATAAAGAAATACATTAAAAGTCCTGAAAATTGTTCAAAACATTCTGTTCCCCTCAAATAGAGTTACATGGCTATTGGGATGCAAAAGAATCACAGAAAGCCGATAAATCTGCGCTCCAAAAATCACGTAAGTGGTTTTGAATGCTTCCACTCATGTGATTCCCAATTTCCCAATGATCTGCATGAGGCTCCACAAGAACTTCTTTAACTTTTTTGGAGCATAGGGTGAGTCAAGCCACCAGGACCAAGAAAAAAAATAAGCTCCATTTAGACAAGATTGGAATGTTTTGCTGGCAAAAGCTGAAGTGAGTGAGATACTCCACCCACACCTAACTTTGGTTACGTGCTGTGGTATCTGCCATGAGGTACAGAATCTGCAACAAGTACCGGCACCACCAGAACTGGCATTTCAGGCTTTTTTTTGTGTTGCTTACCACCCTTATTATGAATTTGGTAAAGCAGAGACATTTACTGACTGAACAAGGTAATAGAAAAAATTCACATTCACAATATGCAGGAACCTGAACTACACGGGATCCACCAACTATCTAAACATTTACCTTGACGGTCCCACAAAAAGGACAGATTTTTACATGGGAATAAAAGAGACTGCATTACAGACAACTGTTGAGAACGTATCTTAGAAATATTTACCTAGTGAATTTCTGGAGAAAGTTGTTTTAACACTGAATTAGGTTTCCGGATGACGCTCTTGCATTCCTAGCCACAAGCACATCCTAGAGAAGACAGAATAGAAAAGGAATATGTAAAGACAGCTGAAGTAAGCCTTGGAGAGCTTTACCAATATATAAAAGCAACAGGTTTTGACACACCCAGAAAGTACTCAAAATCTTTATATCTGTCAAGGTCTGCTCATCTCTACTGTTATTCCAACGGAAGAGTTGTGATGATGCAGAAGCACGTACAACAGTGATTTACGTGAGCAAGGGAATCACTGACAGGTCTAGGGGTTATTTTCTTTAGTTTTGACAAAAGCACAAACAGGCTATGCAAAATATTTCAGGTGATGGGAACACAAAGATGTTACATCTGTGTAGTGTTTACAGAGTATCTTACAAATAGTGTGGGGAAATAGGAATTTCCCTCTTCTTTATTTTTTTTCCCTGTGACATATCAACTCTGAGACTGATGAAGGTCTGAATATCCCTACTTCTTGCTGGGAGAGCCCCTTCAGCAACTGGTAGCTATTGCCTTTGAAGTCTGCAAGACTCAAACACTACTAAGCATGCTGTACATTGAAAAACTCCCTAAAACAAAGCATACATATCTGATCCTTAAAAAAAGGTTAGATTAAAGGTATAAATAGGATGACTGCTAGACCACACTAAAGTTTTCCATGGCATTAGCTGTACCTTGTACAGTTCAGTTAACCTTTCCTTTTTTCAGAAAAAAAACCTTTCATTTGGATTTAGCATCATTTAAGTAGCCTTTACTAAAAAAACTGTGTTACAAACTTTTTTTAAATCCACAGAGAATGCAAAGGTAAATGTTATCAGAGTGCTTTTGGACAGAGCATGTAAGACTGTGTATAATAATGGTTTGTGAGGATAAAGAGCTCTGGATATACACTGGCTACTCCTTCAAGACTCTTGCTTCCTTTAATGCTGGGTCGAGGAGCAAAATTTTGTGTCTCACCTAGCATATGGAATCCACAATAATTCTACTGGGACTACGTGTTCTTGTGGACACCCAGAAATGCAGGGTGCTGTTCAATCCTTGGTTGTTACTTGCTCCTTAAGACTACTGGTAATTTGACAGTTGTTGTTTTTCTTGTTTAGGTTTGTTTTAAAGCTCTTAATGAACTATCAAGTCAGTTTTGGCAAGAATAAGAATTTGGTGTACACCAGATGTTTTTGTGACATCTTGACCAAGAGTCCCCTGCTATAGTCCACAGAATCACAGACTGGTAAGGGTTGGAAGGGACCTCTGCAGATCATCCAAACACCCTGCTAAAGCAAGGTCATCTACAGCAGGTTGCCCAGGTTCACATCCAGGAGTGTTTGGAATCTCTCCAGAGAAGTAGACTCCACAATCTCTCCAGGCAGCCTGGGCCAGGCTCAGGCACCCTCAAAGTGAAGAAGTTTCTCCTCCTGTTCAGATGGAACCTCCTGGGTTCCAGACTGTACACCACTGAATAGAGTCTGACCCCATCCTCCTCTTGGCCCCCACCCTTTAGCTATTGATCAGCAGATCCCTTTCAGTCTTCTCAAGGCTAAATAGCCTCAGCTCTCTCAGCCTTTCCTTGTCACAGAGATGCTCTCATCCCCTCAGCATCTTTGCATCCCTGTAGTAGTTACATGGTTAGGCCACTGTGTAATATTTCTAAGAATCTCAGCACTGTTCTGGAACTGGGAGGAGAGTTTCCCTGTGAAGCAGAACTGATGCTTTAAGTTCTTCATCACATTTAGGAAAACGTAGGAGGAAAGTTACCACTCTTTTACATAAGCGGCTTGCACTCAGAGTACATTACTGTAACTTCAGCTTGTTGTGGGCCAAGTTATTTACACAGTGCTCATATTTGCAGCATTAAAGCTAGAAGGGAAGAAACACTAATTCCAAAGTTTCATTACAAATACAGAACAAATATGGAAAAGGATCATCCCCACTCCCTTTACCCCCTCTCCAATATTCTGCACCTCACACGCTGATGTGGGATGATTTGTGACAAGAAAAAGAAACAATCTTCCCTATTTTAATCAAGTCTTTAGAACACAAGTTATTTTCTACTGCAAGAGAATAACAGGTGGATGAGGCAGGAGCTGCTTACATTACTAAAAGGTAAAAGGCAACAAAAAACTTGGAAACAACTCGCCTTTGCAATAAATAATTGATTGAATAGGTGAAATGAACACTTTCTCACTTGACAGCCTTGAAGCTGTTAAAAGAATAACACTGAGGCCTTGACTTCTTCATGTGCTTGGCTTCTTACAGCAAAGGGCAGAAGATTATTGGATTTTGAGACATAGGGAGGCTTGGTAAGGGGGGAAACACTAGGTCAGAAGTGTCGTAATTCTGAGGCATGGATACAGGTCAGCTGGCTAATTGCAGTCATCTTAACTGACAGTACTTGAGCTGTCCTCTAGCCATAAGATCTGGACCAAGCCTCATTTAGAGCACCTTATTTTAAGAAGCAAGTCTTCTCGCGCTTGCCTACACACTGCTGTCACCTAGAGTTCAGGAACATCTGCTTACCTCCTCAAGGGCCTGACTCAGCAGGCCCAGCGCGTCTTAGTACATTGAATCCAACAGAAAACACAGAAGTCAGCAGAGTTCCATTCTAAAATGTCAACAGAGGAATCACTAGTACCCTTCTATGGTATAATTGGCCAGCAAAGTGGTGGATATGTACACAAGCCTCTCGCAAGCCTCAGAGAGCTTAGCCAGCGGTTTCCATTTCTCACGAGAGCGTCCTAACCACTAGACTAAGGACAACTCAGGGATCTAGTGATTTATGGCCTTACTTTTGGTAGGAGAAAAGGTGTTTGTTTCTCTCAACAAACTTAAAGAACGATCTTGACAAGGACCAGGCACTTTGTAGACTTCACACAAAGATGGAATTCAGACTGTGATAACATCTAGACTTTGCCTCACCCTGCTAACCTACGTGAAAATCATAGATGCAGGTTTATCTTGAACAACCTGATTCAGACTGCTCTCCGAGGCACTTATCTGTGGTATTGTAACTATAACATTGTCAAGGCCAGAGTTAGCATCTCTGGAATGTCTTGATGCACCTGCTGAGGCCAGTGTGGGTTCAGAGACTGCCACACTATGCTCTAATTAACTTCAATGAGAACCTAATTTGGCGATAATTATGAAAAGGTTGTCTTACCTACTGTAAATGCAGGGCACATTCATAGATAGCTTCCATATGAACTTCCAAACCTGATCATCTCCTACCCCAACAGGGGCCTCACATTGACAGTCTAACAGGAGATACAGTAAGCTAGCTAAAATTTGGCAAATTGTATATTTAACTGTTTAGTATGCTGAGGCACGTCTTCAGGATAGTCCTTAGCATTGGACTTGCAAAGTCATGATCTCTACTCCCCGTGAGTGCCTCAAGGTGAAGGTGTCATTCAAATTTTACTCTCAATATGCCCCTGTCCCTGAGGCCTTACGTGGCTATCAAAATCTGTGGGCGCAGAACTGGAATTAAAAAACAAACCAAAATAAAACGCAACAAGATGACTCTGAGGTTACAAACCATTTGCAGAGCTGCAGATTGGATACTGTCCCAAGGAACCTATAGGTCTCATTGGTGACCCTGCTTTGAGCTACAGGTTGACAGAGATCTCCTGAGAGGTCCTTTGCTACCTGAATTAATCTTGTGAGTCTAAATGGGTTACCTATCCCTGGTAAACCAGGAATCCCTGAGAAATGGTAAAAATTCACTTGCCAGCAACACTTTGGGATTTACTTTTTGGAGTAGAGTTGCCCTTCAAGGTGGTGCTGCCCTTTCCAAAAGTGTAGTTTCCCCATGTCCCCACCCCTAATGAGGAGCGGATCATTAGGCAATTTACATAATCATCTTCTATTTTCCATAAAATCCTAATCTCTTCAGTACTCTTCTCTAGAAAACCACTCAGTCACAAACTGAAATGAAAAGAAAATATGGGGGAACACCATTCACAGGTGGCACAGAAGAGCAACATACTGAGCCTACTAACCCTTTCCCCTCCTTCTCCAGAGAGCTGTTAAAAGATCAAGGCGCAGAACCATAACAAAATAAACAAGCACTACAGATTTTGCAGTAGGTGGGACCATCTGGACCCAGATAATGTCAACCTAAACAATCTGCCTTCCAGTTGCAGAGAAGGAGAAAGTCTTGTGTGACTCAGAGCTAAAAGGCTGAGATGGCAATGTGGCTTAGTGGCTCCCTGATCCTATTACAGAACATAATTACTATTCATTATTCCAGCTAATGCCAGTGGACATGGCCAAGCACCATCCTCACTGTTCACGCTATCTGGATTACATCTGAAAACGCCAACAGAACTTCTAGACGTGCACTGGTACTCAAATGGCTTTCGCTGCTGTATCTCTGCAGACCAGGCAGACCACAATCCAGCTTTTTCCTTGGCATTCATATAGACTACTACAATGATCAGCGTTGTAATTTGCTCCAGAACAGCACATCGATGGACCTCCTTGCACCCTGGGAAAGGCCTTCTCTGTTTATGGCACAATGAAACACACAACACTGAAGAAGCTCGAGTTTGGGTTGCAAGGTACGTACAGCTAAGCAGAGTAGTTCTCAGCACCCAACCGTGGGTATGATTCAGTCCTACACAACTGGTAGCATGCTGTTATTTTCTGCTCTTAAAATACTCTTTTAAAGTGCTGAAGGGGTTGCTTTTGAAGGGCAGGCAGTCGCTGATGAAACATTTAAGCAGGAATCCATACAATTATTATTGGGAGTGAGGCTTTGCTCACAATGTTAAGAGCAATTTTGACAATGTGCTAAGCCACACAAGGAACCAACACTTAACTTCCTGCACAAGAACTGTCTTGTTGGAATCATTAAGTTTTACAACATGTAAATTCTTACCAATTAGGGCCTCAAGCTGCTTCGAACCCCAGAATCCTGACTTGGGAGCAGGCAGGCAATTCATTTGCAACAACAATAGAAATACCATAGGATTTACGTGATACTTCGCTGTACTATTCTTCCAATTATGTGATTCATTAGAAATCACTAAAAGATACAGAAAGACAGAGAACAGAGCCAGATATTCGTGTGATGTCAACTGATGTCTGTCGTATGGGGTAGTGCTACACGAGAGTAGGAACATTTGCAGCAGACCCACAAAATCCTCACATTATGCAAAGCTGAACTATTTCAGTCTACAAGTCCCTTGTTTCTCAGGTCATATCAGAGTATTTTGGAGTGCAAATGAGAGATTCCAAGTATAAAGTATTCTGAAAGGAACGGGGAAGCGTGAATGCCTTTGCAAGATCTTCCTAGTTATTGCTTAGATTATATTGTTTTGATAAAAAATACTTGGACCATAACTGGGAAAGCAATTCCAAAGGCATTATTGTAAAAAGATAATACTTCCCCCCCCCCACCCCTGAGAGAAATGTTGATATTAGATGAAGGCATGAGGTAAAAACAGCAGGTGTCAAATCTATTACAAACAAAAAAGACAAAACGGTAAATGAAAGAATTGAAATAAGGGCTTCAATATACCCAGAGTACACGGGTGAAAATTTCCTGGTTTTGTGCAATCGCAAGAAAAAGTCCCATCTAATAACCTTCCCAGCTAATCACCAAAGCACATTTAACTCCCTGCTCCTATCTTCCCTTTCTACTTTTACAGTTTTCCAGTCCAATGCTTGTTAAAAATGTATGCAATTATCTCCTTGGTTATCTGCTCTAATACATTGGATACAGTCAATCAATTTTGACTGTACCTGTGGTTAGGAAAGCTCCAAATGCCTTCATGCCTTAGCTGCCAGCATTCCCTTTGTTTGCTGGTACGCAGAAGGTGCAAATAAGAAAAAAAAAAAACAACAAAAAACAAAAAATAGAAGAGAGATCACAGCACAGGCACATCCTGCCTCAAATGTGCTGCCAACTTCCTCTGTGCGTTCAGAGATCTATACAGCCCTTGATTCTTATTTAAATCTGATGAACATACAACTGGGCAAGCTTTTGCTTTGACTTCAACTTGCTATTTCTACAGTGCCCCCTGCATGTATAAACTCATTTACTTTAAAGATACACTGATTTATTTTTAACAACGAAAGGTAAGCAGCAAAATATTGTCTAGACTAGTTAGAACCTGCATTATTTATCTGTGCAGGGATGTTCCCTTTGTTTCACTGCATATATCCAAGGAGTCTGAAGATGCAGGATCTCTATTTTCAGCTCTCCATTTGCCACTGGGTAAGAAAATACCTCCAGGTTCCTCTGGCAGATACGTTAACTAAAGGGTCACAGAACTATACCCGAGCTCTCTTTCCCTTGGGAATGCTGACAGCATTCAGGCGATCAGGTTTATATCCTTAGGTTAAACCAAAAGGAGATGATATTTTACAACTATTTAATAAATTGATTATCAGATTAGGACAGTGGCTGTAACTCCAGCATCTCCTTGCTGTGGTTTACGAATTTCTGTGTAATGAAGGCTGCTTAGGATCTAGTGCCTGAATGCTTGTGCCCAGTGGCAAAATATATGTACTTGGTAAGCTTCCCTGGCTGTCACTTGGGTGGGAATCAATCTCAGTTGGCAGCTGAGCATCAACTGGACAGACTGAAACCCTAAGGCCTGAATGTTTTACTAACTCATAGTATCTTGAAAGATCTGTGTTTTGAGAAATGCTCCTCATTAGTTCATTTGCTTCCTTAAGTACCTAAATATATTTGAAACTACAGCTCAGCTTACTCCAAAGCTTCTTTCAGGTGTTGCCTGCAGCTGTTGTTGTAAGGGCTCATCCAGACCATAATAGTTATTTCTTCTTCCTATCACAAGTATTCCCAGTTATTAATTAACCTGATATTACAGGATAGCTGCCTGGAATTCACACCAATGAAAACAAAAAAAATTGTTTGCTTATTTAATCCTAGTATTTCTGCTGGATTTTGGCCAAGGGGATTTGTAGTTTAATCACTTCTTATTTGCTTTCTGCTGCTGTCACTTAAACACTTATTTTTTGCATTCTGATGCATTTCTCAGACACATCAAAACATTTTGATTAGAAACTCTGAAGGCAGAATTTTTTCCACTTCGAATTCTGAGATTGCATTTTATATCTAAAATCCTTCTTGGTGGGAAAAATAAGAAGAAAAAAGCCACACTGAAAAGATCAAATAACCCACACTCAAAATCAAATATTCTTTTTTCAGTGGAACACTGACTGTTCGGTTTGGGGTTTTTTTCTATTAGTCTTTTTGCTTTTTCAATTCAGGCACAAACACAACCTATCCATCACTCTCCCAGCTGTAACCTCAAACCCTACACTGCCGCACCACGGCATTCCACATCACCAGCTGACCTACCCGCATCATTGCCCATTGCTTGGGAGGTCTCGCATTCAAGGAATAACCAAGTTTAGTGTGTGCAAACTCACAAGATCACAGCAGATAGTAATAAATAAGGTTTCAGGCAGCCACCACATGCTTTTCTCCAAAACTCATTCTCAAAGGATTTAGGTTAAGCTCACACATGCCACGTTATGTTGCTATACTAGCCCTGAGATACTGAAACAGTCAAAGCTCCTCTGCTTGGTCAGGAATCAAGATGCAACACATGTAACGTGGTCTGTCATACCTGAAAACACATGAACCAGCCATCTGGTTGGTCTCACCTATTTGTTGTTTTGCTGTTTTTTTTTTCCCCAGATATTTCTAACCAAAAATCTGGAATGGTTCATTACAGTTGATATAAGTAATTGAAGTAAACAACCTTTTTATTTTCTAAAAATAAGTAAGAACATGAGTATATAGCTGTTGTGCTGGGTTTTGGCTGCGTGTTTCCGCC
>VZZY01025184.1:0-10287 GCA_013400335.1 Eurystomus gularis | reverse complement strand
CCTTTTTTTTAAAGCCAGGTAAAAGAAAGCTAATACAAATGTTTCCAGCCCTTCAGGGGCTGGATTTAGTCCAAATTTATGAAAGATGCAGAGCATCATCTTAGCCAAAACACTTCCCAAATCTGTCTTTGTGGCAAAAATGAGGCCACCTAGAAGATTAAAAGCTTTCTTCTTTTTTTCCCTGCGTTAAAAAACATAATTACACCCTAATTTAAAACTCTAATTGAGTGCACTTGTATTGGTAAGATGTTCTTTTTCCCTTTAGGGACAGTATTCCTATTAGTCACACAAGCTGTCTAATCATTTCATGGCCCTTCTTTCTTCCCACCCTACACCTCCATTATAAATGAGAAAATTGCAGCATTTTTTTTTAAGAGTATCTCAATTATATCCTCATAAATCCAGCAACTGAACATTTTAGTTGAAACAATAAGCCACATCTTTAGCCAGTGTAAATTATCACTACTCTGCTGATTTCAATGAACAAAAGAGAACTTGTATCGTCTGAGAACCTGACCCGCAAAGACAAGTCACTGAAAAATGTATACAAGTGCATTATTTTTTTCATGCTCAAGAATGTGTGTCCTGGCTATAAAAACACACCCGCTGTGCTACTATCTTGGATTTTATTAATGTTATAAGGGGTTTTTTTAATCTTAAACAACGATTGATCAAGCAGCACAAATACCACTCGAAATACAACTGCATCTTATTGATAAAGGTGACCATAAATTTTCTTGAACTAGGGAGTCATCTAGACAAAATTATCTTTCCTTCAGTCCACTAAGTCACTTTATTAGAACCTTTATTTTGCAAACAGATCAAAGGGAACACTTGATGCCATCCCTTTGCCCGTAAGCTTATCCTTGCTATCTTTAAGCTTAGCTTTCTAGATCTGCCATCTAACCAAGTGCTGATGTTTGTGAGACTCTACGGACGTAGCTCTTTACAACCAGATCTTATATTTTACTGAGTACTTTAAGGTGGCAATATTCACCTGCTGCCACAGGAACATTTTAATGCTAGGTTATTAGGAGACTACCTTGTTTTCTCCCACCAGACCACCTGGAATGCTGCTAAGTCTTGGGGAAAACAAATACGTGGACTTTTACCTGTTTTTTTTAAAGCTAAAGAATTAGCCCTGGCTTCTACAGCCACTACAGTCTTTGTAAAACAAAAGACTTTTTAGCACTTAAGATTTATCTTTTATTATTTTCCATGCTATGCCTTCAGGCCTTAATTCATAAGCATTATCTTTGTTCTACGTTTAAAGCTTTTAAGGAGAAACAAGCTTAATTACATATAGCATATGGAAAACTTGGGTTTTAACCACTAATCTGTGGCTTGTAATGAATTTGGATGGAAGGAATTCAAGGCTCTGAACTATCCTGTTTCTCATGCTTTTCTCCACTGACTGCAAGGGTTCTAGAATTTCTCAGTGAAAATTATCATTTGCTTACATAAAAGGCTAATGAGCCACTACAAATCTTTAAAGTTTTTTAAATCCTTCCTTCTTCTGTGTTTTTCTTTTGCAAATGTGTATCTATAAATACTTGAAAGACAATATTAAGAAGGTGAATAGTTCCTGAAAGAAAAGCTACCAATGAAAGTTGTAATGAAATTCACTGCTGATAAGCATTCGTCTCCCTGTACTTTCTTGCACTGGATGCAGAAAAAAAAAGAAAGCAGATCATTGTTATTTCTATTCTTCTGCTTTCCTTGTTTTTTAGGCACAGAAACAAATGATAAATAGAAACGCCCTTCAGAGCAGAGGAGCAGGTAGGCTGGTGAACACATACATAACTCGGCTAACATCCGACTGCTTTCTCAGTTTCCACTAGCTGAAGATCAAGCTCAGGAAATGCTCCTTTCCCAGTGCCCATAATTACAATCCCTCTCTCTTTCTGCTCTGTCAGATTTGGATGTATTTGGTCTTATCTTAAACAAACACAGCTGGTGGTGAATCTGAAAAGATGGCTTGGTTCAGACCCTGAACCTCCCCTCCACACATACATGGACCCTGAGGAGGTTCAAGGCGATTAAGGAAAAATTCCAAGGCCGTAAGGCTCAAAGTGAGTATTATTTTAGAATGCTAGCTCAAGGCTGCAGTATTTAATTGAATTCATTGAATTTCAGCTAAGTAGGCAACTATCGCTCTGACCTGAGGGAGGCCTGTATGTATTAATAACATCAAGGTTATTAACAAAGCAGCTAACATAGCACTGGCGACATGTTAGGCAGTTTTATATTTGTAGATGAAAAAAATACCTTTGATTGCTATGATTCCTGATCAGTCATTTCCAACTTACTGCTGTGACCTCACTGACCCTCAAAGCTCCGCTGCCTCAGGTTTAATTGCCGCTGTGTCTAATTACTATGTGCCAATCGTTACCACACCCGCCCGTACATGAGCTATTTGTCATCCGACTGTGCTTAATTAACAATAGAAAATCCTAACTCCAGATTCACTCTCAATTGCCTGAGTTCACGATGAATTATTTGCTATTTAGTTATTCCGATACTGTGCAAAAGTCTCACTGTCAGCTGGGAAGGAACTGGCTACAGCCTGTGGGATGCTTGTGGTATGAACAAACTCAGCAGAACGGTCAGCAATTAAAAATGCTGGAATGTCATCAGCCAGATCTCATTTGGGTATCCAATGGCTCCATAAAAGCCATTTAGAGGAACAGTTTAATTTTCATTGTGAACATCCTCATTTTGAAATTCCCTTGAAATGCCCAGGAAGCACTTGTTAGATTAAGTTTGATAGAGGATGAAAGAGCAGCTGAGCTTGTGTTAGAAGAAGCATGGGGGAGGGAATTTATAGAAAAAAACCCAACATGTCTTAATATTCCAGAATATTGCATTCTTTCCCAGTAGCTGTCCATAGAAAATAAAAGTTCTGTTAACTGGTATATCCAGTTAGATGAAAGATGGAGTCTGGGTCTCCCTTTAAAAACATCTTGAAAACTTGCAGCCACTCTATCCCTGCTACTCCCCGTGCCCCTTCCTACCAAACCACAACGTCATTTGTGGCCTTGAAAAACTACCAAAAAACCCAAAAATTCTCTATCAAGAAATAATAAAATGAAAGCAAGAAACAGGGAGAAAGTGGGCAATTGTCTACTTCTGTCTCAAGCACACATTTACTCATGAAGCTGCCTCCATCAGTGATAGATTCTCTGTCACATATCAGCAACATCTGTCTTTGCAGGTTTTCTCAAGAGCTTCAAATAAGTAATGCTCACAACTAAAAATTACACCCCTTGTACAGACACCCACCACGCAGACACCACAGTTGATGGTTCTCAGCTTCAGGGTGCTTCTGAAACTGAAGCTTACCATTCTTAATCATGTCTTTATATCTCCTTCCCAGGCACATTTATTATCAAGGAGGTGACAGTTTTCACTGGTCTGCTTGGACACAACAGCAAAGAACTTGGCTTCTCTCCCATATCTGTGAACACATAAGTGAGAATGGTTTGGAAACATTAGAAGCATCTGCAAAAGGGGTTTTGACACTGCCTGCTGGTATGTCATTGTGACATCAGCAATCCTTTAGGACCACCACAAATAGGACTTTCAGGCTTGAGCTCCCTGCAAAGAGGTGGCATCATCAGTAAAAGTTAGAGGTGACAGTTCTGTCATTTTTTCAGAATAAACTGGGATGTTTAAGGCAAATGAAGTTCCTCTAAGCCCAGTAATGGTAGTGGTAGCTTACAAAGGGGCACCATTAGAAAGAAATTCTTCACTTTGCAGGTGGTGAGACACTGGCACAGGTTGCCCGGGGGGTTATGGTTGCTCCATCCCTGGAGGCGTTCAAGGCCAGGCTGGATGGAGCCTTGAGCAACCTGGTCTAGTAGAAAGTGTCCCTGCTATGGCAGGAGGGTTGGACTAGGTGATCTTAAAGGTCCCTTCCAGCCCAAACCATTCTATGACTCCTCACAGCTTCAACAGACACATCACAAATCATGTGGCATTGTGGGTTTGGGTTTTGGCATTTTAACTCCTCTCACCTAGGCAACTCTCAGATGGATTCAACGCACCTGGCTGGCTCCTGTTTATCAGTTGTAACGGTACAGAAACATACTCTATCCAGCTTGGCATTGGCACCCTTGTTCAGCACAGTGAACATTTTTTTAAAGCCTTAAAAAAATATCTATCACATATCCTAAGCTGTTATAGATCTGCACAGAATGCAGTTAAATGTATTCCATGTATTTCTCCTGCAAAGCAGATACAATGATGTCACAGAGCAGAATATCACATTTCATTTGTTTTTAAATTTAACAGGATTTCATAGGCAGAGGTCATATATCTGAAATACTAAAAGTTTATGCTGTGTGTCAAGCTGCATTCTCACATATCCGAAACATGACAGAACCTTTCAATTACATGGTATAAAAGATCAGCACATAGTAATGGAAAATGTGGAAACTGGGGCACTGCCTTCTTCATGTAACCTCTGAGAGTATGAACTGCACCAAACAATAAGGGATTATTGTGTCAAGATATTTTTATGTGCTTGAAATATTCAGATAAAAATGATTTTTTTTTCTACTGATTTACTGTTTATGAATGATCATCTCTCATCTATAAGTTAGAGCAGTGTTTACCCCCAACACTGGACACTTAAGATTCAGCTGGACAGGGTGCTGGGCCACCTTATCTAGACCGTGCTCTTCCCAAGAAAGGCTGGATCACATAATCCTTGAGGTCCCTTCCAACCTGGTATTCTGTGATTCTATGAATTCCCATCTTTCCTGTTGGATAGAATATGCAGGTTTTTGCCATGACAGCCAAAGGCCACAAATACAAATTCCTGCCTTACTGGTATGAAGCTCACTGGAAGCACTGGTCTTGCTGTGCCTGCTCGCATGAACTCCTGCACTGTGAGTGCATTCAACTGATGGTCAAAATGAATGTCTCACCTAAGGCTTAGGAGCAACTGGGAAAGAAGGTGACCAGAGATTGGCTGTCTTCTGCCACACTCCTCTCCTCGCTGCTCTCTTATTCTGCAAAATGCAGCTGCCCTTTTGAACAGCCTCGCTAATGCAAAGTAGGAAAGACACACTTTAATTTGGGGTTCGTGATTTCTGATGAACCGGTCAAACTTCTTCAGTCAGCCAATTATCAGTGAGGCTATTCTAACGTTTTATGGCAACAATGCCCAGACTCTGATTTTATTACTTTGAATATTTGCTCTTCACAACGTTCAGCTAAATCACATGTTGCAGCCTCCCTTTCTCACTCTGTTGGACCGGAGCAGCAAATGACACACACTGTACTTTCTCAATGGATTTGAGCCAGAATGATTCACAGTGACATTTATGAAGCTTTGGGGATTCAAAACACTTTCATAAACATGCATCAGTCACTCATCTACCAGCCAACAACAAAGAAAACACATAACTGCAAAGACAGTATTTGGATATCAATCCTGAAAATATTTTGAGTTTTGTCTTTGTTAGCCAGCCCTAGCTACATTAAGTTTTTTTACAAATATTACTTCTCTGAAAATTAAAGGCCCATCTTACTATTCAGCCACCATAATTTCATTATTTTAGCAGCTTTACAGCTTTGCCTGATGCTTATCTATTTGTATAGAGCATTCTTCTACTCACCTGCATACAAATACTTCCCTTAATTTATCAGTCTAAAGCAATCCAGCTCATTAGATAATTGAAATTACTCTAAGTATTTCTAATCCAGTTGCTATGTTATTTTTTCAGTTTATCACTTTCATACCTTCTGAAATAAAAGCAAGCAAATGAAGTTTTTAACTTTCTTGAGATAATTAGTAGCTTGTTATTATTTCTTCTTTAATTTGTTTGCAGGAGCAATATTTCTTATAAAGATTCAATTCAGCTGATGTCTGATTTCTTCCCTTGATCTCAAGCTAGGCTATAAAACAGCATGACTGGTATTACTAATTCAAAACTTTCCTTTTTCCGGTATCAACCCAACCAGACAATCTACTTGCTGTAGAACAGCCATATTTCTGAGCTGCTTGATACACTAATGTATTTTCATTTAGTGCATATTCATGCAAAACACTGAGCCACATGCCAGGCCACACAGTCAAAAACTCTATGAATTTAAATAAGGCGAGACAAAAATGTTTCTGAGGAGTCTTTTAAGAACTGTTCTTTCCATAAGCAAGTATTTCTTCAGCAAGAGTGCTGTAAAAAACACTTGCACAACTTTTAGGAACCTTGAGCTCAATTCTGAAGTTCAGGCTAACTGCTAATTCCTCTTCTTTTTAGAGAGGTTCTACCAAAAGGTGACCAGTCAGAATTTCAGCTTGATTTTTTTCAGCA
Organism: Eurystomus gularis; assembly: GCA_013400335.1. NCBI lineage: Eukaryota > Metazoa > Chordata > Aves > Coraciiformes > Coraciidae > Eurystomus > Eurystomus gularis. Next base: position 3,967 of record VZZY01025184.1, on the reverse strand, counting down.
TGAATAATAACTTGCTTGATATTAGAAAACCACTAATTTCTCTTTTACATCTCCTTTTTATGATGAAAAGTAATTACAATCTTCTCTACTTCACTTATTTTAGTGAAAGAATGGTGAGAAACATTCCATTGTCTGGTCTAAACACAACTAGGGTATGAAAAGGCCTTGATGGTGTGACTGTTCGATTTTTATTCAATCTTTGGCCTCTTATTGGCTAGTTCAAAATACAGAATAAGATAATTTGCACTGAACAATCATATCATTCCCTACTCTTGGTTTATTGGACAAGCTCTTATTTTTCATGAAGATTTTGGCCACCTCTTTTAGCTTTCTTGAGACCTGGACTAGTCCTAGTCAAAATTAGTAAGGCCATAGCTTAAGCCTAGATATTACCTCACTAGGTTTGCATTAAATAAATATTAGAAAATAATGTCTTGTTTAGCATGTACACACATTCTCAGGCAATTAATATACGCTTCATATTGGAACTCTGCCTGTGTTTTGTTCCTCTTTTGAGTTTTGAAATCTGGGGCAAGATTTCTAGAGCTGATTGGATACCTAAAATACCTAAATATACCTAGGTACCTATATATTTACCTAAATACCTAGGTAAAAATACCTAATTGCATACACAAAACCAACCAGATCACCTTGAATTCAAACATTGCACATTGTTGTTGGTTCCAGCATCTGGAAAGATGCTGCTATGTTAATACATTTCTAATGACTGCGCTTTTTAACCCTAGGCAGACTGCTTGTTTTAAAAACATAAGCTCCTAACACTAAGTAGATTTCCTTGTTTCATGAAAGTTCTGGAATCGTTGACTTGGATTTGTCTTCTGCAAGGTTTCACAGGGTGCTCTGATTCTGTTATGATCATGTATCACTGCAAGTTTCCTCTGTAATTCAAGCGTCAGCTACAAGTGCGCAAAAAAAACCCCACCCACAAAAAAAAAAAAGCCAAAACAAATCCCAAACCTAGTCCCAGCTGTATTCAGTGGAATATTTTTGTGACTGTCCCCATCTCCTAGCTCTGAGAGCCTCACCAAGAACCTACTGCAGTAAACATGGGCGCTTCTGTTGGCAATGCTGGACTTCCAGCGAACCCTAAAGCAAATGGACTTTGGATAGCGACCAAGATTACATTTTGGATCACAACATGATTATTTCCAACTGACTGAGTCCCACCCACTCAGGATAGCTGCCAAGTTGCTATTCAGCTGAAATGTCTGCTTCAGCTTTCAACCTGATGTAAAATGACATAATTCTATTAAAGCTAATGCAAATGTAAGCTTGCTTAGAATTTATTTTTGGGACCCCTATGCATACTGCAGAGAAAGAGCAGTATCCTGACTGAAGTCCAAGTTATTGAAATAAAACTATTATGAGAGTATAACATTTTTATAACTAACTCAAAAGTGAAATCTATTTCTTTATAGCATAAACATATTTACAAACAAGTACAGCGTAGTGGGGTTTTCTTTGGGTTTTTTTTTACTTTTTAGTCATACCTAATAATTGCAAACAAATAATAGCAGCTTGAGAAATTTTTAAAATATACATGCATACAATTCTACAGTAAACAGTATCGATATTGTCTTAGGCCTATGTTAAGCTCAAGTCACATTAAGTGAAATGCAATTTGTAATTTCCAAACTATACTTCAGGTTGGACTAGATGATCCTTGAGGTCCCTTCTAACCTGGCACTCTGATTCTATTAAATCAATTCCTGACCTTAATCAGACATCAGTAAGCAAGCAATTAATTTTCTATTGTTAATTGTAATGCTTATAAATCAGAAATGAAATTCAAAGGTATGAAATTGGGGTGTGAGGTGTGCAAATCCTTTAATCCTTTTAATTTACGTGTATTTCTTTTCGAGAGTAGTGTTTTATACCAGCTGGCTGTGACTCCTGCAGCCACAGGCTGTTTGTTGTGGCGGGAGCAATGGACTAGTCCCACACAACAGGGAGCACAAATGACCCAGGTTCTCCTTGTAGAGGATTTCATCTTTTGTACCATAAAATAAACCCCGGAAACAGTAAAACCTCAATCCCTTTACCAGTATATTTACTTAGCAAAAAGTTCAAAGAGTGATTCTGTCCTTGTGAGGCTTTTGAGGTTTCAGCTGGATATTTTCTTTCATGAATAAGACAAATTATTTATGGAACAGATACATCAGTATTCCATGCAACTATTTCTTTAAGTCCTATTTGTTTTTCTGTTGATACTGTAGAGATATCACTCAAACAAACTCCTGTCAAAATATTTTTCTCCAGATATATCGCTGATGAGGAGGGCGAGTGGTTGGAGAAGGCAGAGGACAGCTGCTGAATTGCTCTGCTACATCTGCATTTGTAAACTCCTGCATACTATGGAACTCTTTAGGCAGTTGAAGGGACCGGTGAACTGAGAGAAATGGGCAGGAGAAAAGGCAAAAAGCAAAGAGAGGCAAGAAAATCTCATCTAGACGGAGATGCTCTGGTAGCAGCGTAATATATGCAGCCATTTAATGCAGATTTTAGAGCAAGGGAAAAGCTATTTGTACGAGTGAAAAGCTAATTCTGCCAGAAAAAAAAAAAGGAAGAAAATTCTTCATTATGAAGTGCACATCTCCTTTTGGTCTTACTCTAATGGGTAATCTAAACCAGATCTACATCTCCTTTAGTATTTTGTGTAATTCTTTTATCAGCGTGTGTACACACACATATGCTTGTTTGTGCCTACCTTAGCTTCTGAAAATAAATACGCTGGGCTCTACAATAACAAGTTTTTCTTTTATTAGCTCATCCCAGCAGATACTTATGCCTAAAGGTCAAACTACTAGAAAATATAATGCTAACAACAGTGGCAGAAACTGCTGAGGTAGCAGACCTTGGTAAAATATTTCTCTAAATGCCTGTATTTGTTACTCCATCTAATACATAAAAGACTCAAAGTCTCAGTGGAGATGTGAGTGTCTCAGATTGTTAGATGAAAGCAGCTGGTGTATGGGGACAGAGGAGTTTGCAGCTCTGCTCTGGATACATGGCTGCAGAACAAGCCTGACAGAAAGGAACAATCCAGCCTTGCTACATTTGTTCTCGCTACAGATTTTTTCCAGCATCTCTTCCCAGCTTCAGGATGCATCTTTTTCCCCCAGCACACCTATCTCTAGGTGGTCCATACCTGATGCTCTAAAGCCAGCTTAAGAGCGCTCAACTTGATTTGTTTTTCCTCTTAAAGAATCCAGTTTAACTATAGAAACATAGACAATATAAACCACCAGTATTTTCATGTCATATGTGAGGATCCTCAAAACCTGGTCTCTCTTCCATATTCTTTTGGTGAGCTCTATATTGGTATTTTGATGTGTTTCACCACACACAAAAAAATCACAGCCTCAGACCTGAATGAAGGATGAAATTTTGCAATTCTGAGAAAATACAATGCTTAATCTCATAAGAGATTGCTTTTTTCAGATTTTACATTAAAAAAATTAATTAGTATGTCCAGGTTTAGACTTAGGAAAGTGAATGCCTTCTATTTATAATTGAATAGAAGTCTGCCCGCTTTTCTCTTTCTTCTTTTACACTATGACAAAATATTGGTAGCACTGCAAATTGTTACTACCAGTAACTGCTCTGAAACCCATGATCTTTATAATCCTCTTTCTGACCTTTAAATGAATGAAGGATTTATGATACTTCCTATGAAATCTGGTTTAAGCATCAGATAAATTGGCAAAGATTATGATGCAGTAACTGCTCTGACAGTGAATTACAGAAAAAAGTGTTATGAAACTATTAGACTTCCTGGAGCTCAGAGGAAGCTTTTCCACCCACAGAAGCCATTCGAGTTTTCTTTTTAACTTGTCCAGTTTCCACACCCTACTTTTATTCATAGCCCCCTTTGGAAAGTCTTTACAGTTTTTTAGAAGTTCAGTGAAAAACTGTTCTATTGGAAGAGATTTCATAGAATCATAGA
>VZZY01025183.1:267-15161 GCA_013400335.1 Eurystomus gularis | reverse complement strand
ACTTCCCTGGGCAGACTGTTTCAGTGCTTTACAACCATTACTGTGAAGCAATTTTTTTCTAATGTCCAATCTAAATCACCCCTGGTGCAACTTGAGCCCATTTCCCTTGTCCTATTGCTTGTTGGGAGAAGAGACCAACAACCACCTTGCTACAGCTTCCTTTCAGGTGGTTGTAGAGAGCAGTAAGGTCTCTGCCCAGCCTCATTTTCTCCAGGCTAAACAATCCTAATTCCCTCAGCTACTCCTCATAAGACCTGTTCTCTAAACTCTTCACCACCTTTGTTGCCCTGTTTTGGACATGCTCCATTATCTCAATGTGTTTCTTGTAGTAAGAGGCCCAAAAATGAGTCACATCTAAAAAAAATTACTGTTATTTCTAATCCTAGAGCTGTTAAAATGAAATAATATATTCTCCAAATGATAACAAGCCAAGAAATATTAGCTCTTTGTTACTTGATTCTTGGTAGACTTCTTTTCTACAGGACAGCTGGCCAGCTCTCTATTTCCCCATTCTTTCCTGACCATACTAATGGTACATAGATCACTTTCTGTGCTTGCTTTTTTTCTCCATGGCATTCAGAGGTTTGTATGTGAGAAGCAGAAAGGTTTTGTGATAGTCTGCACATAGCATGACTATTCAGGAGAGTGTAGCAGTCTCATTTTGAACTTGCTATCTAGCAGCATAATTACATCAGGTTAAATGAAGTGTACATGACATCAGATTCAGCCTGCTCTGAAAGCTCCTTCCCAGAAGGTCTTGATATTGAATCCTCAGTGACAGTATAGTGACAAGACAAGTTACTATCCTGTCATGAAGCCAGCTATATCCATGAGATGACAGAAAAACCTGTGAATAAAAAACAAAGAATAAATGTCAATATATTGATTTAAAATAAATATCACTTTTAAAGCAAACACTAGAAATAGTACATATGATTACTGATTATTATCTGCCTTGAGGCGTCTTTCAGTCCACAGAAAATAAGCATCATAGAGTAAAAGTGAAGAGGAAAACACAAGAGGTTCAATATCCTTGTAAAAGGAGAGAATAAAGGAACAGATATATGAAAGTTAAGTGGTCAGATTGCATTCAGTGGGGGATAAAAGGCTTTTAGGATAGGATCAGTCAAGTGCCAGAAATAAAAAGGTTACGGTGGTTATAGCTGGATGGTGGGAGGTTCAGGGCTGGAGTGATAACAGACAGCAGCAGAGACAGCAAGGTGATAAAACTGAATGGATCAAATAGGATTAAGAGTGAGATAAACAAATTAAATCAACTGAAACCTTATTTTGCTTCTTCCCTGTAATTATATGCAGTTATTTTACAGATCATGAAGCTCAGAAAATTGCAGCCATTTTCAGCAAGCCATGCCTGTTTGTAAAAAAACTAAGCAAAAAATGTGCCAAGCAAACGACACGCACATGCACAGAGGGAATACATTTCTGCAGTTTTCTTGACCTATCTTGAAATATTTTCTTCTCTATTACAAAGCTTCCTGTGTCAACTATAGGAAGTAGCCATTCTGTGAAGGACAGCACATCATGCTGCTCAAATGTATTTTGTAACAAGAAAATTCCCTGGAGAAAAGCTGACTTTTTTTCCTGGCTTACAGTAGGGCCTTTTTTGTTTTGGTTTTTGTTTTTTGCAAATCAGCTATGGGGAATCTATCCATTAACTGGGTAAGATTTACATATATAGTCTATATTTCTGATCTAGTAGTTACAGTAGTAACTATTATCCCTGTAGTGAGATTAATCTCAAATAATTTTATTTGGTTTAATAAACACTTAAACTCAGTGTCATTTTTTTAGTCGTTGGAGAGAGACTTGTGCTTCCAAAGTGCAGTTAGTCTACTCATTTCCATAAAGAAGTAATCTAGACAGCTAATTTTTAAATGCCTGAAGTTAGGTGAGAGGAATATCACCCAAAGTACCCCCGAGAGACTAAGCAAATAACCTGGGTATACAATCAGTGGAGTTATTTATCAACAGACTCTTGGTGGTTTAACTTCAGGATAACAGACCCACGCTTGTATTTGTGGCCTCTGTTCTTTCAGAGTTAAAAATTTGCTGTGAAAGATACTGGAGAATCTAAATGGTATCCCAGCCTCACAAAGACAGGCTAGGTTAGGAGAAACTGAGAGAAAATTAGTAGTAAGCTCTGCTTGTGATGTCTGTCTTTTATTACTGGCAGGTGCGAACCCCTGCAGCTGGGAGGGAAACTGTTTCCCTGGTGGTCAGCCCCAGAGCCTGGTACAGCCCAGGAAAGGTGCCCTCAGGAGCTGCCTACCGGGCACTAGAAGCACTTGTGCTATCAAGCATCTTCACAGAGGACTGTAGCCAACAGATTCGCTTTCTTATTGTAGTTTTAGGAGTCAGACACCCTTGTGGCATGTGCTGCCCTGCCACATCGGTCTGGCTCCTAGAACGGCACAGCAGCAGGGGTTTCTGTAAGTTATCACACGTTTTCCAGAGTCATCCTCAAGTGGCCTTTGCTATCACCGCTTCTATCTCATCCTTCCTAAAAGTTTTATTTCTCACGCCCATCCGCAGCACACACTTAACCAGGGAGCACCACGACCACCAAGCAGTGCGGCAGCAGCCGCCCGGCCCAGCCGGGGCCAGGAGAGGGCTAAAGCTCACAGGCAGCTGGGCAGGGCCGCAGCCGGGATAAATAACAGAAGCAGCCAATGGGCTGTTCTCTCCCCTGTGACGTCACGCCTTCTCTATAAGATCAGGGCTGGCCCGGGGCAGAGCCAGTTTCTGGCGGGCGGCCGCGGCGGGAGGCGGGCTGCGCATCTCGGTGCCGGGTACAGCCTCTCCGTCTCTGTCACTCTCTTTATTCATCTTTTCATCGGTATTGTCGCTGCTACTGTTGTTGCTTCTCTTGGTGTTGTTCTGTTAAGTCGTCCTCTCAACCCACGGGTTTTCACCTTTTTTTTTTCCTCCAGGTTCTTCTCCCCCAAGGTGGGGGAAGAAAGATGGGGGGGACAGAGGCTGAGATACCTCGTGGTGTTAACCCATGAAATAGTCTCAAAAAAACCCCAAGCCATAAATCATAAATTATTTGAGATCTCTTCAAAGCATAATGATGTTATGATCTGAAGCTCAAATAAACTATGAGGATGTCACTAGTCTTTAAAGAAGGCCTGGATAACTTTCTCGTGCATTGGTAACAGGTTTAGTTTTCCCCTGATGTTTGGAGTTGGTTGCAAATTTTTTATTGGATTGGTTAGGGTCATTGCTTTAGAGTTTAAATCCAGATTGCCACTGAATATATGGTATTTGATTTGGTTATTACAGATAAAGATAGTTAAACCATTCTGGATTGCTGTTGCAATCCATATTATGTCCTCCTAAACAACTTCAGTGCTTGCTTTATTTGACTGGAAGGAAAAAAAGCCTACAAAGCCAAAGATTTTAAGTCTGAATTAAGGAGACTGATAGTACATAGGAACATTGATTTGTTATGAGGAGTAGAGAGTAAAAGATTACATTCTAAAGTCATATTTTGTGAATTAAGAAGGCAGAATGCAACAGATATTGATCTCTGCACATAGGTAAACAGCAGCTGCAAACACAAATTGCTGTTTCACAACACCCTTTGTGCAACATGTCCCAGGGAGCTTTACTTGCCATCAATAAGAAACAACTAAACTGCTACTAAACTAGATAAGCTTTAGAAAACAGATGTCTTTTAAGTAGTATTAAAGTCCGAAAGCCAGCTTTCCCTTCCCTTGAGAAAGGGAAAAGCAGCTGTCTTTAAGTCACTCTTATCTGGGATTGGCAAAGGCCAGGTAATGGCTTGCTGCCAGTAAACCTACTGTGCTGTGATGGGGAAGGGGACAGATGGAACAAATCTTTCACATACTCTCATACTTCAGATTGCTACCAAGCAGCTAAAGTCATTAGGACAGAGATCTTAGAGTCCAGCCCTAAATGAAAAGTGGGATGAAACAGAAGCACCAGTTCCAGTCCCAAGGGTTCAGTGAAATATAGATCCTTCGAGAGGCTATACCAGGTCCCAAAACTGTGCTGTGTCCCCTTGGCATTGCTTGGGAAAGGTGTTGTTTGTACTAGAGAAGAATTTTAACACCCTTGCTCCCAGGCTGCTGCTGTTTAAGTGTTGTCACCAGCTTGTAGTGTTTTGTGTAATCTATCAAGCCAAGAAGTAAAAAGCATGTATACATGAAGGATTTTGTTAGACTGAATGAAGGATTTTCTACATCAAATGAAATAGCACTGTGCCTGTGTGAAAATGTATCAGATCACTGAGAATGGGTATTGGCTAGTGTTTTTGTTATTTTGACCAGTAATGGAGTGACTGGTAATTTGTCCTACCCTGCTCCCCCTTCCTTACACCTGTTGCTTTTCTTTTTCCTTTCTCTGTCCATGTGCTTTCATTTACATTTCTTTATACTTTGGTTATTTTCTCTTAAGTAAATCTCAGTTCTTACAAAATAATGCATATATACATATGAGCCGAGATGAAAATTAATAGTATGCTGACTTGTCTATCTGTATGTCATACTTCCTTTTTTTTCTCATTTCTCTTAACAGTCAGATGAAAGCTATTGACAACAGAGACTGGCTGTGATGAAGTTTTTACACTTTGGTGAGCACCACTTTTCAATTGGTCTCTGGAACTATATATGACATTTATTATAGTGTCTAATAGTATGTCCCATAATTAATAGTTCTGAGCTTAGACAAGTACCAATGTTGCATCAAAAATGCAAAGTATGAAAAAAGTAAGAAAGATATAAGGCTATTATATTTAACAATAATAAACCAATAAAGAACTGTCAGGAATATAGTGGAAATGAATGATTGTCAGGAAGAAATACACTTTCAGGCAGTCACAGCAAATTATGTGTTTGCGAAAGTACGTATTTTAGTAAAATGTATGCTTATGAAATACTGCATAGAAACCAAACCTTTTAAAAACACTGTTTTGTGAAGAAAACAGCTGAATAGTAGTCAGATGCCACTGAAGAATTAAGAATACTTACCTATCATTAAGAATGCTTCAGGAAAACAAAAATCCAATTTAATGTATTTTTTTTTACCAAAAATAAATATCTAAAGATGCTTTCCTAAATGTAATGGAGAGCTATGATGTTTATAAAACTGCAGTATGTGAGAACATCACATAGCTTAATGTCTTCATTCAATGAATTCTCACATGAAGTAGAAGCATCACTTTTTCTATATACATTTCAGATATAAAATGAAAGACACTGCAACCTGTCCAGACATGTGCGGTGACTGAGTTTGGCAATGATATGAATCTCACATTTCCTAACTTTTTGATAAGTGCCTTGCCAGTGTATGTGCTCTACAAATAACGCCCTGTTTACTCTGCAAGTCTAAATATCATTTACAGTCTTACTTATCTAAAGGAAGCTTTTATTGATGAATGATGCACATTGTTCTTCCATAACATGCGGAAGCTTTCTGTGGGTAGTTCACTTCCAAGGGGCCTGAGACCCCTGTGCAGGCACCTGAGATCAACTGCCTTTTCCTTAACAGTTTGGAATGTGAAGGTGATATACCTGCAATGTAATACAGACTGTACGAAATTGTAACCTCCCACTTGTTTTGATCATTATGTCTTTGCTAATTCCTTAGCTGGCAAAACCAAGTTTAGAAGTAGATCTCTGCATGGTGGTGAAAAAGAGTGCCTTCTTGAGACTGGCAGTACAAACTGGTAGGAGGCAAGGCAGCCCTGGACACCTAAGCTGTTGAAGCCTTGCTTATTGAATAGCTGTTCTTTGGCAGAAGAATAGCCTGTATTTGCTACCCATGGGGTTGCTGCTTTGAATGCCCACTTTTGAGAGGAACTAGCTTGGAGAGGGGGAGGGTAGAAACTTGTAGTTTAAACACTTTGCTAGGAAAAAACTATCCATTTCTTCTATTTGACCAGTTAACCTCATGTGACAAAGAAAACTTCACTGAATTTTGAGACTGGCTATAGTTAAGTGATTAATTATTTGATTATTTATTATTCAAATGTTTAGTCAAAACTCCAGGAAATCTTTGGAGGAACAACTAAGGCTTATGAGATGCATCCCAGGGATGATAAAAAAGATAATTACCTTTGAAAGTGTCTGAATCTTAGTGTAGCAGAGGTGATGCTGAAGGGAGAAGTGGTGCTGTTAGCCAGCTAAAGGTAGCTGAGAGGAGGGATATGGTGAAGAGGAAGGGAGCGAGAGGGAAAATGAAAATTGGAACAGATAGGAAAAGAATGATTGGAACACAAAGAAAATGTGTTTCGAAAATAAAAAAAAAGCGAGTAAGAGCAGAAGTGAGACAGTTGAAATAGGATGAAAGAAAGCCTTTGAGGCTAGTACGCTATTTTGCAGTACACTAGTATTGCAAAATAGTCTGTTTCAAACAATCATTACTTTTGATAGAATATTAGGATATTTGTGAGCTGAGCTTCCAAAACTGACTGGTGACATCTACTTTTTATGCATCGGTAGCACTCAACAACAGTTATGTTACATGCTGTGGAGACCCATACATGTTTCTAAGATCATGATCACTTCTCATGTGCCACAGATTCTGAATCAACTGTGCTAAGTATCAAACTAAAGGAAAAAAATTAGCAGAAAAAAAGTGGCATAAGAAAAAAGTCTACTATCGTAATAATTGAACTACTCTGTGAAATTATCTCTCAAATTTTCTACCATTTTGTCTGTTCTTAAACTTAGCTAATGCCATTCCTTGTGAATGTTGACCTGTTGAGTGATTGATAGCATTTGAAAGTAATACAAGTGAAAATCACTTTTTCTTAAAAAGAAATTTCCTACCCATGATGTTGTCCCCGTGAGTCAACTTAAAGATAAATGCAAATACTATGTTTTTAGCTGAGCTGTGTTCTTAGATACGGAATATTAAGGCCTCTAAGACTTTGAGACAAAAGATCTATTGAGAAGATCAGCAGTTCTATTTGGGTGTGTTTGTCTGGCTTTCCAAGTGAGTGTGTGGCAGAAGCAAGAACTACAATGTGAGCAGGATTGGAGTCAGGATTCATAGCAGTGCAGAGAGGAAGGCCAAGCCATAGGCAGAGAAGAGGGGTCCGGAGAGAAGGCAAAGCTCTTGGTGATGATTTGCAGCAGCTTGCAAGGATGATTTGCAGGATGCCTGAAGGATGTTTTGTACTCCATAGCTTCCACGGGAGGAGCTTTGATAACCGTTTCCAGGAGCTATAGCTGTGAATTTTTTTCCGTTGAGTTGTGATGAATCATCACGCAGTGGTGTGTGGCAAATGTCACTACGAGTTTATTTCATTGTAAGTTTGTAATAGGTTAGTGGAGGTAGGAAGTAAATGACAACCAAATAGAAAATTAACATCAGCATTTCTTTGTCTGATGTGGGCTGATATATCAGTGTAGCATAACTGCTTAACTTAGTGAGAGTGCTGCACCTAATGCTTATGTAGATCTTGTATCTTTTTTGAAGAAAATTTATTTTATAGTAAAGTTACTTGACAAATATTGACCTGGGAGATACATGTTAGACCTTGGTATTTTTCAGCTGTAGATCATAGAATCATAGAATAGTTTGGGTTGTAAGGGACCTTAGAGATGATGATTTAAGTTTTATGAATAGAACTATGAAGACAGAAGCAGCTATCACAAATCTTGAATTCCCAGGCTATTTTATCCCTTTTAACAAAAAAGAAACTGGTCCTTTTGGAAAACCTACAGTATGATTTTATTTTTTGATTAGAAAAAAAATAGATTTGTGCATAAAATTGAGTTGTATATGACCTTAAATGAAATTAGAAGAAGAAAGTATTCCAAGAGTCACCTGCTACCTGGTGTACAACATATGCAGTTCTTTCATTACTGCTACAGACAAATTTCTTTGCCAGAAGGCAGAAGTATTTTTGAGAAGATGTGTTTAGGCACCGAGCCCTTGCTTTTAAGGGATCTTTTGAGATCTTAAGAAGCAGTTTTACACTAGCTGTGGTATTATCTTTGCCACGAAATGCAGTAATCAGTTTTAATTGGCCTTTGAAAATGGTAGTTTTCAAATTATAATCTATGAGGAGGCTTACAATCCTAAAAAAGGAAGGCTGCTGTTTTAATTATAATGGTATCTGGTTTGAAGAATTAATACAAGCTGTATTTGGCCAGTTCATGTGATTAAGCAATCACAAAATGGCCCCTCTTATGGTTTGCATTTTGTGTGGGAATCATGCGTATTTTAAGAGCAAGTGGCTACATGGGAGTGAACAACAAGAAAAATTTTGTTGCTCATATCTATAACCCCTTTTTATGATATGAAGAACGTAAAAAATGGTAGCCAACAAAGAGAAACATTTCCTTGAAGTTGCTTCTGCTTCCAAGATGAACTTGTGTGGGAACTGAGTTCTGCATGCTGCAAAGGGGATCTGGACAAGGTAAACCACAAAAGTGCAATATCTTTTTGTTCTCAATGAAACTACAGAAATCTCAGAAATGTTTCATAAAGAAAAATAAGTAACACCTCAGGTGTACAATATTACTGAGTTGCAATAATCTAATTGTCCAAAACTGAAAAGTGCTGTTTTCCATGACGAATGAGTGTTGAATGAAAATGTGTATATTTTTCCTGGAAAAGACTCATGGTCTCATGCTACAGCTGACAGAAATGACAGTGGGAAAAAAACCATTCTCAATGAAGCGCCAACATAGCAGTTTTTACCACACTGATAGCATTGGTGCCTGTAAACAGGTCAAAGAACAGTCTTTGTGAGTATAACAAAAACTAATACATCTGTAAATAAGTGGGAAATTTTAGAAATTAAATGTCAATTTTATTTAATTCAAATAGCTATTAGAAGGATTCATCCATTTGTATAAGCAGCACAATCTCCCCACAACTAAATTCTCTTGACAGCTGTTATTAGGTAGAATTTAGTTCAAAAGGGCTTCTCTTAAATGCAAAGCAGATTGATAATATATACAAAAATTACTCTACAAACACAAATGTAGTGGTTATCGGACAAGGCAGGAGTTTTCTTAAAAGCATTGCCATCTGTAGTATTTAGCAAGGATAACAGCACAAGAAAAAGCTTTTTTTTTTTTAGAAATTCTGTCCTTTTTTGCTTTATTTTTTGAATATTGTTGGTATTTTTTAGCATTTTAAGTAGCAAAACTTAACCCACGCTTATACCTCTTTTTAAGTTATAAAAATGAACTTACTTATTTGCTGTAGTTGTGTGCTATTCATTTTCTGTGGAATTTGGCAATTTAAGTTACTGATTTAAATAGCAGCTTTGAAAGGCAGTGCAATTTGCAGACATTTCCAGTAGCTAAGTTAGGACTTGGAAAGAATGTTGCAAGCTATAATGAAAATTCCAGTTTCTCTCACTTCTTATCATGTTGTCACATTCTGCATTTTGAGACAGACTGAAAATCATTATGCAGTCCTTATGATACAGCCGCTATTATGATACAGCCAGGAAGTATAGTGATATCATTTTAACAGCAGAGCTTTTATACTGTACTGTTTTAATCTTTTTTCAGCAAAGATTTACAAACATTCCTACCTGCATATTAATGGTAAGGTATAACCCTAACACGGGGTTTCCAAACAAAGACTGAATAAAAGACAAGCTGAGCAACAGCTCTAAGTGCCTGTCTGATGCAAATAATAATAAAAAATAGTCAACAGTTGCATCTTGGAAGGTGCTGTGGCACTTAATTTTCTACTTTGTTTAGTTTAGTGGTAGTCAATGGCATACAGATCCAAAAACCAGAGAAAGATATCTTTTGAGCTAGTGCTTATTCCTATTTGATGCAAAGAAGAAAAGCAGATGAGGACCAAAGATCAGTCAGGTGTGCTCACAATGGAAATTCTTTACAGACCACTAATTTCATGATTAGTGAGCCCTTGCAAAAGCAGATAGTCCCATTTACACTTGAAAAAAGTGTAATCCATATTGTCTGGAAAATAACACAAAACCCAAAATGAACAGCCTTTCCTCTTTCTATACAGTTGCTTTCCATTGCTGTGCATTTGCCCAGGCTGCATGTTTAAAAACGAATGCACTAAACCTGCTGGCTCTCATGTTACTCTTATGTTATAAAGTTAACTCAACTTCAGTGATTTAAGAGAAATATTTGTAGGCATATATTTGCTGCAGAATCAACCAGGAGGATTGGCACATGGGTTAGCTCCATGGAAGAAAGGAAATACTGGAAGCTGCATTTGAGTTACCCTCTCCTGATGTGAGTGACCCTGGCCCTCTGGGACATGTCATGTCTTTTGCTCTGTGTCTTTCAGATCATATATCTTGTTTTGCTGTGTATAGCACAGCAAATCTGAACCTTGCTGGGAGAATTTGACTTGCCTTTGAGGACACAGGAGGGAGTTCTGGTAAGGCAGTGAAGGACAGTGAGTGTTCATTCTAAAGCAGCCAATGACAGTGAAAATGTGGTCCATGGCCTCAGTCAGGCTAGCTAACCTGTGTTCAAAGGGGCATAGCCTAGTGCTTCAGACTGGAGAAGCAAGCAAAGAAACCCCACAAACATATAAACTGGACTAACTAGTGGAGTTTAGTCTGAATCTGGAAATCATAGTCTGCTGTATCTGTGATTGTTAGTACTGTTGCATTTAGCTGAGTGTGACAGTGGTTCCTGTAAGGGAACATTCACTGCTATAAATTCAGAAGCAGATCCTATTATATGTATCTTTTAAACATGGGCTGCAGAGTCTTGATATCCAGATCAGCTTCACAATGTGAACTAATGTTAAGAAGCTGGGAATGTTTACTGGCAGTGAATTAGCTCGTTAGGAAGTATGATTTCTTAAATTGAGTTCAGTGTGAGGAAATAATATGTATACAGCCTACCAATGTAGGCGTTGTTTGGAACACACGGTTCATAAGGTGGTAAAGATAGGCAAATACTGGAAAAATTCTGCAAACTGTTCACATGTTAATGCTTTGTTTTGACTTTATATTCCTTTTGTAACACTTTTTGCCAAATTCTTTGCTGGATCCAATTACCATTAAAATATTGCTTTGGGCTTTTTTTTAAACAAACATGGCAAAACACTTGTGGAAAATTAACAGTGAATTATATATGCAAGTATTCACACTTAAAGATTTCTGTTTCACAGTATGTTCATCTGTCAGAAGCAAAGTTTCTGCAGATGTACAGAACAATTTTCACTAAAGCAAAGTAAGTATTCAGTAAGATAAAATAAATACAGAAAAACTTAAAGATAGATTGTAGGTAAATGGTACCTTCTCTAACAGCAAATTAAGTTAGAAACCCCCTTATTTTTCACAAACAAATAAACCAGTTTGCATATATCTAAACAAATGCAGGTGCTTGGCTGATGGCTGACACTCATTTCTCACAGTTCTACTTAAGTAGATGCTTAAAACTTACTATGCATCCACTAGTGGCTGCTAAGTCCAAGGTGAGTTTAGTCTTTCATATGGAATGTTAGACCATCATGCATCTCACTGAATGACAACAGTTTTGCTTTTCAGCTGATCCTTGGTGAAAGGTTAGGGGGAGAGCAAGCTCAAGGTCCTACTTAAGTTATTTCTTAAGTAGTTATACAAGGAGAATGTGCCTTTGTCCAGATGGTTCTGGAATTTTTTCCTCCTGGAGTGTCAGTATACATACAACCGTGTTTGTCAAGAATGCAGATTGGTTTTGTTAGTTAGGCAAAAAGAAAGTAGATGTAATGACTAGTAATTTGCATACTGGTCAAAATGTATAGTGAGAGCACCATGTATTTTGCACCCTGATCAAAAAGTTATGTGAGTCCCTGTCTTGGGCCTGAATGAAATGGGTCATGCAAAGTTCTTTGAAAGACTACTTGACAAATGACTGACTACATCGGACAGATCCTTTATCCAAACACTAGATAACATCATGGTGTTTGGAGACTAGAACTGTACCCTGGCAGCAGCACTGTTTGGGAAAGAAGTAGGGTTATTGTTTCATGTAGAGCAAAGCAACATTTTTTTCCAATACACCTGGTGAGGGGAAAAACTACCCCAAAAAGAATGATTAAAGGAAACTATTACTTTAATTACTCTGCCCCTACCAGACAGAAACAAAATTAGAAGTGCTTTCTGTGAAAACTGATAACAGGTGATGGTAGGTACCCTCTCAGTATAGCAGTTCCCCAGATTAGAGGATCCTGTGAATCACAGAAAATGGATAGCAACACTTTATTCACTCATGACATTAAAGTGTTTCAAGAAAAAGGATGCAAAAAAATATTTAGCAGGCTGGATTAGAGGACTGTGAGGTCCTTCAGCTCAAGGCTTGCTTAAGTTGATTGACAAGATGCATGTAAAACCATTCTGGTGTGACTAGAAGTTATTTTTCAGTGTGGAGACTAACCCTGCTTCATACATTTAGCATCCCTCATTAGGCCCTTCCTGCCTACAACATTCACTGTAACTCTTGAAAACGTATAATAATTCATTTTTCAACCATTTTTTTTTTAATTTAATCAATAAATAAAACCAAAGGCCTGTGTGAAAACCGTTGTAGATCCTGGGGAAACCAGTGAGTCTTGCTTCTTCACCTAAAATATGGAAACAAGCTTTTAAATTGGGTTAATAATAATTGGCCTTTTGCTTTCTATGCACACACTCTGTTAACTGATGGGAAAAAGCAAAGGCAATCTTTGAGATTTGGCTCATAAGTGTCTGTCTTCACTGAAAGACTGCTTGCAATGTGTCATGCAGCTTTTCTGTCCGTGGCAGAATTATGCTATCCATGTTGGCTGTTACACTGCTAGATAAAACTCCCTTCATTGACCCCTCTGCTCACCAACCTCCACTCCTAGATCTGTAAATTAACCATATCTGTATGAGTGGTGGATTCAAGCCTTCACAGCAGGGGTGGATTGTGATTACCAACTCTTGAAAGCGTATCGTCAATGTGGTTTTACTGTAGGGGCAAAATTATTGAATATTTATGGAGGTAACAAGCCAATTGTTCAAAAGCTCTGATATACAAAACTCAAGACTGGGAAAGGAAAATGGCCATCTCAAACTGGGAAAGGTGCCCTGAAAACAAAACTCTTTAGCTGTTTTCTTCTATAAAAGAGGCAACAATGCTACAATTTCTACAGCTGTAAACAACATCAGAAATTGTTCAGGCAGACCACTGCATAGAATGAAATCATAGGCCACAAAAATTTCTTATATTTTATATCCTGAGGGTAACAGCATAAACACAGTAATGCTTTGCAATTATGTAATGCCTTTGAGCTGAGAAGCCCAAAATGTTTTACAAAGGTTAGTAGGAACTATGTTTTTGAACGACTTGCAAACAGCAGTGGAGAGTTTTCTGTGTAGAGCTACATGAAAAATTGATTATTTTCTCCAGATGAAATAAAAAATAAACAATCAAAAAGCCTGATTGTGTTAAAAGAAGGCTAATTTTTTGTTTTCTTAGTTAAGATGAAGTCCACACAAATTATTTTTTCCATCTAAAATGAAATATTATCTTATTTGCAAATTTAACCCTTTTTCTAGTAAATCCTTTATTCAAAATAAGTTTTAAAAACACATAGTATTTTTAGAAATACTGATGCGATTGACTTCCAGTTTTACCCATTTTTATCTAATTTTGAGGTCTCTTGAATTTGATACAAATTCATTCAATACTTCGGATCTTTCTAATTAATGCAGCTCTGTTTTGTTCTCGTCCCGTTTATGTCATTAATGCCTCAACATCTTGAATTTGCACAAGTAACTGGTCCCACTGTGTAATGATTGATGTAACAATTCAATCTGAAAGCAGTGTCATGATTCCTGAAATACACTTAATTGCGCTGCAAGCCAAGCCAAGCTTGCAGGGGATGGATGGAGTTTCAAGGCAAGCAGTAACTCTAGTTATTAAGAAGCTGTGAGTAATGCTGATAATAAAGGGTATCCATATTGGGAATCATTCTTAATGTAAAATGAAGTATCTTAAATAATCCTTGTTAATCTTCTTAAAGTCTGGGACAATTAAATTCAACAGGATATGGGAGAAAAAAAGCCATGACAAATTTGCCTGAATTGTGTTTCATTAACATTCTGAAACTTCCAGATTTTTTTTTTTTTCACAAGCTCTAAAGGGGATGGGAAACAGGAAAAAAAAAAAGAAAAAGGAAAAAAGAGCTCTGGTTCTCCAGGTTCTGGAAGAGTATTGCTGTGGCCTAGAAGAGCCTCAAGCACTTAAGCATGACCATTATTTTTCTATTGCACTCTGGGAGTGCGGCATGTGCCCAGCTATAGCTGTAGCTCGCTCCACTTTACAGAAACTTTAATGACAGAGACTCTGGAAATGAGTATGGCATCTAACATTTGTGAGCTAAAGCTCTTAATTTTAGCTAAGTCTCTCCTAATTCTAAATAAACTAACATCCACTAGAATATTGCTTCTGATGGCTTATGCTCAAGTACGATATTTGATGATATAGTGTTATTCTTAAGTTAGCCCCTCCAGACTTGAGCTTTGGAACAATTAAAGACATTGCTGTTAGGAAATCAACCACAGCTTTTACACAAGGCCTAGTGCCAGCCGTAAGACGTGAAAAGTTTATTCTGGACAGAAATTATAGCTAAGGATTTGGAAGTAGTAAGTGTTAAATATAGAAGGAGCGTGAAGGATGAAGAAAGGAAAGACCCGTTAACAAAGGAGTCATCTGAAACAGGGAAAGCTTTCTACTTCGGCTGTCAGTAATATGTGGACTAACACACATGCAGATGTAACTATATACACGGACACACACTGTATTTGTACCCTGATTGAATTTTAAGATGTGTGCAGAGAGCTCAAAAAAACGTTTTCCAAACTGAGCACCTTTTAGTGCACTGAGAGGAAGCAGCATCTTCTACAGAGGGGAAGTAGACATCTGCATGTCTACTTGCAT
>VZZY01025181.1:1559-15898 GCA_013400335.1 Eurystomus gularis | reverse complement strand
CCTTCTCTGGCCACGCTCCAGCCCCTCAAGGTCCTTCTTAGAGTGAGGGGCCCAAACCTGACCCCAGCATTCCAGGTTGGGGCTCCCCAGTGCCCAGGCCAGGGGACGATCCCTGCCCTGCTCCTGCTGCCCACACCGCTGCCGACACAAGCCAGGACGCTGGTGGCTTCTTGGCCACCTGGGCACACGCTGGCTCATCTCCAGCTGCCTGGCCACCAACCCCCAGGTCCTTTCCCTGGGGCACTTTCCAGCCGCTCTGCCCCAGCCGGGAGCGTTCAGGGGCTGGTTGTGACCCAAGGGCAGGACCCGGCCCTTGCCCTTGTTGCCCCTCATCCCATTGGCCTCGGTCCATCGCTCCAGCCTGGCCAGGTCCCTCTGGAGAGCCTCCCACCCTCCAGCAGATCAACCTCCCACCCAGCCGGGTGTCATCTACAACGTGCCTGAGGGTGCTCCTCTCAGCCCCCAGCTGCAGGACACTGCAACACAGAGGGAGAGGACAGCGTGTAACAAGGACTGATGGGACCTGTTGGAGCAAGTGCTCCAATAAAGCAAAGGACCAGATTTCCCCCATGCGCAGCTGCTGTCCCAGCCCTGGGGACCTGGAGGGCCTGCCCTGCTCCGGCCACTCACCGTCTTGCCCGCGAAGCTGACTTCCACGAAGGGATCAACCAGGTTCTTTTTGTTGCTCTCAAAGCCGAAGATCTGCCTGACATTGTCCATGACGGCATCATCCACTGGGAGGGGAAAGAGATGCTGAAAGCTCATGGAAGCGGCCGGATGGCCCCGGTTCTCCAGGTAAGTTGTCCCACCAGCCAAGGCTGCACATCTCCATTGAGCCTCCCAGGTGGAGAGGAGCACCAGTAACAGACTTATCTCCCAGTACTTTACCACTGACCAGTAGCTGCAAGGTCTTTGCAGCAAGGCTGTGGATAAAGTCTCCTTAGCTGTGGCCTTACTCTTTTGGCCAGCAAAGGGGACACTTACTTTGGGGCAAGTCTTCAGCTTTGAAGATTTTCAGGCAGAAATGAGCCGCTCTCAGGGTGACCCCGGTGGGGCGCAGGAGGTTGCCCTCAATGTCTTCCTTGTCTTCAGAGACCTCCTTCTTCTCTAGCTGCAGGACAAGAGGACAACATGACCAAGCTTCCCAAAAGTCCTGAACTGAGCAGCAAAACCCCCAGATCCACCACCTTGCCCCCAAAATGGAGGAAGATCAAAACTGCAGCTTCCCTGGGAACAGGCACAGGGTTTGATGGGTCAGGGTGGTGGAGCACTACGGCTGGAAGGTCCCCCTGGGGAGATACTCACAGGAGCTTCATCTCCAGGCCCCAGCACAAAGAGGCTGACTTTCAGGTAGCCCTTGGCCCCCGCAGAGAAGTCCTCTGGGTCAGAGAGCAACAGCCATTTCCTGAGGAAAGCGTGTTCTAGGGGAGAAAGGAGATTGAGACCCATGGGCTGGTCCTCAGCCATGCAGGGAGATGGTTTCAAGGGAGCTGTGGGTGGGTTTCGAGGAGAGGAGAGGGTTTATAGTTGGACTCAATGATCTTAAAGGTCTTTTCCAACCTAAATGACTCTATGATTCCATTATTCTGTTGAAGGGACCTACAATGATCCCCTACTCCAGCTGCCTGACCACCTCAGGTCTGACCAGAAGTTAGAGCACGTTATTTGTAGTTCTTAACTCTTTACAGCTAAAATTAGTAAGTTCTTCCCTGCAGTGATTAGGGCAGGAAATTTATCGTCCTGATAAAATTATCTTTGAGATAAAATAAAAGATAAAAATAATGAGCAGGGCTCAAGACAAAAAATAATTGAGCTGGTTTGTGCTGTTGGGGCTTCCTGCCAGCGAGCTGGTGGCACGATGACTTGAAAGCCTCAGGGACCACATCTTGGGAAAGGGAAGAGAAATGGGTGGTGATGATGGACCCGTCTGGGTTCTTATCTCGGAGAGTTGTGGGAGGTGTGTGTGTTTCTGCTATGTTTGGCCTCAAAAAAAGGGTTTCCTGGAGTGACTCCCCCCACGGGAGGGGACCCTGGCCCAGACCCTGACCACCCGTTGGGCTCACTTGGCTCGGAGTAAATGGTCTCCACGTCCATCTGTGCAATAAAGCAAAAAAGAAATGTCAGCGGTCACCCCATGGGTCAGCGAAGTGGGAACAGGCGAGGGGGGGACAGGAGAGAAGGTGGCCTTACCCGGAACTCCCCAATCACCGAGTCCATCCGGAAAGACCGAGAGTCCACAACCTGCGGGATGAGGGGGAAAAATGGTAAATCCAGCCCAAATCCTCCCAGGGTGAGGACCAGAGTGGTAGGACAAGGGGTAATGGGTTCAAACTGGAGAAGGGGAGGTTTAGATTGGAAATGAGGAGGGAATTCTTCACTCTGAGGGTGGTGAGACCCTGGCCCAGGTTGCCCAGGGGGACTGTGGATGCTCCATCCCTGGAGGTGTTCAAGGCCAGGTTGGATGGGGCTTTGAGCAACCTGGTCTAGTGGGAGGTGTCCCTGCCATGGCAGGGGGGTTAGATGATCTTCGAGGTCCCTTCCAACCCAACCCATCCTGTGATTCTCTGATTCCTGGGATGGGGACAGGGTGATGGCCCCGAGCATCACCCCAGGTCTCCCGAGGGGCAGGACCGGCGTTTGCCGAAGCTCACCGTGATGAAGATGGGTACATCAAACAGCTCAGCTGGTGACTCAAAGACGTTGAAGAAGAAGGTCTGTAGGAAAGAGGGGCGAGGGTACAAGGTGGAGGTTTGTCCCAGCCTCCCACCAGGTCACATTCGCACCTCCCACCCTTTGCCATACCACCAACTTTGCAGGCTGGAGCTTCTCCACCTCCTCTTAGGTGAGACCTCACCCCGTTAATAGCAGCAGCCCCCAAAGGGGCTGTGCTGGGTGACTTTGGTGCACCCCAATGAGCAACGTCCTCCAGTTTGCTTTTGCAGCTGGTCTTGCGGCTGGTTCACAAAAGCACATCCAGACCAGGGCACAAGGGCAGGTGGAAGAAGGCTTTGGGGACATCCCAAAAGGCTTTGGGGACACAGCTGGGGACAAGTCATCTGAAGCTGTCCAAGCATACCCATCCCACACGCCCAGCCGCGTTGCCCACCCCTGCCCAGGACATGCCACCAGGATGCTACTGGTGGCTCTGGGACACATAAGTCACCTCAGGAAGGTGACCATGATGAGCCCTGCATGAAGGCAGAGGATGCTGGACCTGCTGAAGGGCGTCCTGCTGCTGCTCAAGCTTCTCTTCCATGGCAGTCCCCATCACCACATCCCAGCCTCTGGGCTGCCATCACTCAGGACGCCAACCCATAATGCTCCCAAGCCTTTCCTGGTGCCCTCAGGTACATCTGGAGCAGAGACCCCACCTCTCACCTCATCAAAGTAGGGGCTGTTGCCTTTGCGTATCCTGGTCCTCTTGGTCTGCCCGGCAGCCGTGACCTTCACCACGGGCCTGATGTTGACCCCGGGGAGCTGCCGGCCCTCGATGACCCTCACCCTGATCTGGGACGGAAAGAAGGACAGGGGGTCACTGGGGTCAGTCCTACCCTCCAATGGGCACCTTGGGGGAGATGAACCCCCCATAGAGACAGGCTAGGGGGGGGATGTGGGTTCAAGGAGAACAGCTCGTCCCACCAGCTTCGTCTCACCTGGAAGTCCTGAGGTTTGTTGGATAGAGGCTTTTTGGGTGAGCTCCTCCTCCGCTTCAACCCCTGGCCATGGTGCACAAGGGGCTTGCGGGGCAGCGAGGGGGGCTCGGAGCCTGGTGGCCCCGAGGAGGAGGAAGGCTCCGTCTCATCCACCGTTGCCACCTGATCCTCGGTCTCCTCCTCTCCGGCCGTCTCTGCGAGAAAGGAGATGGAGAATGCAGGAACCATGGGACAGGGCGATGTGGGACCACAGGGTGAGGGGTCTCACTGGGAAAAACATGACACTACGAGGGGACACGTCCCCTGTGGTGCTACACGTGAAGGTTCTTGGTTGTTTCTGGTTACCAGTGGCCGTGTCGGGCTCCGCAGCAGCCGGTGCTGGCTCTGGAGGGGCTGGAGGGGGGAACACGGGGACAGCTCCCGGTGGGGGGATGTAGGACACTTGTAGGATGAGGGAAGCCTGGAAAAAAGGAAATAATCATTGTGTGGGTGTCCAGAAACACTCTCGTGGGGCCTGAGCCTCAGTGCCAGGAGCCACCCACCATGTTCTGCCCAGGCAGGAGCCAAAACAAATGCCAGGAAAAAAGGGCAGAGCTGGGGGAAGGGGTGGCAGAAAGAGGTGTCCCTGGGCCCATGGGGACACCAGGGCCATGTGGAGTCCCAGCGGGGCCACCACCCAGTCCCCATCACCCAGGTCCACAGGGAAAAGAGCAGGAAGGAGGGAGATGCCAAAGCAGAGCCAGGACAAGGCCTCATGGAGAGAGGGGCTGTGGAAAGGGAGACACAAGATGTGGTGAGATGTGAGGGGTGCTCGTGGGGACATGGCTCAGGCTGGTCTTCAACTGGGAGCTGCAACTGCAGGGACACTGCTCAAACTGGGAGCTGCAGCTGGCAGGGTCATTGCACAAACTGGTCTTCAACAGGGAGCTGCAACTTGTGGAGACATTGCTTAGACTGGTCTCCAACTGGGAGCTGCAACTGCATGGACATTGCTCAAACAAGGAGCTGCAAGTGGCAGAGATGTTACTTAAACTGGTCTCAAACTCAGAGCTGCAACTGGTAGGGATGATGCTCAGACTGGTCTCCAACTGGGAGCTGCAGCTGGCAAGGACATTGCTTGAACTGGTCTGACTGGTCGCGGCGCAGAGACTCACCCCAGTGCTCTGCTTCTTGGTGTCCAGCAAGGGGAGGTTGTAGGAGGCTGCCAGGCTGGGGGAGGAGAGGACATCTCGCAGGGGCACTCGGGCTTCTCCCAGAAACCTGGGGGTGAAGAGCACCGGGGGGTCAGGGGGTGTGACCCGTGGGAAGGGACCGAGGAGCCGTGGCTTTTGCACCAGCAACTGGCCAGAGGGCAGGGACGGGGTGGAGACACATCAGGTGACTCGGACTCAGCCCAGGGTGAGCACCTCTGGGGACTTTGTCCCCTTTTTATCAAGGAAAAGCACCTAAAAGCCCACGCTGAGGACCCAGGAGCCATAAACCAAAGCCCTGATGGGTTTTTCTTTGTCCGCAGAGCAAACAGAGACACCAGGGGTTGAGGGTTCCCTGGAGGTGGGTGGGATCAGAGCTAGAGTCTGTGTGCCACCAGGGAATCATAGAACTGTTCAGGGTGGAAAAGACCTTTAAGCTCATGGAGTCCAACCGTTCCCCAGCACTGCCAGGGCACCACTGACCCCTGGCCCTCAGCACCACATCTCCACAGCTTGGAAACCCCTCCAGCCATGGGGACTCCACTAACATCACTCAGGAGGACTTTAAACCACCACCAAACTGATTTTCCCCTATGGAGTTTCAGCATGTCCCTGGTGCTCAGCTTCTGGTTGACCCTTCCTGCACCATGCCACCTTCTCCCCTGGCCAGCCGAGCCGGCTCCCCCACGGAGCAGGGCTGTCCAGAGAGCGGGTCCAGCGCTGCTGTTCAACTTCTCCTCGCCCAGAGCCAGGAGAGCCCTCAAACCACTTTGTGCTGTCCTAACGGTGCAATGAGATCATGAAGCAGATCCTCCTGGAAGACATGTCAAAATGTGGAAGGCAGGGAGGTGATTAGAGACAGCCAATGTGCCTTCACCACCGGCAAATCATGGCGATCTAGTGGCCTTCCATGATAGAGTGATGGCATCAGTAGGCAAGGGAGGGGATCCTGCCCCTCTGCTGCGCTCTGGGAGACCCCCCTGCAGTGCTGGGGCAGCTCTGGAGTCCTCAGCACAGCAGAGACATGGACCTGCTGGAGCGGGGCCACAGGAGGCCCCAGCAATGATGGGAGGGCTGGAAGCCCTCTGCTGGGAGGCCAGGCTGGGAGAGGTGGGCTTGTTCAGCCTGGAGAGGAGAAGGCTCCAAGGAGACCTTCTGGTGGCCTTGCAGGACTTAAATGGAGCCTACAGGAAAGCTGGGGAGGGACATTTGAGCAGGGCCTGTTGGGACAAGACAAGGGGAGATGGTTTGAAACTGAAAGAGGGAGATTCAGACTAGAGAGAAGGATGTTCCTCACTGTGAGGGTGGTGAGAGCCTGTCCCAGGTTGCCCAGAGAGGTGGTCGCTGCCCCATCCCTGGCACCATTGCAGGTGAGGTTGGCCGGGGCTCTGAGCAACCTGCTCTGGTTGCAGATGTCCCTGCTCACTGCAGGGGGCTTGGACTGGATGACCTTTAAGGTCTCTTCCCACCCAAACCAGTCTGGGATCTGAGGCAGCAACAGCAGCCAAGACAGGCTGTTAATTGCCTGTCACTGTTAATTGCCTGTCACTGTTAATTGCCCCGTTTGCTCCTTGCAGGACCCGTGTGGGGCATTTCCTCCCAGGGGAAGGAAAAGCAAAAATCCACCATCACCTCATGGTGGACAACACTTGAGAGAACATCACGGTCCCTGCGGGGCAGGAGCTGGGTCCTTTCTCGGCTCCTGCTCCCTCCATTTATAGATGCACGACGCCACTGAGCTGGACCCAGCCCAGTTCCCACCTCCCTTGGCCTCCAGCCCAAGAGCCAGCCCAGGATCGGCTCCAGCCCTGGAAACAAGATCCTTCATGCCAGGGCTGTTCTCCCTGACCCAGCCAGGTTCCCACCCTCCGCTGCCCAAAAATAAATCACTTCCTCTCTTTTTTCCCTGTTCGAGCAGCGATCCCGGCTGAAGAAGCCCTGTGTGGAGACATGGGGTGGCCTGGGTGGGAGTCCCAGGGCTGGAGACATCTCCGTCTGCTCTCACCCTCCTTCCTAAGGCAGCTGCTGTGGGGATGGAGACCCCAAGCTGGTGGAGAAACCTCCACTGCCTCCCAGCTGAGGGGCACCAGGAGCTGCCGTGAGGAAGGAAACCATCCCGGGACGTTTGTTTTGCAAACGCCGCCCTTCCCAGCTCCAAAGCACGCTCAGGAAAGGACCTTGGCCACCACCTCACACCTCCTGGGCCAAGTGCGCATCACCGGGGCCTCGCGGCACCAGCGTTGCTCCCGGGGCAGGCGGCCATCCCCGGGGGTGGCCGCAGGCACAAGGGTTCCTTCTGTCCTCCCTGCCCTCAAACGCTGTTTTTCCTCCCTTGTTGTTGAGTGAAGAAGCTCAGAAATGTGGCTCTCACCACCCACCAGCCACCCCCATGGTGACCAGAGTTGGGAAGCAACTCTCAGAGCCTGGGAAGAGCCCGAGTCCCTTTGCTGCCCATCCCAGAGCCCATGGGCAAAGCCTCGGGCTTGCACACGCGTGTGCAAGGGCCGCGATGGGAGCAGGGCACCTCACGCCCGGTGCTTCTCCCACCTGTTTCTCCCCACGGTCTCATGGTCTTTCACGACGACAGTGAGCTCAGCACCCGGGTCCAGGGGAGTTCCCTTCAGGTCCCACTCGAAGCCCTGGAGGGGAGGAGAGAAGAGCCAGGATCAGCATCTGGCCAGGGCTGTGATGCTCACACGGGTGTCCATCAGCTCCAGAACCACTGGGGGCTCGAGGAGGTGGAGAACCAAAACTCCAGCCCCTCTTCAAAACCACAGCACAAACCTCGGCACCGCGCGTGCCCCAGGCAACATTTCATAGAATCGTTTGGGTCGGAAGAGAACTTGGAGATCAGGGAGTCCAACCGTTCCCCCAGCATGGCCAGGGCACCACTAACCCCTGGCCCTCAGCACCACATCTCCACGGCTTGGAAACCCCTCCAGCCATGGGGACTCCACCACTGCCCTGCCCAGCCTGGCACAGCCCTTCACAGCCCTTCCCACCAAGAAAGTCTTCCGCAGCTCCAACCAAAACCTCCCCTCATGCAACTTGAGGCCCTTTCCTCTTGTCCTGTCCCTTGTTCCTTGGGAGAAGAGCCCGACCCCACCTGGCTCCAACCTCCTGTCAGGGAGGTGTGCAGAGCCAGAAGGTCTCCCCTGAACCTTTTTTTCCAGCAGACCCACAACAAAAACATGCCCCAGGCAAAGGCCTTCCCCTTGTCATGGGTTGAAACCCAAGGAGAAGTCGAGGGAGGTGATGGGAGGTGGCCCGTGGCATTCCGCCACCACAACGGTGTCACTCTGCTCACCGAAACCCTTTGTTTTTCCAGTGTTGACCCTCAGAAGCAGAGGTCAGGGTCAGAAGGAAGAAGAAGGGGGAAAAATTCTCCTCCCCCGGGCCAGGCTGATGACTAACCCACACTTGGTTTCCCCTGGAGCTGCAATATTTTTAAACAGCTCCTTGCTTGGCCCTGATAAGATCTTGATGGAAGGGAAGAGGCTGGAGCTGGAGCAAAGGGCCGGAGCTGGCTCCGTCCCGCTCCTCCACCGCCCAGGATTTCAGATATGGAGCCGCCTGTGATGGGGACCACCCCCGAACCTTCCATGGGGTGACACCATCAGGCTCCCACAAGCCCCTTATGCTTGGGGCACCTTGCTGGGCTTGCAACCAGGTCCCACAGCACCTTCCCTGTCTGGGTTGTCCCCCCACGGGGATGGGGACAGGGATGGGGACACGCTCACCTCGTTCCATACAGGGTTCACGTTGTTCTTGATGACTTTAGTTCTCTTCTTCACACCTGCAGGGAGCAACACACACAGGTCAGACATGTTTTCCCGCCAAATTGCAGGGAAAGACCCCAAAATGGAGGTCCCCTCCATGCAGAGGTGGGGTTGGGAGCCTCCAGTGACACCCACAGCCCAGGCTGGGCTGTGGTGGGTACAGATGGGCTCCAGAACCCTGCTTGGACCATCAGCCCTGCCACGAACCTCACTGGAAAACCTCCAGCAAGTCACGTCCCAGAATCATAGAACATCTCAAGTTGGAAGGGACCCATCAGAATCAGTCCAGTCTCCTGCTCCTCACAGAACTACCTACAACCAAACCATATCACTAAGAGTGTCCTTCAGGTGCTCCTTGAACCCTTGACAGGCTGGTGCCACAACCACTGCCCTGAGCAGCCTGTTTCAGGGACCCATCACCCTCTCAGAGAAGAATGTTTTCCTAACATCTTAGCTGGGATGGACACCTTAGCTAGGATGGACCCTTCCTGGAGGTGGCAACCTCCCTAGGAAGCACACAATCACTGGACAGACATCATAGTGGAGCAGGACATCTTAGCTGGGATGGATGGTCACCATAGCTGGGATGGACCCTTCCCAGGGGTGGAAACCATAGCTGGGATGGACACCATGGCTAGGATAGACCCTTCCCTGGGATGGAGATCTCAGCTGGGACAGTCAACTTAGCTGGGATGGACACCATAGCTGGGGTGGACACCATAGCTGAAACAAACCCTTCCCAGGGGTGGACACCCTCCCTGGGACAGACATTATGGCTGGGATGGAAATCAGTCCAGTCTGGAGATCATAGCAGGGACAGACATCTTAGTGAAGAAGGACATATCAGCTGGGATGGACATAGAATCATAGAATTATAGAACATCTCGAGCTGGAAGGGACCCATCAGGATCATTGTGTGCAACACCCTGCTCCTCACAACCATCTGAAGTTAACCCATATGACCAAGAGTGTCCTCCAGATGCTCCCTGAACATTGACAGGACCCTGCGTGAGTGGCTGGGAACTTTCAACTCCAGCTGAGTAGAAAGAACAAAGCGAGAAGAACCTCAACAGCTCTGCCTCGGGTTTGCCTGTAGAGAAAGGTCCCAACTGATGGGGCTGATATTAAACGAGCTGTAAAAGGTCATCTGCTGAACGTGTCTGAAAGGGAAGCACTTGATACTGCAGAAAACCTCTAACGGTAGAATTAACGACAAGAACCTCAACGAGTGCTTGATTGGATGACAAATTTAATTAACAGTCATAGAATCAGGGAATCATTTTGGTTGGATGAGACCTTTAAGATCGTCAAGGCCAACCCAGCACGGCCAGGGCACCGCTAACCCCTGGCCCTCAGCACCACATCTCCACAGCTTCCAAACCCCTCCAGCCATGGGGACCTACTAGAGATAATAATAAATCTATTCTTATATTGTCTAATATTATGAACCTCTGAATCTAATTAATAATATTAATAACTAATAATGCTTCTACATCTGATTTATACTCTAGACCACAAACCAAAAAGACTTTTGCCCTCTCAAAAATGACTATCAAGAAAATCCACCACGATCGGATACCGACGTTTGGCCCATTCCCGCCTCAGGATGGCTTCGGGTTGAACTTCTCCAGCTCTCTGATTTCCTCCAGTTTTAGGAGAATTGATGATTCCCAAGTTCCCTGGTAAACAGGGAGCTGAAAATCCTTTCAAACCCCTAGGAGATGACAGGGGGAGGTGACATGCCGTGCCTGTTTCCCCACCAGCAGGACACAGTGGAGCCCCAAGAGCTGCTAGGTGGGTTTAGGGCTGGAAGGTGCTGTGGAGCACCCAGTGTCCTTCTCCTTTCACCCAACGTCCTTCTCCTTCCACTCAACCTCCTTCTTCCACACAACACCCTCCTCCTTCTACCTAACGTCCTTCTTCCACCTAGTGTCCTTCTTCCACCCAGCACCCTCCTCCTTCCACCCAATGTCCTCCTCCTTCCACCCAAAGCCAACCTCCTGAGGACCCCCGGTGCCCGGGGGGCTCCAGCCCTGCCCGAGGAGCCCCCCAAAGAGCTGCACCCCAACACGATGACCCTGGCGTCACAGCCAGACGCGGCCCGGCCCCAGGGGAGGCACCAGGGGAAGAGGAAGAGGAAGAGCTGAACAATAGCCATGAGTCAAGCCCCAGGGACAGCAGCGGGCACCTACAGAGGCTCTGGGGCCCTATGGAGAGACACGGAGTGGGGACAGATGGAGCTCTGGAGACACCTCGAGAGCTGCGGAGAGACACCAAGGTCTCAGGAGCTATAGAGAGGTCCAGAGAGCTACGGAGCTCCATGGAGTTAGAGAGAGCCAGGGAGCTGCAGCCAGCTGGAGAGCCACGGGGAGCTGCGGAGCTGTAGGGAGCTACAGGGACAGAGCCATGGAGCTATAGGGAGCTATAGGGACAGAGCCATGGAGCTGTATGGAGCTACAGGGACAGAGCCATGGAGCTATAGGGAGCTCCAGAGATCTAGAGAGCTGTACAGTGACATATGGGGAGCTCCAGAGCTCCAGAGAGATAGGGATAGAGAGGGATACGTATATAGGGATAGGAAGGGATATATCAAGGGATATAGAGGGAGAGAGATATATAGGGATCTATAGGGATATAGAGGGATATATCTAGGGATATAGAAGGATATATATATAGGGATAGAGAGAGATATAGAGGGATATACCTAGGGATCTAGAGATATATATAGGGAGAGAGAAAGAGAAATATATAGGGATCTCTAGAGATATAGAGGGATATATCTAGGGATCTAGAAGGATATATATCTAGGGATCTAGGGAGCTATAGAGGGATCTCTAGAGATACAGAGGGACCTATAAGAGAGGCAGGCAGAGAGAAGGATGCTGAGGGATGTCCATATGGATATATACAGGGATGCGGTTGCCGGGAGCTGGACGGAGCCCACCCTGGGCACGGGATGAAGACACGAAGGGTCTTGGAAGCCGGCGGCAGCACCGGAAAGGTTGGGTCAGAGCCTCTCATCCCTTTCCTTTCCTTATTTTTTTTTTTGTTTTTGGCTAAAAATGGACATTTTCCAGCGCCAGGAAACAGCCGCCAGAGCCGCCGAAGAAATAAATAAGCGGCATCCTCCGGCGAGCGCTTCCGAGCGGCTCTCCCGGCCCCCCATCCCTATGGATCACCCCCTAAATGAGGGCTTGTTCTCCTCACTCTTCCAATAATAATAATAATAATAATAATAATAATAATAAAAAACAACCTTAATGAGAGCAAAGCCCAAGAGCCCAAGGGTGCAAAGCCGGGTCCTGCTCTTGCTCCAGGGCTTCACCCCTCCCCTGTAGATGCCGAACCACCACCCCAGCCTTGGNGGGGGGGTTTGGAAGGGGTTGGGCTAGAGTTTAGCAAAGCCCAGCTTTAGAATAGAGCTTAGAGGTTTAGGATAGAGTTTAGCAAACCCCAGATTTAGGATAGAGTTTAGCTACCAGGATAGAGTTTAGAGGTTTTGATAGAGTTTAGAGCTTCAGGATAGAGTTTAGCAAAGCCTGGGTTCAGGATAGAGTTTAGAGGTTTAGGATAGAGTTTAGCAACCAGGATAGAGTTTAGGGGTTTAGGATAGAGTTTAGAGGTTTAGGATAGAGTTCAGCAAACTCTTAGAGTTTAGCAACCCGGATAGAGTTTAGGAAAGCCTGGCTTTAGGATAGAATTTAGAGGTTTAGGATAGGGTTTAGAGGTTTAGGATAGGGTTTAGCAAAGCCCAGCTTCAGGATAGAGTTTAGCAACCAGAATAGAGTTCAGGGGTTCAGGATAGAGTTCAGCAAACGCCGGATTGAGGATAGAGTTTAGGTGTTTAGGATAGAGTTTAGCAACCAGGATAGAGTTTAGAGGTTTAGGATAGAGTTTAGCAAAGCCCAGCTTCAGGATAGAGTTTAGGGGTTTAGGATAGAGTTCAGAGGTTTAAGATGGAGTTTAGCAAATCCCAGCTTCAGGATAGAGTTTAGCAACCAGAACAGAGTTTAGGGGTTTAGGATAGAGTTTAGCAAAGCCCCAGCTTTGCTGGAGATGGCTCCAAAACCAGACAAAACTAGACAAAAAGCCTTAANGCCTTAATCCCTCCCCCCCCCCCCCAGATTTAGGGTCCCCCCCTCACCTCGGAAAGTCAGACTGGCCACGGGGTCTCTCTGCTTGTCCCCCTTCTCCAGGAGCTGGAGCTGGGTGGCTCGCTGGAGCCAGCACCGCAGCATGGCTGGGCGATGGAGCTGGGGGGGCAGGATCCGGTCCCCCCCCCATCCATCCATCCATCCCACCGCCGCCTCCTCCCAGCCCGGCCCTCCCCAGAAGGGCCTCGAAGCGGCGCCTCCGGAAGTTGCAGGAGGAGGGGCTAGCGAAAAAACCGGGATGCAGGGATGCTGGGAGCCCCAGGGAGGGATTAAATCCCTGGGATCTGGGGGTGCTCCGAGCCCTGGGGAGGGCAAGTTAATTAATGATGCCCAGGGATGCTGCAGGCTCCGAGGATGCCCGAGCGCCGGGATTTAGGGATGCTGTGACCCCCAGGCACCGGGATTTAGGGATGCTGTGACCCCCAGGCACCGGGATTCAGGGATGCTGTGACCCCCAGGCACCGGGATTTAGGGATGCTGTGACCCCCAGGCACCGGGATTTAGGGATGCTGTGAGCCCCAAGCACCGGGATTTAGGG
This sequence comes from Eurystomus gularis, assembly GCA_013400335.1. NCBI lineage: Eukaryota > Metazoa > Chordata > Aves > Coraciiformes > Coraciidae > Eurystomus > Eurystomus gularis. The sequence continues at coordinate 2,584 of VZZY01025181.1, read as the reverse complement.
ATGCTGTGACCCCCAGGCACCGGGATTTAGGGATGCTGTGACCCCCAGGGATAGTGAATAAATCACTGGGATGCAGGGATGCTGTGACCCCCCAGGCACCGGGATTTAGGGATGCTGAGAATCCCAAAGTTGGCCAAGAACCAGGATCCGGGGATGCTGCGAACCCCAAGGATGCCCAAGCACCGGGATCCAGGGGTGCTCTAAACCCTGGGGATAGTAAATAAATCCCCGGGATCTAGGGATGCTGCAAGAGCCAGGGATGGGAAGTTAAATCACTGGGACGTGAGGATGCTGCGAGCTCTGGGGATGGGAAATAAATCCCCAGGATCCGGGGATGCTGCAGGCTCCAAGGACGCCCAAGCACCGGGATCTGGGGATGCTGCAAACTCCAAGGACAGTAAATTAAATCCTTGGGATCCAGGGATGCTGCGGACCCCAAGGAAGCCCGAGCACTGGGATTTGGGGATCCTGTGAACCCTGCGGGATAAGAGGTAAATCACCGGGATCCACGGATGCGGAGCCCCCCAGGAACAGTGAATTAAAACGCTGGGATCTGGGGGTGCTGCAGACCCCAGGGACACCCGAGCAGCAGGATTTGGGGATCCTGGGAGCCCTGGGGGACAGTCAATAAATCACCGGGATCCAGGGATCCGGGAAACTCCCCACAGCCCGGCTGGGCCCTGGGCGTGGGGCTGGGGGGGGGCACATTCCTGCGGCCACCCCCTTCCCTGTCCCCTCGTCACAGCCCCTGCGGGACCGGGATGCAGGGGAAGGATGCTCGGGCCTGGGGGGCGGGGGGCTTCCCACAGCCACCACGGGGACCAGGTGCCACCAGGGAGGTGCCCCCCCCGGCCACACAGCCAGGCACCCCCCCCGCGAGCCCCAAAAAGATGCTTTTTCATCCCAAGGATGCCCGGACACGTCCCCCCCCACCGCTTCATTTCTCCTGCCACCCCTTGGAGAGGTGGGGGGGGGATTTGGGGCGCTGGGGGGGTCGCAGCCTGGTGCCCCCATGGCCATTGTCA
>VZZY01025180.1:192215-330650 GCA_013400335.1 Eurystomus gularis | reverse complement strand
TAAACTTACAATTAACTATTTCATTAAAACCCCCCAAACAAATTACTGAAGAATGCAAGGTAATTGTGAATCAACTCATCACTAGAGTAAGTTTATGGTACTATCTTCAGCAAAACAGTTGCTTCAGTATAGCTATACATATTCAACATCACCTCACCCAAAACTGCAATATAGCTATAATCAAAACTCTTATTGATATAGTACTTTCTGCCCTCAATTCATACAGAGGAGCTACCTCTGTATGAGAAAGAACATAGTAAGAAGCTGTCTTATAACAGGTTTTTGATAAACAGAAAATAAATTGCTTACCTCTTGGTATCTAGCAACTCCACCATTAACAGCTGCGTCAATGACCCCATTTAGGCACATTGTGAGAGGGTTAACATTTTGCATCTGTCGAGTTTGACACTGGCTAATCAGTGTTCTCAGCTGCTGGTTCTTATTTTCTAAGACTTCAATAGCATTCTCAAGGGGACTCATTTCCACCTGAAAGACGAGTCGGGAACATTGCACACATACTTGATTTTCAGTTGAATGATAAAATATATTAAAGGTAATATTTGATTTCTTAAAAGAAAACAACGTTATTCTATATTCTAGAGTATTGGGGCAGAAAAAGTTCTTCTCACCTGGGCTATCTTCTCTGAGAGTACACTGAGCACAGAAAGAATTAATTTTATCACATAATCAAGGACCAAAATAAACAACCATCCCCCTCTTGCAGATTCATTAGCTGGCCTTGAGAGATACTCAGCCCTTACTGCAAAACACTCACACACTTCAGGCTGCGGTGGAACTCTTGGAATTCAGGGCTACAGTTCTGTGGTAACTTTACCTAAATTGGGCTTGCGGTCAGTGAGAGCTTCAATGTGCTTAAGGGCACACAGCAGAGCTGAAGTATGGGCAAGCTAGTTCACACTCCCACAGTGAAGTCAACAACCAGATATTATGGATGAAAAGTTTGAATGTAAACTTTGAGCTAAGATGAGAATCAAGTTGTAGTCAAGGGCAGTCCTTGAGTGGGGGGTGCCTGTCTTCTCTAGAAGGAAGCTTTTCTCACAGGGAGCATGAACTGCAGGAAAAGCAAAAAGCTAAGTGATGGCAAGAGTAACAGGCCTGGAGATGCTATAATTTACCAAAACATACAAGCACAAATCTGAGTAATGATCTAGTACATGCCCAGAAAAAAATTATTACAGTTAACTTTTGGAAAGGTGACTATAATGGGAACATGACAGTACACCGAGTATCTTCCTATTACGGGGTCATATTAACCCACTAAGGACTCAGTAGGAATCAACTAACAAAATTTCTCATGTCACACAACTTTTCTTATTTTTACTAAGTACAGTTTTTATTTTCTACAGGAAAATATCAGGATAGTGAACAAATGACACTTTGTTGCTATTATAAAAGAAAAACACTACAGAGTTTTAGAGAAAATCAGTGGTACAAGGGTATCTCTATATTTAATGGGACTATTGTAAGACTGGCTTCAACAGGAAGGAAAATAGTAACAGATGTTACATACCTAGGCTCAACAATTGACCAATTATTTAGAGATCTTTATAGGAGAGCACATTTGAAATGTATTTAAGGATTTTCTATTAAATATAACAACAAGGAAGAAGAAATTACAATGTGTCAGTAACAGATTGCTACAGTAGACCCTATTCCTACAGGTTCTGCATAGGCATCCTTCCCTGCCCCTACTGAGAACTGGGAACTTCAACAGAGCTCTAGGCAGACACAGAAATATACCCACATGGCGTTCATTATTGTACAGGAACTTGGAGAATGTTTACTCTTCAAGAATACTGAAGGATATGTGAAACTATAGGTATTCTAAATATTAAATGTTACATCATGCTGAGTTTTAAGAAAGTAATTTGCTGACATTAAATGTTGCCTTGGCTGCCCATTATTGTTCTCAACATCGTCTTTCCTCAACTGTTTAAATTAATCATAAGGGTAGTTCTTAATTCTACTTTTCAAGATAACAGAAACCAGGCAACTCAAAATACTTTGCAAATAATTTTACTGTAGCCAGTTTGAACACTTGCTCAAAGAAATTAGATATGGGTAATAAATCTTAAAGTAGTTCAGCAAATAGCATATGATTAAGGAAGTAAACCAATCAATCAACAATATGTATTGCCATCAGTCTCATACTCACTACTTCACGTTTTTCCACTTCAAACCAACGAGATATTCCAGGTAAACTCTGCACCAAGATCAGTGTTGTTCTCTCCACCCATAGACTCTACAATATATAAAATCAATTTATTTCCCTAACTTTCCTCTATATTTTTCTCAATTATTCTGTTTTCTTTACGAATACCTTAAGTAACAGTATACATTAAAAAAAAAGTATTAACATCCAAATTTGTATGGAAATGACTATCCTAGAATTCTATAACATTCACTTTTCACCTTACTTTCTAGGACCTACTACTAAGTAGTAGTTTCTGCTGATTCTTTACTCTTAAACATGGTATTATTCTATATTATATGCTGTCCTTTAATCTCCAAAAGTCACTCACAACTAAATTAGCATTTTAATATTTCCTTTCCACGATAACAGCTGAGAAGAGGGAGAGTTCAGAAGCAGAACAAATTACAGATCACACAGAGTGACCAGCTCTCCACTTTGAAGTCCTATTTGAGATTCCACAATGCATGGCTGATGGGACATTCAAATGTACTACTGGTTAACACTTTGTGCAAGAGGGTTGTAAAATGACAAATCAACACAGGATAGCACTTACACAAAATATATATAAAATGTAAAATTAAAATAAATCCCTAAACTTTAATTAGAGAACAGTGACAATTTAGCTGATTTATTACCCTTACACAGTTCTTTCATCTAACTTGATAACAAAATTCTTATGGGATAATTCTCTTTGTGTGTCTGAATAACAGAATAGATTCTGCATCAGGATGTGTTTTGAGTGGGTCGGAATTAAAATTACACCAAAGAATGTAAGATGAATTTTCAGTGTGACATTTTTATTAGGAGGAACAGAAGTCATTTATATACTAAAGAAGGAACTGTTCCTCTTCCTTGAGATAATCTCTAAGTCCAGAGGTAGGTGTTAGCCTTGATACCTCAGAAACAGAACATTATGCTGCAGTTTAGTCAAAACTGTCTTTCCCTTGCTGTAGGGCGAGATAACTTTTGCCAATCCTATCCTTACCCCAGATTACCTATTTAATAATGTTTTTCCCATCTTATAAACTTCTCTGGAGGCTGCTCTGCTGATGGGTACTTTTTTCTCTACTATTCCCATATACAAGACCTCCTCATCCCCCATATGTTTTTCATATTATTTTAATGAAAGTGAGAAGTGAAATAGTCAAACCTGAGCTACCATGTCCTCTAGAGAATTTGTTACACCACACTTGATTGAATAACACAACTGTAGATGATGTTCTAATAACACAACTATCGTTGATGTTACAATAACTCTAAAGGCCCAGTAGCTCAGGAAAGGGCATGGTACTTTACCTTGAATTCATTTTCCTTGTCCTTGGTCCCTTTGTGAAATGGCCTGTCATATCGGAATCGCCAGATGTGATTTACTTTGTAAAAGCTCTTGATGTTATCAGGAATACCATCTCTCTGCAGGACTTCCTGGTTTTCTGGAATCGGTGTTACTGCATAAATCTGCAAATCTATATTTAAAGAGTTAAGGCTATCCCACTTCATTCAAGTTAGCAAAGCATACTGACTCTTGAAGCATGACTGAAGAAAAACTCATGTGTATCATTAAATCCTTATAGACTGTTAATGGCTTGGGAAAAGAACCTGAGAGATTTTTTGATGTTTCGGGATTTCTTTGTACTGTTCTGTTGAAAATTTAATATTTATTTTTGAAATAGAGCTACTTAAATGGAATAGTACATGGAGTAAATGGATTTAATTAAATATATTCTTACACACAGTATGTCATGCCATGCTAACATTATGTTGTATTGTAAGAACTTGAATTACTGTAACTTGAACTGACACACCATTATCACAGCAGTGATACTTCTGCAAGTATTTTTGGCTAAAGTAAGAAACTTAATAACCTGTCAAGAACTTTTTAAATAAAACCAACGATTACACCGAAAAATTCCAAACATAATACAGTAATTAGGACAAATTGCAGGGGAGTTCTCACGAACCATTTATTTCAGTAGAGGCACACTGTGATTACAATTGGCTATAGGTGTACCTACATTTTTTAAAAGCATGAAGGACGTAACTGCAATGTATGGGTTTGTGATTATGTGGATTGGATACACTGTGCTTCTGCCTGAAAGATGGTCTCATCTGGCTGATTAGCATGTTGCATAGCAATGGCATGTGGGAACTCATTCAACATTCGCTGCTGGAAGGCCTCCAGCCTTTCATAGTCATGTCCTCGGCAAACAAATTCCTTATTCTGAGCAGAATAAGAAAAAAAAAACAAGAGCAAGTTATGTGAAAATAATTGGGTACCATTAGATCCAAACACGAGCTCTTAAATGTAGACTTTTCAGGCAACTGTTACATCATTTTAAGAAGGAAAAAATAAGAAACGAAGTAAGAATAAAAAATAAAAATCTAGAAAGAACAAGTTACCCAGAAGAAGGAAATGCTACCATATAAAGTATATTTTATTCAAAAGTCTGGAAAAATAGAAGGATTACACTTAAAGCTTTAATAAAAATCTGAAGGGAAAATTTGTTCCTATTGGATTAAAGTATGTAACTAACATAACATATCAGATTGTATAAAATGTGTAACAAAAACATAACACAACAGACAGTTAAGACAATGAAACGGGCCAAAAATCCTTTCCATAAGGAACTACGAAACTTTGCTTTGAAATCACATAATTCTGAAGAAAACAAGGCATAAGAAAATGGTAGAATGCATTCAATTTGTCTTATCCTCTAAATGTTTATCAGTTGTCAGCCTGGTAAATTGAAAATATCCTGGTTTTGCCATAAGAAGTAAAAGAATACTTCTGGCTGTAACACAATTTACCTGGATGCCCACTGTGAAGTTGCATCATTATTTTCCTGAGATTGTGCAACATGAATACAGATACAGGAAATATCTTATAAACATGAGATGCCTGGATTTGGAGTACCTGTTGGAACTAGTCACTGAGCACAGTGTTGCTGAGGGCTTCCTGTAGCTGTGGACGGCACTTTTTGTTTTGATTCTGCTTGCACACATTTGAAATAAGGAAATATCTTAACCATTTCTATAAAATGACTGTTAAATTCATTTCCTTTTAAAATCTGTATTAGAAAATCCTGAAATGTCATTACTAATGTGTTCCTCTTAAAGCAGATTTAGATAGAAATAGTTGTCGCCCCTACAGTATCTTGACAAGAGACAGGAAGCACTGAATTCTGAGAGCCTGGAATTTCATGGGAAATCAACTGCAATAGTGTTATTGTGCAACCACAAATTAAAATGTGGAAACTTTATTCTGAAGCTTTATTCTTTATTCCTTCTATAGCAAATACAGCCAGACTGTTCAAAAGAGTTACAAACTGCTTTGCCATTAAAAAATTAAATAGAACTTAGTAAATTTTGAGGTGTTCCTTGCTGGTCCTGCAAGTGTAAATCTGTGCTGTGTACATTTAACTTGGAAAAGGCACAAATACTTCCTGGGCAGAGGCATAAGCAGTGAAAGACTTACTGGTTAAAAGTACTGCACTATTGCTCAAGTTTTCCTAGTACTTTTATTACATTAGTTGACATATTTTTATGAATCTAAACATTAAATTTGTCCTAATTAACATTTTTAAAATGGTTTATACATATGTTATATTCAGATGACTACTTTTGATATTACCTGTTACTATAGGTAATATAAAAAACTGTGCCCATCAGACTCTTTTTATGAGTCACTTTTAAAGGGGAGAGCTTCATGCTATACTTACCATTTGGAAATTGCCATTTTCCTCAACACAAAAGGGCGAAGGTCTTTTTAGGCCTCTACCATACAGAGGAGGTTTCTTCATCACTTATTTGAATTACCATAGGAAGAGAAGCTTGGATTATGATCACAGCAGCCCCATGAATAATACAGATTCTGCTCTCTTCCCAAAGTGACAGTCACTGCAACTAAACCACTGCAGATTATGGAAGAGGGGAACTGCGTAAACACAACTAACATTTTTAAGGGCACTTCAGTAACTTCAGAAGCCGAGATTAATGTTCAAGAGTAACTTCATGTATCTTGTCAGCTTTAGTACATTGATAATCAATGAAACTCAGCATGTTGAATTTCTAAGTAATTTTAAAAAAAAAAAAAGGAACTTGGGAATGTAATTACTTAAATGCTAAATTACTGATTGTTCCACTGTCAAGGGATACCTCTTCTGACAGCTGCCTTCTCAACAGCTACCAGCAGAAGAAGAACAGGATACACAAAAGAAACAACCATGAAAAGAAGGTCTTGGTCTGTATAATAGTATAGGTGCATGGTTTCCAACATAAACATGAATATTAAGTTTATGTGGGACTCTGGGAGTCTAGCATTTATCTTTCCATTAGAAAGGACGTTTTCTTAACCTTGAAAACATGTGGATATTTCATTAATTACCACAAAAATTTCCTTGTTCCTCACAGGAAAAGAGCTATGAATGACAGCATTAATTTCAGAGTTATTCCATTCTGTTTATTTCCAATTCACTTACTCTCAAGAAGAATGGGAACTTTTTTCCATAGAATCCAACTCTGAAAAATTCTGGCTCCAGGCGCTGTTGATCCATAATTTTATCATACAAAGATGCTTCCATCATCTAAGTGAGATTGATAAGAAATCCTATTAGTTGTTTTGAAAACATATTTTTACCTTAAGCTGTCACAAAAGGCAGGGTCTTTCAGAACACTGCTCTGGAGTACTGGAATTGCAGTGCATCTCTGAGCAACAATAAGGATACATAGAGGTCTCTGAATGCGTCAGATTAAATAATTATATCTCTTAACGACCTGAAAGTTTCCAAGAACTAAAAACAATTTCTTTTTACACATGAAGTACCTATATTAAAGCGGTAAAATATTAATAGCAACGTGCATGGATTTTTAATGAAAAATGGAAGTAATAGAAACACAGCTTGAAACATTTGACCCACTAATCTGCTCATCAGCCAAACACATGGCAGTAATGTGGTCAGTTTAGTCAGCAAAGTCCAGTTTAGCCTATGATTTGGAGTTGTGTCCAAATCATAACAGATTCCAATGAATTAAGCATCAAATGTGGGTTCCCTTAAAAATCTCACAATAGCAATTAGTATGATTTTTGATCAATACATCCTGCTTTTATTTCACTTAAAACACTGACACAAAGTGATATCAATATTCCACTTTTTCTGATACTCCAGCAAAGCATTCTCTGTTCTTAAGTTTTAAATACTTTGAAAAAAACGACAGTATTAGCCCTATTTTAGTTAATGCAGACAGCTATTTAATGTGTATATGATATCAATAGCTGCCTAGTTATATTGCTATGAGAAATCCACACACCTCCATTTTTAGATTAACATAGGTGGCATAGATACAGTTGAAAGGTATTTCCCAATTCAAACACAAAACACATTAAGCACAATTATTTAAACACATGTAAACTAATTATTTTGTTCACATTATGACAGTCAAGTTTGCTTTTGCTTATATGATCCTGGCATTGGGATAAGCAGATCACAAGGAGTACTGCCACATCAGCCTGTGTTGGGAATTTTGCATAATGCCGTTAAGCAGCTCTGGATTAAGTATACTTCAGTCAGTCCTAGCAGCAAGCATCCTACACATACAGAAAATTTTAAAAGTAAGCTGTAATAAAATTTGAATCCATCAGAAACAGACAAGAAAAGGGAAGACCGAATAATCCTGAAAATATAATATCAGAAAGAATGAAGAAAGAAACAACGCTTAGAGTTCTACGAAAAATAAGAGAAAGCAGGAAGACTGTGTCAGGAAATACTCATTTTGGCTATATGATATTAAATGATATTTTTCAGCAGTAAATAAAAAAACTTGCAAAGGTGTGCATTGCTTGTTGCAAGCCATTTGCTCACAATTACAATTGCAAAGATATGTTGCTGCATCTAGTGAAGGATTGCATAAAGACATTCCCTGGATAAACCATAGGAAACCAATGAAATTGAATTTATAATATAATTTTCCTATATAAGCATGCACACAAAAGAGGTGCTGTACAGGTACAAACACTGCAAGATCATTTATTTTCCCATTTTTCTTCAAAAAGCTCACATTCCTTTTTTATAACCTTTATTGTAGGAAAAAAAAAGCACAGGCAAACCAAAGGACCTAAGGACCATTCCACAGCAAATTTAATTTCCTAAGTAATATTTTGTAACTGAAACTAAAAAGCCTTTGAATCTCTGACCGATGAAAAGTACATAGGTACATTACCCTCATCTTGCTGAGGTTTCTGTAGTCATAGTAGCTCTCATACTGTTCTGCAATTTTCCTGCATAAGATAATGCCATTTTCCCAACACTGCAAGCAAGTGAAAGATGTTAATTATTTTCAAAGCAACTGTTTGACAATTCATGATTTATTAGGTGGTCTGTCCTTTCTACACTAAGATCTACTTCCAGTAACTGAAAATACTTGAGCATATTGTCCACTAGGCATACTGATAGCTGCTGAGCAATGCTGATGAATTCTTCGAAGGATCAAAAATATATTTAGTAACTTAATTAATGATTCTTACGGGACTATCAAAGCATAAGATGTAAGTCATTGCAAGAGTGACAAACATCTCTTTTCAGTTTACATATGAGATTGATTCAACACAGCAGTATAATTTTTACATTTAAAAATTCTATTCTTATATCCTCCCTAGTTTTTGTAAACTGGAAAATATTTTATTGCACCATATAAGTTAAACTCTATATAGAATTTTTTAAAAAAAGAACAACTGACAATCAACATCAGTTTGATTACATTTACTAGGCTTAACCGGATGTTACACTAGCTACACAAAATTGCAAAGAATTGCTTGTTTATCAGCAAGACAAACCATCACACAAACTGTACATAATATTTTAGACTACAGGATAATTACTCCTGCTTGATTCAGAATAAGCATTCACAGTAGTGACAATGAACTGTGATCCCCAAAACCTATTCCTTTTTAGAGAATCTGCAATTGCTATTCTAAAAGATAATAAATGATTTAGAAAGTGATTTAGAAGTCCTTATAATCCAGACCCCTGATTTTTTTCCTCTCTTAGTCACTAAGTGAATTTCATCAGCTTTATATGGCTCATTTTCACCACCTTTAAAACAGGGAGAAATCACACCATCTCTTATAAAGTGCTTTGACAGTTACAATGCAAATTGCTACACAAGTGCAAATTATTCTCACATCTAGGTGTGGGATTTCTAGAATACAAACACAGGATTAGAGGAAACCTGCTGTGTAACTAAGTAACTGCTTAATCAGGAAATGACAAACACTTCCCCTCTGCAACCCTGGAAGAGATGTCCTAAAATGAATAAACCAACCTTTCCAGATCCTCCCAGTAAAACAGGAGTATTTTACCTTTCCCCTGTCAAAGTTTTGAATGATGGTCAGATGGAGACACTCTTTACGTTGCCACTCTGTTTGCATGGGGTAGTTGAGAAATTCTCTCAGCGGCCGATCAGACCACTCCAGCAGCTCATCGTAGAGCAGGAGTGTGTAAGCAGCCTCTACAAGACAAATTACAGCATGGTATCTATGAACACCAAACAAATAGAACAGGCAAACAAAGTACACAGAAATGTGAATGCACCTTAATGGGTAACTGATTTATTTCAAGTATAAGACAGTAGTGCTGGTTTTGGACAGAGTTACTATCTACAGCTATAATAAACTCAGCTTACAATTTTCACACACTATTTAAAGTGGAGTCACTGGGACAGTTTTGCCAGAGTCTGACAATACAAAGGGGACAGAGAAATTAAGAAACAATTTCCTGCTTAGTCCTAGTCTTCCCTGCTGCTTAGGAGAAACTCTCAATGACTCTGCTGTCTGAACAAGGACCATAGGACAAGAAACATCAGTAAAGAAAGAGGAAAGGAGACAGACAGAACTGTGGACACAGTTCAAAGGAGATCCGGGCTGGGAAAGAAATGAAGAGGTAGATGTGTTCTTAATAGACTCTAGTCTTTCCGTAATAGAGATAAATCCCTCATAGCTGAGCCTTAACACTCTACCATAACAAATAATTTAGAAGTGCACACACAAAATATTTTTAAAATTGTATCTATTTTTAGGTTTGCAAGGCATCAAACCTATTGTTGCTCTCTGGTCAGAAAACTGTGTAGCAATCTTTAGACCATGATTAGTAGAAAATACCTGGGAATAACAAAATAATTATTTTTACTCTGATTTAGTACAGTAAAACTAATATTAAACAAATCTCTATATTGCAAAGTCAGATGTGGGCCAATTAAGAAACGCCAGAATTACTACTGGTTATGACAATTCAATTTGGATAATGTGTGTATGCATTGTTGTATTCCAAGTTAGTGTTCACAGTCCATGTTTCCACTCATGGGACCAATTTGCATAAGCGAGTCCATACAAAGACAGGCCACATTCTGGAGACATAGTGCACTGGAGAAAGAAGCTGCCTAATGGACTACTTTATTGCAGGTTTTATAGGTTGCACATAAGGCAAAAAATAATTACGAAGTACTGAAGTACTTTTTATGCTAAGGTAAGGTTGCCCCAGACAACCATATCCTACTTCTACAGCTGCCATATGAGTTCCCATAAGACAGGTGACTTAAACAAAACTGTGCAGAGTATTTTCTAACAGTAGCATTCCTCTTATGCACCCAGCTTAAGAATCCATGGATGAAAAACCATCACTGCAGCAGATGTTTGTGGGAGAGTGTGCTTTGAATCTTTGTGTTGTAAAATGCTAAGCATGGTGCAAAACGATGCTACACTGTAATAGCTATGTGCAAGGGAGACTGCTGAAGTTGCACAGTCAATTCTGGCATCACACAGCTTTCAGGCTTCTTGACTGGTAACATCCTTTATCATAGTTTCAAGCTACAGTTTGGTACTCAAAATGTGCAGCAAATTTATATACCAATTTATAAAAATCCATGAAGTTGATAACAATAAATATTCAGAATCATAGAATGGTTTGGGTTGGAAGGGACCTTAAAGATCATCTAGTTCCAACACCCCTGTCATGGGCAGGGACACCTCTCACTGGACCAAGTTGCTCAAAGCCCCATCCTACCTGGCCTTCAACACTTCCAGGGAGGGGGCATCCACTTCTCTAGGCAACCTGTTCCAGTGTCTCACTGCTCTCATAGTGAAGATATTAGGAAAAAAATTTTTTCTACTATTTATTCTAAATCTACCCTCTTTCAGTTTAAAAACATTACCCCTTGTCTTATCACTACATGCCCTTGTAAAAAGTATCTCCCTGTAGGCCTCCTTTAGGTACCAGAGGGCTGCTATATGTCTCCCTGGAGCCTTCCAGGCTGAATAACCCCAACTGTCTCAGCCTTTCTTCATAGGAGAGATGCTCCAGCCCTCTGATGATCTTCATGGCCCTCCTCTGGACTTGCTCCAACAGGTTCATGTCCTTGTTGTGTTAGGGGCCCCAGAGCTGAACACAGTACTCCAGGTGCCATCTCACCAGAGTGGAGTAGAGGAGGAGAATCACCTCCCTCAACCTCCTGGATATCTTTTGATGCAGCCCAGGATATGGTTGGCATAACCATAAGGACGCAAAAGATAGCAGAGCATAAATACATGTCAGGATAGCTCCCTGTGACCCTTCCTTCCTAACTTGGCATCCAAGTCCTTAATTTTAACAATTTTTTGTCTTTTTTTTTTTTTTTTAAGTTATCATAAATCTATATAGAAGGTTTCTCAAATAAGAAAGGCCATGTTGGACAAAAGGTCTGAAGGGTACCTCTAGCCAGCATCGTAAGTCTGGCAGTGGCCAGCATAGAAAATAACATATTGGTACCTTTGGGAGGGATCTGTAAGTATTGGCTGTGCACCAAAACAGTTTAGGAGAGATAAAGAGGGTTGACTCACAATTTAGGAAATTCAATTTATACAGGAAAGATTCAAAAAACTAAACATTTCTAAGATGGATAGATACAAAGACAATCTCATTACACTTCTCAGGTGACTGAGGGGACGCAAGAGGAATCAGTGCATTTATGTGCTTCAACCTCAAGAGAGTAATGGCTGTAACTGACTGCTGGGTAAAGAAAGATTTGAAGCTACATTTTATATTAAAAAGGACTTCTTTTTTTTTTTTTTTATAGAGGATTATTAGAGACAGTCCTGTAAATCATACTATGAAAGAAGAGAAAAATTATTTTAAGGGCAAGCTGGCTTCATCCCTAGAACTATACTATTCAGTTAGCGAACTAATGGTGCAAACATATAGGAATGCTGCTGAAGTACTTTAGATGTACTTTAGATCAGCTGTATGTTGTCACAGATTGATAAGGCAAGGCAATGGACTACAGAAATCTCTTTTCTAGTGGAAAGACTGTGCCTATCCCAATGCCATGGGTATGAGACAATCCTTCCTTAAAGCTCTTGTGGAAAAAAAATAATAATCAGAGTTGTGGAATCTACTATGGCAAAGAATGTAAAAATCACACATGTTAATAATAAACAGACAGGAAATACAGCAAAGTCCTGGAAATAAATTTTGAGCAAAATACTGTTTAAAGTAAGAACTAATAGTGAAAAAAAACCCAAAATTAGGCTCATATCCCTGCTGAAGGTAAACTGGACACATATTAGCAGCCAAAGTGTAAAGGAAACTCAACACTGCTTAAAAAGTTACTAAGTTCTGTTATGTAAAATCAGGAAATGAATAGTTTGGCACAAGAAACAGATATGGCAAAGATGCTGCTTGATAATCAAAACTCTCTTGTGACTCGTTACTCCCAGGTCATACGAGGAAATTAAAATCTTTCCTTAATATATCCTGCTATCTAGTCTACACTTTAAACCCATGAACTGCAAAGGGATGTGGGAATTCCAAGCAAAGGATTTTTCCTATGGATAAAAGAAAAGCATAAGGAAATCTGCTGTGGCAATTTTCAGTAGCTACCTGTAGCCTGTTTACTAGTGACTCCCCACCAACTAATCTGCTGTTAAGAGGGAAAAAAATCTGGAGAGATTCTGAACACATGCTTTTGCAATCGCAAACACCAGGGAAAAGGCGGAGGTATAATAAGGCCAGTTGAATATTTTGGCAACCAAAGATAGTTTAATTTAAAGAGATACTAATTTTATGTTATCTAGCAATTATTGATGGCATGTAGTTACCCCAACGAAGTGCACTGTATGTTGTACAAACAACAACCATGTACATTACCTTCTTATTTCTTGATTTAAAAGGTAACAGCCAGCTGTGGCAGTAAATTCACATTGAGAAATCTTGAACAATAGTAATGCAAATGTGCTATGTGAACGTTCAGAAAGACATCAGCCGAGTGCTACACTTGTTACAGGTTTTAGGATCTGTGTCTCATCATTTGGAAGTGACATGGGTCTTTCTTTTTTTTTTTTTAACCTAAAACTTAGGTTCTGAAACACAGCTGTGTAGAAGCACCACACCAAACAGCTAACCAGCAGCACTACAAAACTTTCTCTAAAATTTACTCCTCTTGGGTGAAGAATGACCATATCACACATTTATTGAAAGTGCTAATCAATAGTAGTCATTCATATTTACCATGGAACAGCAAGTAGTAGAGTTGTGGGGCTGAAAAAAAGCCATATTTTTAGAGGGAGATTAATTGAACAAGTTTGTTGCCTGGGTCGGTATGTTCTGTGCTAAGGATACAGCTTATAGGTTTGCAAAAGACTGCAAATCATGGACCAGTCTTAAATATTTTTTTCTAATTTATACTCAATTACCTGTGAAGTTTTGTGCTTTCAGATGTAGGTCATAGAGCTTATGAATATAGCGAATATACATCTCTTCCTTGTTCAGTTCAGTCTTGTAAAAATTCTGCAATAAAATTGAATTTTGTAATGAAATGTAGTAGATCATAAATATATGATAGTGGTTACAAACAAAATACTTCAAACATAGTGCTCTAGAAATGCATGCATATATTTGAAAGATTCACATGTACAAAGTCACTAGCCAGAACTGCAATAATACAGTAACAAATAGTAAACAGAATAGTAAATTTTCAGTAGACAAGTCAACATGCTCCTGAATATGTTTTTTTTAAATTCTCATAGAACATTACAGAAATAATGTGACAGAACTGAAATCTGATGGTTCTTTCTTTATAAATACAATCCATCCAAAAAGTGCACCCATATATCCACCCTTAGGCCATTTAACATCTTGCTGAAACCTGTGTGTTGATTTTAAAACATTGACAGCACTCTGACTTTTATATTCATATTTTAACAAAATATCTACTGCCTGGTATGTCTATTCTTTCTGTCATAGCAAAATGCCAGAAGGACTTTTGGTAGATTTAGGAAGAACTGTTCACTACTGTAAACAACATAATCCTGAATGAAAAAACATGGTATCTTCAGCCCTAACCGATGCTGGAAACTGGCAGCTGATGCACAAATATTGTATGATTGAAATACACAAAGATGCATTTTCAAGTGATATCCAGGACAAAATTTCTATAAGTGGCTGAAGATTTCTGGACATATAACTGCTATTTAGAATTACAGAATCATTCTGGTTTGAAGAGACCTTTGACATCATCATGTCCAACCATTAACCCAGCACTCCCAGGTCACCACTAAACCATATCCCTAAGTACCACATCTACATGTCTTTTTAAATACCTCCAGGGATGGTGACTCCACCACTTCCCTGGGCAGCCTGCTCACCAGCTTTATTTTCCTTCTTTGGACACACTCCAGCACCTCAATGTCATTCTTGTAGTGAGGGTCCCAGAACTGAACACAGTATTTGAGGTGCAGCCTCACCAATGTCAAGTACAGAGGGACCATCATTTGCCTAGTACTGCGGGCCACAGTGTTTCTGATACAAGCCAGGATGCTCTTGGCCTTCTTGGCCACCTGGGTTCACCAACGGCTCATATTCAGCTGCCTGTCAAATAACACCCCCAGGTCCTTTTCTGCCAGGCAGCTTTACAACCACTCTTCCCCAAGTCTGTAGTGTTGCATGAGGTTCTTGTGACTCAGTTGCAGGACTTGACCTTGTTAAACCTCATACCATCGGCCCCAGCCCATCCCATTGATTTGTTGTTACAGGGATAAAATATGGAACTCAACATCAAAACTCCTAGTTCAAAACTTTCATTATTGATTTGCAAGTCCTAAAACAAAGTATGACAAAGTTCTAGGGAGAGGAGCACAACTCTATAGCACTGTTCACAAGTATTGCCATATCCACTGAACATGCAGCTAGAGTCCCTCCTCTTAGCTGTACTTAACATTCAGGATAATCTGCTTTGCTTAATAGAAGTGTATATGATAGAAGAATCAAGCACTGGACCTCATTAGCAATTAACAATTTCTGTTTTATTATTCAAATCACTTACTAGTGTGAACTCTAAGCAAGTGGCCAAAATTTTCCCCCTATTGTACAGTATTCTTATTCTGTGCCACTGTTTCCTAAATTGACTTATTATCAAAGAGAAAGGTGGGAGGAACATTATGAAAATATCAAAATAAAAGCTTCACAGAAAATGTTTTTTTTAACTGACTTGAGCAAATTACTGCGAATCAATAGCTCCGTAATGACATGCCCCCTTTAGACCACTGTATGACTTTATAATCCAAGTACTTTTCATCCCACAAGGTGTCAATCAGGAAGAGATGCTTCTCTTTTGAAGAGAAAATGAAAAGATATCGGTCTATGTTCATATTTACCTATCTGAAAAAAAGCATATTCTACAATACAGAATTGCAAGCAATAAAGCATAAAGATTAAGACAAAATATGACACTGAACTGCAGTACTCAACTTTTTGGCTCTTACGCCTAAGCCCTAAAGGCTCCAGCACTTGTCACAAGCTAAACTATACAAATCCATTGGCACTTCTCTGAAGCTCAGCTGTGACAATGTCCAGCTGGTCTGTAAGGTAGACCACAGCAAGACAACCCAGTCACAGCTCAGGAAATGCATCATGTCATGTAATTTTTCAACAAACTGTTTCAAGATATAAAATATAACAGATGCAGCCTTCAAAAGGGGACACAATGTAAGAAGTAGACTCTAATTAATAAAAACATTTTTCCTAAGAAAAAAAGCTTGAAAACAATATTTAAATAGGCACATACACCAGTGTAGAGCATCACAGAAAAATGTCCTTTTTCTAAAAAGAAAATGTAATTTTAAATTAATAGAACCTGAAATATCAATTAAATATCAACCCCAATGAGTTACCAAAAATTATTAAATATATTTTCAATACTTTTGTACAGCTCTGTGAGGACAGAGTTCTTTCATAAGAAATTCAACTTTCAAATTGGAGTTAGGCAATTCTTACATGTAAGGAAATAACTCCACTAGATACCTACTAAACCAGCTTTTCCAAACAAGGATTACTAATGTGAAACCTACTCCAGATGAACCAGATAGTGGGGAGAGTAGGAAAAATGTTCCTACCTTCTCCTTTCATCTAAGTTATTGCTGCTTCTGCATCTTTCATGGTGTGGCATAATTCCAGTTAACCTGGTTAACTTGGACAATTCTATTTTCTGTAAGAATAGCATATACCTCTATGGCAAAACAATGCAAAAATTCTCTTTTCATGCCAACCAGTCATCTTATTTTTGGAATTCAGAATACCTTCAAAGTCGTAGTGAAAAATGACATACTGCTTCCTCCTCTGTACTTCGGAAAATTTTAACATTATACATTTATCTAAATCCTTGTTACACAAAACAACTGAGGTGACAACCAGTTCATCCACCACATGGGCAAGCAAATGTCTTAAAATTTGTGTGCTACTTCTGCAATTGAAATTTCCTTTTCAAAATTTAGTATTCATTCTTTTTTTGTTGTGCTAACAGTATTAAAATTAGTCTGAAAATTATTAGGATATGAAATCACCTTAGCCTGTACAAGTCATTGAAAATCCTATTAAAAAGTATTATGGTGTTTTGGTGTTTTTAAATATTTGAATTTTCTTCTTGTTCTAATTTTGGATGATTTGCTATTAATAGTTTAAAAAACTCCTTAGTAACAAGATGAAAATAATCCAGGTGCTTTATACAATTCAGATCATGCCAGATATTCTGAAAGCCAGCTGCTCTGCAGCTACATAGTAAACATCATCCCTATTTAGAGAGCACTGTTTTCCTACTGAAGAAATCCTTTATTCTCTTATGCATAACTGCTACTTAGAAGTGAAACCAAATTGTTTCACTGACGTCAAAAATGAAGAATTATAAGTCAGCTCATTCTGGTTTTTTTTCCCCTGGCTAAAAATATAGCTTTCCAAAACATTTACCATGAAAATTGAAACTTTCCAAGGTTAACAGAAGTCAACAAACTTGTCAGTGGAAACTTGCCTAGAACCAAAATGCGACTTGTAAACAAAAATGAAATTTTTTCATACTATGAATTTGTATTGTTGGTTTGTTGCAATGATGATAACATGACAAGAGGAGGTCTTGAGCAGCATTTCCGACTATTCTGTTGGGAAGGCCTGAAGTTTTCAGAAGATATCCCATATTATATGTCATAAGAACCAACTTGCACCAGTTATTGAAGAAAAAGGGAAACAGGAGGTATCATGTAAGTTTTGTTGGGTTTGAGGAAGGAAGAAACGCTCGTTTGCCTCCATGAACTCAGAAACCAATTAAACTTGGAAAATACTTTGGTGAAATTTATCCAATAGGAAGAGTTGCAGAGTCCAGCTACAAAATGCTAAGGAAGACTAACTCCCCATTGTACCTATTTCACCTCAGAAAGCAAATCAGTGATCCTAAGTGCAGTATTATTCTGTTAACTTCCACTCAAACTGCATCAAGAACTGAGGTACCTCCTATTCAAATGTGGCTGTATACTAGTAGGAAAATGCTCAACTGAAATAAAAAAGAGAAAGAAAAGGTATTATACAAACCAATAGGCTAACAGTGCAGCCAATCTTTTTGCCATCCACTTCTCCCATTTTCATGCAGTCCCTAAAACAGAAAGTAATGAAAGTCAAAAGGAATGACATTTATCCTCTTATAGCGAAGCACACCTCAGAGAACAGACATATTTAGCTGGGCAAGCTGACTGAAATGATGCAACCCAAAAGCATTTGGGTGAACAGCTGACGCAGGTGTGTAAATGATTTCATGCCTCCTTTTCTAGGACATGGAATACCTCAGTCATCAAGAAAGTAATTTTTTTTTTCTGGCTTTGTCACTCATTTGCTAGGTGACTGCTGGAGATCATTTGGTTTCTTCATAGTTTGTGATCAAATCATGCTAGCAGAAGCCAGCATGAGGCAGTCCCACTCCCCTCCTGATCTCAGGCACTCATTCCCAGTCCTGCACTGCTGCCTGCACAAACCTCAGGAAGAGATACAGATACGGCAGCATCTTTTGCTGGGCTAGTTTTAGCTTGTGTCAGTCAGATTGTCACGGTACAGCACAAAAACTTGTGTTGGCACAAGGAAGAGGGTGATGTGAATGAGGGAATGAGCAGGGATGGGTTTGCTTTCTTCACAGACAGTGTAGATCTAAAGTGGTCATGGAATTACAGCATTAGTTCCTCCTCTGGAAAAGCAGAATGGCACCGATCTCCACCGTGAAATGCTCCTTAGCAGTACTTTTATAATTAGTATCAATTATTGTTTGGAAAAGCAACAGATCTGACCCCATGTCAAAAGTTAAAATGGAACCATGCGAGTTTGATTATCACACAGGGAAAAATAGTCAGTGTAACCACGCTGGAGTAAAGAAGTAACAGGCAAATGTCACCATGCAGTCACTAAAAGAAATTTAATGTAACTTTAAAACATTCTTGCATAAATGAGCTAAACAGTCCTCCCAAATACTCTCATAACTACCAGTATACACAATTGTTTTGAAAGATTGAGAGCCCTGGAGGTTGTAAACCAACCCGTCCCTGAAGAGGAAGAGCACTGCCAGGCTTCTAGAAATTAAGAGTTCAGTCTCTCTGTTGACAAATTAGGTTTCCTTTCAGACTATCAGTAAAGATAGCACATGGAGTTTCAGGTCTCACCATATGTCCCTATGGAACCAGGGAAAAGAACTAACACTTAAGCTCTAGCAGGTGCTACAATTGATGGCAATACGGAGGACTAAGCTGAAATCTGAAGTTTCTACATGGGCTTCACAACTGACTGACAAAATCTCTCCCACTCCTGAAAGGGAGTATATGTCTCTCATTTCCCTTTCCTTTGTTCATGTAGTACAGTCAGATTTGAGCTCCTCAACCAGAGATCATATGTTTGTATACATACTTACTGTGCTGGCTGACACTAAAACTAAGCATGATTGACATAGAGATAAGAATTTTGCATAGTCTGTTAAACAACTGTCAGGTGATTAGTACTGAGATCTGCATCTTCAGACAGACTTGAGTCACTAACCCACTGCCAAAAGTTCCTTTATTCCTCGATAGGAAATTCACCACTGGATTTTCATATCGTGGGGAGGTTTCTTCATTGGTTTGCAGCCCGCTTGTCTCATTTTCCTGTTGACTAAGCAGCTGGTGTCAGAGATCCTGAGCACATACAGTTGATGTGTCCGTGTGCAGTCACCATTTGCACAAGATCACTGTATTTGCCTCCTAATATTTTAAAGATGACAACCCTACTTATAAATTGTGGTAATCACTCACCTGTAGTCCAGTAACCTCTCCATGAGGCGAGTCACAGTGGCGATTAATGAAACGCCACTTTCCCTCCATGTTTCCCGCTCAATTTTCTTCAGTAGACTGAAAAAAAAAAGAAGCCAGAACAATTTCACCGTTTATTTTTAACTGTCACTATGACAACCACTCTGCTTTTACCAGTACTTTAATACCTTAGCAACATCTTTGATAGTTAGATTTTCTTTTACAAACACCCTCCCAAGAAGCACAATTTGCAAACAATGTCTTACCTAGGATAAGGACCAAAAAGTGGAATTCTAGTCCAGGAAGCATTGACAAAACAAATGATTTTTATATTAGCTGCATCAGGTTAAAATAGATCAAATATCTAATTTTCAGACTATATTAATATCCCAAAGACTTAACAGAACTCTTACATAAAATTTACATATAAATGTCAGAAAACAGGTTTAAAACTGTACCTAGAAAAGAATATTTATCAACTCAATATGGCTTCTCTATGGGATCTCAACTTTTTAGCAAAGATTTTTCCTCCTCTCCTCTCTAATATTTCAGTACACATGAAATATAAGAATGGGAAAGGGATTTCAGTAAGATTATTCCTTCACTTAACATTTCCTTCTGAGAACATACTATCTTGCACATGTAAAATTCTATTAGCTTAAACTGTCGTAAGATTCTTTATTAAAAACTGTTGTGTTGAGTTCTTACACTAATGTAAATGCAGATTACACATTAAAGTGAAAATATTTCAAAATAGTGTTGTAAGTGGAGCTGTCAGCAAAATTATATTTACTATTTCTTTCTGTTACAGGCCTAATTTTCACTGCTTAAGATTATCAAATATTAATCATATGGGCATTACCACATTTCCTCTCTCAGAATGAACAAGGAAATATTTATCTACAGAGTCGTTTTACTTCTATGCTTTGGTGCAGAACCTCAGATGGATGGCACATCCATAGAGATATTTTAGCAGTCTCCCTAAAAATACACTCAGGTATGGTTTACTTAGAAGTCACTGAAAATTGCCACACAAGAATTGCCACTCTGAGCTTCTTGGACAGTTGTTAATAGCATCTCCAAACCTTCTGTCTGCAGTGGGCAAGCTGTCAGCGCTACTGACCTTCATCTATACTGAGCATGTTCAGTCCTATAAAACTCCCACGTCCCAATTTCACCAAACATATAACAGTGCCCAATAACTCCTACATGCCAACTGCACTAGCTATACACTCCAGCTCTGTTCAGCTCCTTATGTACAGGGGGATGTCAGAGATGCAATTCACTAAACAAATTCGACCTAAATGAAGCTGTGCTCTGCTGGAAGCAAGGAGGAAACACTAATCTTCATTCTGCACCCTTAGATC
Organism: Eurystomus gularis; assembly: GCA_013400335.1. Taxonomy (NCBI): domain Eukaryota; kingdom Metazoa; phylum Chordata; class Aves; order Coraciiformes; family Coraciidae; genus Eurystomus; species Eurystomus gularis. The sequence continues at coordinate 309,466 of VZZY01025180.1, read as the reverse complement.
GATCTTAGACTCACTTCTCTTTAGGAGGCAATCAGACATCTTTCCCTCACATTCACAGATTGGCTACCTGTCATTGCTAGCAGAGACAGATGACAAGGCTATCCTTAACCAGAAGAAGCTGAAGCACTATCTGGCATGTCTGCTTCCCATATAGAATACACAGGCAAACTCAAACCCCTTATGTTCCTTTCTACACTTGTTTTTGTGTCTAAGGAGAAATAAGAGCAGAGCCTGTCACCACACTGATTTCACTACACTGATTTTTTTCTTTCTATTGCCTTTCAATCCTGTATTAAAAAGCAACATTTCAACCTAAATTCATCAAAATAATTACATACAGTTCCCATAGAAAACCAGCAGAAGTCTGACTTCTCTTTTAAAATAGATGGTTTTCATCTGTATTTGACTTACACATGTTCTTTATAAATGTATTGGCATATTCATTGTAAATATACAATTCCTACAAATGGGCTGTGCACTTATTCAAACTGATATGAATGTCGTCAGTTGAACAATTTTATGACTTGACTTCCGATGCATGCCTCCCCCTCTCCACCGCACATCTTTCACCACAATGCCCAGAACAAACACTCAGAATGAAAGAGCTACTCAAATATATCCACCGGCTTCCTCATGGCTATATCTAGACAGACTTAAATTCCTGTTACTTACAGGTCCCAAAGCATAGCCAAGATGCTACATTCTACAGAGCAATAAGGGGGATAATTAACACAGAAAAACAATGAAAATGCTTCTACCTATCCATGCTGCTATAGCCTAACATCTCCCCTCATACAAACAATTGTAGTTTGATTTTTTTTTTTTTTCCTCGGGTTCCCAAGAATAAGAGAGTGGAGTGGGGACCCAGAGGATCAGAGCTCTCCAGAGATGAACACCAGACTTAGAACCATGTTCAGGCTAGCTCCATCATGTAGTAAGTGGATGTTATATGCCTAAGCCACAGAGTTATTCAGATCACTAACTCACAGGCATCTAAACCTAGAGGCCTATTTTGGAGTACAAAGTCCTCCAGGTATGTCACAACAGCCAGAGGTTCCCTCATCTAGTCAGATGGGTCAAAGTCAAATTTTTGCTGCGAAAGTTCAGAGTCAAGTGAGGAGCTACCCACAAAGGGCTCTGAAAGACTCAGTGCAGAGTCTAAGGGACTGGGCAGTGCTGAATTCAGACATGCAACTGGGAGAAGAAATTAAGAAGACTAAAGACAGCATAGGAGAAGTAGCAGTCATCACTTCTTATATAATAGCTTCATGGGTAGAGAAATCACCCACAAACTGGCAGAGCTCGGTATTAAATGTCTGCTCAGCTTGAATGACAACTCCAGTTTCTTCAAAGAGAAGCCTCTTCGTCCGGCCCCATTGGAGCTCACTAGGCCAGGTTTTGTGCTTTGATAATGTGGCCACCTAACCTCCAAACCTCAAATGACTTGTGTTAGGCCAAACTGGAATATAGCTACAGAAGTAATAAGCTGCCAGCATCCATCAGATTAATAAAAAAAAAAGAGCTACTTGAGTGTATCACTTGGCTTCCAAGGATTTTGTTCCTTGGAAAAATGACAGAAAAATGTTCACTACTCCATGCTTTGCAGCTCTTCAAATGACATCAGGAGCTAATCACTGAGTGGTCACATTCAAGTCCCTAGAAGACATCGATTCAAAAAAAACCAACAGTCATCTTCCCTCTACTTTCACTATGACTTCTCATTTGATAAAGATAATTCCATTAAAAGCAGTAAATTCTAAGCACATGATATTTTAGGTATGTCCAGAGAGGCTTATAATTTGTCCTTGAAAAGAGATGACGTTCAAAGAAAAGATGCAGCAATCATCTCTGGAAAAAAAACCAACAGTTAATGTGGGAGTTGAGAGATTTAAATTCATTCTCCTATTCAGACAAAATAAACAAAAACCTGAAAGTGTCACACCCACTGCAGTTACTAGACTGTATCCAAAGTAGGTGTGTGCATCCCTTTGGCTCCCAGCTGTATCTATCAAACCAATCATGCCAAGTCTTCAGAAAGATGAGGTAATATTCTAGCATTTGCTTTCATTAAAGACTACAAAACCACTGCTTGCTGAAAAACTACATTATTGTTTCATAGTCCTTGGGTACACACCACATCTCTGTCACTTCAGCCTGAAAAAGTCTGCTTTCTTGCACTGTCTAAAGACACTCTAATATTGCTAAGTTTAAATTATCCATGGAAGAAATAAAAAAAGAGGAAATCTCAGGCTAATCGACTCCATCCCTTGAATTCATCTCCCTAAACTGTCAATTTGATTTTAATAATCTTCCTTCAGATGCCCTACAACACTATGTCATCCTCCATTTTAGATTAGCATCATCTGCAAGCTCTCCTCTTGAGAGGTGTTAATGTATGGAGTCAAATCAAACTCAGATGAAAAAACAATGATAGATACTATTTTTTCTTAAAATGGAAGTGAACTTGAGCAATTACTCTGAAATTTCTGAAAGTGTATAGTTTTACCTTCTGTTATACCAGAACAGAAACAACAAGTATACTGACGCTGTGAGACATTTTGCAATTTAAATTACTATGACTATGTCTTCAGCATTTAGATTTATAAAAGACTCTCATCATTTTCACTGTATCTTGTTTAACATTCCCCAGTTTAAATTTAACTCAAAACAAAAATTCAGAACTATATTTCATACCAATATGCTTTCTTGTAGGATTTAAAGTTATTTCAGTGACAGACATCCTGATGTGTTTTGCACATGAGAATGCATTTATGCTTCATTTTATAATTAGAGCTTCTCCCTTAAGTCATTAGACTTAATTTTGAAGTTATAATACTGTATTACTATAATATTGAAATCATCTTACCTTTTATTTTATTTACACAGATTATGAAAATTTTCATGAATAATCACAAGAAAGTTCTGCTTTAGCATACTGTACTGTTGTTTGCCAAGATTCATTCATTTCTATAATATTCTGCCTAATCTCTCTACACACTTCTGCTTCCGTAAATGATAAATATTTAGGAACTCTGTTTTTTTCAACTCAGTACAATGACAGAGTATTATGTGTTTGCTATTCACAGACACTGAGATCTGAATATTGTTATTTAAGCAGAGACAACAGAGCTAAAACTAATACTTAAGGAAGAAGGAATGGTTAAGAAGCCATATAAACAGAAAAAGATCATGTGTTTAATAGTGCTGAAGAATACACAGCTTGCTCCTGAAGAAGAACTATACATCTACTAAACACAGCAGGAATAAGTGAAATTTTCCACTCAGGTGAAACTGAGTTCTGAGGAGCAACAGAGACAGAGTTCAGTTAGTTATTTTGTACTTGTACTCTGTGATAATAATTTATTTTGGTCAATAGGATAACTTACAGGCAACCTAAGGACTTCAGCATTATTATTAGCTTTTCCTATTAGATTTCAGTGATGTGTCATTTACTAGAAATATATTAAAAGCTTGACAAGTAATTTATAAAGGAAAATAATAACAAATAATGTTACCAGAATAAATAAAATTGTTTACGTCAATCATGAAATCAACAAGTGACATTTCACAGAGGAGTACAAGTTCCTGGAAATAGAAAATTAGTTATTAAATAGCTTTTTGTTGAATTCTCCTGCCTTGTTTTCAAAATGCTCCATTTGAGCTCTACCTATGCAATTATGAAGCATTTCTTGCTTTTCTGATTTTAAAATTAGTAGGTAGAGAAAGAGAATGTTCTGTGATATAACAGATTTAGCCTTTCCCAATTCTAGCTGTATGCAAGAAGTACAGCTAGACTTTACAGATGTCATACAACACCACAAAATGTTTTATTCCTCAGATTTTCAGAAAAGAAAAACAAAACAACCCAACAAAAAAAAGAGATTCACAAATGTTTTATGCACTACTCTTCTACATTGATATTAGCATCTGATAACAACCAACTGAACTCTAGGTATTAGCATAAGATAAACATATTACTCACATACTGTTGAAGAGCTCTCGGTATGTTTCGTCACCTTTACCTTCCGACATCAGGCTGTCCAGTTTGTCAATCAGTTTTGCTTCCACCTGCAACATATAAGTGTGGTGTAAACAGCTTTTTTTTCTTCTTCCTTTAATGAGGTTCAGGAAAATTGAGGGAGGATTTGTTTTTATGTAAGGGACTTTGCTAAATTCATATCTTGGAATTATTGATCAATATGTAAATCTGATGAAAAGTCACTTCATCTCTTTGAAGCTTTGAATCTGTTATCTTTCCCAAGGTTTGTGGGGTTTTCTTTTTTTGGTGGTGGTTTTTTTTTTTTGGGCTTTTTTTTTTTTTTGGAGGGAGGGAGCTAATTTAAATTGAGCAACGTGACTTTAAAACTACAGGCTGAGTAGCATTTGCTGCTGCTAAGGCAGCTATCTATTTATGGAGTCAGACAAAAAGCACATAGCCCAAATAAATTGCCTGAATTCTCACTGCAGGGCTGTAAGCACAAGCCATTTTCTTAGACTTCAATAAAAATATAATCTTTTCTGACCTGCACCTCACTCTTTATAAATTAATTCTTATAAATGTCTGTACTGTTCAGAACACTTGGGGGCTCAGACTTACTTTCCCAACCTTCCTTACCTGTCTGTGCATTTGGCTAGAAATCCAATTTGCTGGATTTACATGCTAGTTATCAAAGAAACATACAGAGCATATCTGGTGGCTAATGACTCCTTCAATGCATGTTTCAAAGTGTATTGATTATAAAAAATATAGAGGCAAGGCTATACTGTATGCTCATATTTCAAACCTCCTTTTTAACAGCAATACAGTAGCAATCGTATATCTAGGGGAGAAACCAAGCTGTTGTCAAGATATTCTATTAGAGAATAAATCTATCACAACTTATATTTGAACTCAAGCTGAACACACAGAGAAGCAGAACAAGTGGATTTTTCCCTTCTCTCTCCTTGTTAACATTTCTACAGTGACTTTTAACAATAACCTTATATTTTGATAGTGAAAATCTACCTACTTACATCATATGCACTCCTCCATTCTTAATAGTTTGTTTTGTGTTTCAGATACAGCTCCCACCCCAAGCATTATGATTGCCTGGGAGTAATTCAAATACTTCTGCTTTCCTTCATTTGAAGCAGCAGGAAGGAGGGCATTGAGAATTGGTTTGAGGCAGCCTGAAAGAACTGAGTGGGAGCTGCAGGAGCAGATGGCACACTTGGTCGTTCCTTCCTATCCCGTTAAGAAGGTGTTTGAGCAGCAAGAATACTTGGATCCTTACAGAAGAACATTCCTCAGAAAGACTATCTGATCTTTTTTCGTGCTAACCGAAAGGGAAGATAGTTGAATCCTATCTAACCAGTAGTCTGTACTGGTGTAAACCAGAGCTGAAAAACCACCACAACAAAATCAGCCTTGTTGAAGGCAACTCAAGTTTTCTTCTTCACTTTGGCAGGCTGTAGATTTTGTATCTCATCTTACATTACTAACATGATAGCATTAATTGGAGAATCTTACTACCCCTGCAGAGAGTAAAAAAGAGAAAACCCTGGAAATCCCTCTCCAACAGGTATAATGTCATGGCTACCTTCTCCACCCTGAACCACCAATGGTTGGGACCAGCACTCTCTGAAGTGCTTGAATTTCAGTCCCGTTTTATAAACGGCTTCACACACAGTACCTGTTTAAAGTTGCCACTTCGCCTTTGCTCCCAGTCCATCATGTCATGGAAAATGGGAATCATTACATTCCTCAGGTCTGGCTGAGGGATCAAGGTCACTTCCAGGAAGGGGCCAATCAGTGCTGGAATAAAATGAAGTTTGTGTTCCCCTAAAATGAAAATGAACATGAACTTCAATGTGAATTGGGTGTCCTGTGAGCTATCAAACAATCCAAATACTATCTGAAGAATTAAAAAATAGCACTCCTAATGTCTATAGATTTTTGTATCTCATGTCCACCACAGCATGGGCTATTCCTTAAGCCCAAAAAGTGAAAAGCTGCAGACAGTACAATATAAGGTCAACAGAATTTATCAGATTTTGTTATGCAATACTGAGTTCAGAAGGAGAGGGACCTGAGAGTCCTGGTGGACAAGTTCACCATAAGCCAGCCTCTTTACTCTTGTAGCCGAAAAGGCCGATGGTATCCTGAAGAGCATTAAGAAGAGTGCAACCAGCAGGTTGAGGGAGGTTCTCCTCCCCCTCTACTCTACCCTAGTGAGGCCACATCTGGAGTACTGTGTCCAGTTCTGGGCTCCCCAATTCAAGAGAGACAGGGAACTATTGAGGAGTCCAACGAAGGGCTACAAAGATGATTAGGGGACTGGAATGTCTCTCTTATGAGGAAAGGCTGAGAGACGTGGGGCTGTTTAGCCTGGAGAAGACTGAGAGAGGATCTGATCGATGTTTATAAATAGCTAAAGGCTGTGTGTCAAGAGGGTGGGGCCGGTCTCTTTTCAGTGGTGCCCTGTGACAGGACAAGGGGCAGCGGGCACAAACTGGAACACAGGAAGTTCTATCTAAACATAAGGAAAAACTTCTTTACTGTGAGGGTGACAGAGCACTGGAACAGGCTGCCCAGAGAGGTTGTGGAGTCTCCTTCTCTGGAGACTTTCGAAACCTGCCTGGACATGTTCCTATACAACCTTATCTAGGCAAACCTCTCCAGAGGTCCCTTCCAACCCTTACCATTCTGTGATTCTGTGATTCTGTGATGTGACAGTGTGTTATCTGTATCCCAAGTTAGTTTTCCAGAAGGAGAACAAGGAGGGACAAAGCACCCTCTGGGCATTTCATTTATTTTTCACAGGAATGGTTCAGTTTCTAAGCTCTACATTCTCAGGTTTACAAAATGGTTAACTGTCTGATACTCTGTGCTCATCAAAAAGAGGTAAGTACTTTGACTGTTACCTATCTTTAGTTTTGTGAGTACAGAAATGGAAGTACATGTTTTGACTGCAGGAAATGGAAAATGTAACTCAGCTGTTCTCAAAACAACAGTGCTAAAACATCTTCCATTAATTCACCATATTCTACTTAGCAGAAAACTAAGTTCTTGTCAGGAAAGCTAGAAATGGCATACAGTAAAGACTGACCACTCAGTTTCAGTTTTCCATGAGTAAGACTTTGGTTATCTTCAGAACAGGGGGAATCACAAATCACTGACTTTCTAAACTGGGAATAAATTTATGTCCAGCCTACATATGGATATTTCAGTAGGCACTCACCCCTGCTTGCTGCTCTGCTTAGTGTCTGCATTCGTACAAAGAAAAAACAGAATTCCTTTTGCTGGAAACATCCTGGGATGCATATCCATATGAAAGCAAGGTTACTGTACAAGGATCAAGGCTTACGATGGCTCTTGCTGCTAACAGAACTGTAAAATGCTGACTAGCATAACAGCAATTACATTACTGACTACAGTGTTTAATTGGACACATTACCAGATGAACTCCATATTGTAGCCCATCAAACTCTCCCCTGTTGAAAGGGATCATGAATCCCTCCTTGTCTGCATACTGGGTTTCCGTTCAGCAGAAAACGTGGGTGGGGAGATGATGCACACTTATCTTAGCATGCAGGAAGGAGGTGGACCCAGGAGTGGATCCTTGGCATACCAATTTAGAAATACTTATCATGTATCCAAATAATTTAGGGGGAAGATTTAGAGTGAGTGAGTAATATTAAATACTGTAAATAAGTAAAATATGCCACACAGAATGTTAAGATATTAAGAAGCAAATATTTCTTACTTTGACCATTTCTCCTTCTAGTACAGGCTGATCAGAAAGACCAGATTTTTACAAATACCTACGTTACTGAGGAAAAGATTTTACAATTGAGATGACAGTATCTCAGTAACCACTGATGGTCTTCATATCTTTAATGAGCCCTTTAATGAAGTGAACTACTGAATAATTGAAATATAGAGATGACAAATGCAGTGTCCAAATCTTCTGCTTAGTTTTGATTTTCTTCCCAAATAACATTTAATTGCATTTCTCTGAGGCTCATACTTTCAAACATTTTGCTCAGTTATTGTTTATAAATACAAAAATGTTCCTAAGTTTATATCCAACCATATATTTTTCTCATGTTGTCCAAAGTGTCATTTATACAGCAGACACTGATTTGTTTATGCCTTTATATTTTAGTGCAACTAGGACTTAGGGGAAGATTTGATGCAAATCCAGCATCTCAAGAGAGCTTCAAAATGAAGATATATGTCTGTACCTCAAACTGTTTGGCAACAGAACTAAAATTGTGAACCTAAGTATATTTCTAGGCATAATAATGCTGCCCAAAAAGAGCACTACTTTTTTTTTCTGATTTTCTGTGATGGTATTATTTCAGTTCTCTTTGAAGAAATAGGGGTAGTCAGATATAGCATTAAGGCTCAGAAAGCAGAGTTTAGGTATAAAGAAGGGAACTACAGATGACTAGGGTTTCCTAAACTTGAATTAAGCTTCATATGAAGTAATTATCAACAACTCCTCTATGACTGGGAAATTAACAGGTGAAGAAATAATAATTGTTTTTTATTATATGAGCTACTGGTGATGTGTTTCATTACTTACCTAAATTTTGCCACATGCTGAAGATTTCACATCCCATTGTCACCCGCATGTCACCATATCTGCAATGTATTAAAAAATTAAGCAAAACAGTGAAAGATCATTTAAGAAAATCAAATTCATATGCCATTCTGTGACACAGTTGAATGAAACGTCTCATTTGTAGTTCATAAAAAACTACTTTACAAGCGATGATTTCTTCCAAGTTTTTGCTCTTTCCATTGTGCCCAGCTAAATCCAGATTCCTAAACCCAGGTTTATTTCCAATACTGTCAAAAGTATCACTTCTTTCCAAATGCTATACATCAGGAACATATCTGTGAAGCAAAAGCTATTTTTTTGCAGTGATATTCTGCAGTTCTCTCTCTGAGAAAAATAATTTTGCTCTATCTTAAAGAAATAGGATTAATTCATATAGAACAGTGCAGTGCCTGGCAGAAACACCTGAACCAGTGTGAATCATTTGTGCACAAACTGGAAATTAGTGTTGGCACTGCTAAACATGGCTATTTTGCTCCCAATATCTGAACCAATTTGAGCACTTCTACAAAGGCTGCTATCAGCTCTGGAGACCTGATACAAAATGCCAGAACCAACCCTCATTCTAGTCTGTGGAAATACTTGTTACCATTATCTTTTTGATAGGGCTTTTTGGAACCTCCCATGTCTTGCATTTTGAGAAGTGTTTGATATATTGCAGTTTTCTAGAAGCTGACAGCAGTACTTACTTTTCTAAAACCTTTTTCTTCTTGGAAGGTGTGAACATCTCCAGTTGCAGACATAACTGGTTTATAAAAATGACAGCAAGAAAAAAGTAGGAGTCCCATATCTAAAACAAGCATACGGCATTTGGTTATTTCATTTTCTCCGTATCACCATTTTATGACCACTCAAGGTGCAAATTTTCAAATCACATCACTTGTTTCAGTCTCAACTAATACATTACTCAAACTGGTTTTGACTAAATTTCTTTGCAACCAAGTATACTTTTCACCAGCTCCAAAATGTTCAGAAGAAATAAGTCTATTTTACATATCCTACATCTCTTAAATGTAAAGGTTTCAGAGTCGGATATTTTTTGTCATCTCTCCAAATCTGAAAACCTTACCTTGTAATTTTGGAAACATTTTTGGGGGGCATATTTAAATAGAAAACTACAAAAAGTTCTGTCTTTAAGTCCAAACCCCAAAATATTCTGACACCTCAAAAGCTGTCACATATCAGAACTGCCATTCTCTGGCCCACCCAGCTTTATAATATTATTTGCAAGTCTCACTTGCTGTAGGCTTCACTGGACAAAACCAAAGCCAGGTTTTGTTATCATATTGCAAATATACAGATATTTTATGCAGATCAATCAACATCAAGCAGATGTTGAATCTTGTACTTCGAAGATATAAAGATGAATTTAAAAATAATTTAAAATACATTCAAATATTACTGTTTCAATTCATATATTAATTATGATAACCCTATTATAGATGTTTCATGGCAAGAGAAAGAAAGAAGAGTAGGGGAAGCCCTATTCCAGACACTGCAGTTCTGCAGTATAGTAGTAACATTGCTAAGCAAGCTTAAGGAATATGGATGCCTTGCAATTCTTCTATCAGTTTTTGCCTCTGAACTTGTGGAACTTCATAAAGGATAGGCTTCCTCGTGTTCAGTTATGTCAAGTGGATAAATAAGTATCCCCACCAATCTCTCCAACAGGAGTCTGAATTTTCAGAGAAGCATCCAAAACTCTGCTGGAAGTCAACAGGAGCTCACTGTCTTCTCTAGGAAGGAAATTCTGCACTTTTTTATGATGAAGCAATTGGACTAATGTCTCTTGGTTGGGCAGAATATTCATTCAGGTTTCCATGGGAATGGATCTTTTCAGACACATTCTTAGGTCTTCTCATCTGAATCCTAAAAGCATCATTCTGTAATTCACAGTTTATCATAGGCACCATATCTCACTATATGAGGGTACTCACTAACATCTTTAACTGCATTCAGTGTCATAACTTTATCATTTTAATTATGCAGCATGTTAAGTGGTCTTGAGAGAAATTATTTTTTATAATTTTGCATTGATTCAGAAATGGAATAATTTTTCTTTCTGTGATAACACAATTAGTTTCTATAATTAAAAAAATGCTATGCAAAAATCCTAAATAAGTAATGTATCATAGAAGCTGAAATAAAATGAAAAACATGAAATTAAAAAACCCAGAGCACTCCTGATTGTTAAGACAGTCCAATTTTTAAGAAAAGCACTTGAAATTCCTGATGTAGTATATATTTTAGCTGTTTAGATACTGGAGCTAGGTTTAATACCAAGCAACCAAGATACAGGATGATGTAGCAGCTATTGCATCTGTCTTCTATTAGATACATTTACTCTACCTTGTAATCAAAGTTTTCATTCAAGAAGTTTTTACGGAGGGCATCCGAAAGGTACAAGACTGTAGTAATGATCACACTGTGAAAAAAAGAATGAAAAAGACAGTGGTTTTCATTAAGTGCAAATCTATATTTAGTACTCAGAACCAGACAATTTTCCAATGAAGAAATAGATGTAGCATGTATGGTGGCATTAAATACTACATTTTAATCATATAGAAAATCTGACTACTAACAGCACCTATTAAAAGAAAACATCCACATTAAGAAAAAAAAAATAGGTGTGATATAAGAATGTGTTCTGAAAACAGATGTTCTGTATAGAAGAATGTAATTGATGAAAAAGACAAACCATAAATTATTTTCTGCAAATAATGCTGACATCAGATTTAATACACACTTTGTCCTAATAGCTCTACAATATGTAGGTGGGCAATTTGTTTTCAGCTTTCTTGGTACTGAAAATATATGCAGATAGATTATAAACGTAAAATATCTAGTTATTACCAATATACAATATTGACAGCCCTATGGACAAAGAGTCTTTTTAATGACAATAGATAAATGCAAAATTGCATGAGCTCTGTGAGAAAGATCTGCTTCTAAAAATCTCAATACTGTATGGTGCAGTCATACATTGCCCTATATTGACACCTGCCTGAATTATACTAATATGTTTTAGATAAACAATACAACCAAAATTCTTTCACAGTGGTTGTCACCAGAGGTCAATGACAACCTGTTCATTGCAGCAACCTAGTTTGGTGATCTACAGAAACTGAATATCCTTAAAGATTATTTAAATAAAGTTCATTTAACTGATTCAACCCTTGACCAAACCTCTGCAGCATTTGTGTCTACGAAAATATTTAGTCAAACCAAAAATCCATATAAAGCATTATAATTCTGTTTTTAAAGTAGTCAGTAGTGGATGCTTACAGGGGGAGAAAAAAAACCCAAAATGTAGAGTGATCTTTTCACTGCATCAACTGTTTAAAGACTTCCTCGGGAAAAGGTTACATCTACACATTTCATTTAACTACCATCTATCTACTATTAATACAACTAATACTTCTTTGAAAAGGTTCTTGACCTGTATGCTGTTACAATGCTAAAAACTGTTTCCCTTTCCATCCTTTGGACTTAAGTTTTATTAAACATAATAACAGCAATATATACATTTTAAGGGAGTAACATTTTTTATCTTCACAACACTGAAGAATTATACCCACCGAGGAGATAAATTGTGTTTCTTTTCTAGCACATTGGACAGATTTCAAGTTTATAAATGCAAAATGGCTATGTATCATTTAGCTTATTACTAGTTCAAATGCTTGCTTCCATTCCTCTGCTTTTAAAATGACTGTCCCTTCAAAACTTTGCCTTCTGGTTTTATGTGTTTAAACACCTGTAATAACCAAGTTTGAGATTGTTTCTAGAACACTGCTTGAGTCTTAAGTTTCATTTGTTTATAGTTCCATTTCTCAAATGTCATTTTCATACAGATTATTTTCTCAACAATGATATTGTAGCTTTTCAAAGTAGTGTCCCATATTTAGCACACATCCGTATAGTTTACCCCACTTTTCCACCAACAGGGTGTTACGGTGCGTGTACAGCACTCCCTGTTGCAGCACAGAAGATGTTTAGAAGCTGTAATATATGCAAAACTGAGAATCAAGGCATGGATAAGAAGAGTCCTGTCATTCTTGTTATTGTGCACGATTTAATTTACAGCCCATATGTTTCACAAAATGGAAATAGTTTGCATATTTCAGGAAGATGTTCTGATAGAAAAGATCCGTTCATCAAAACTATTACTGTGTAAATTTTCATCCCAAGTCCAAAGTAATAAATCTGTGAAAAATTACAGGCAAGAGAAAATTCGACAAGATCTCAAGAACTGCAACCATACCACCAACTTTACATTACTGTCGTGGTTTAATCCCAGCCAACAACTAAGCACTATGCAGCTGCTTGCTCATTCCTTCCCTCTTGCCCCAGTGGGATGGGGAGGAGAATCGAAAAAAGTGAACCTCATGGGTTAAGATAAGAACAGTTTAATAATTGAAATAAAATAACAGTAACAATAATATTAATAAATAATAGTAATTAAAAGGAAGATAAGAAAAAGAGAGAGAAAGAAAAACTGAAGACAGACAAGTGATGCACAATGCAATTGCTCACCACCTGCTGACTGATGCCCAGCCAGTTCCCCAGCAGTGATTGGCCCCTCCCAACCAACTCCCCCGACTTTATATACTGAGCATGATGTCCTACGGCATGGAGTATCCCTTTGGCTAGTTCGGGTCAGCTGTCCTGGCCATGCTTCCTGCCAGCTTCTTGTGCACATCCTTGTTGGCAAAGCATGGGAAACTGAAAAGTTCTTCGCTTAGGATAAGCACTACTTAGCAGCAACCGTAACATCAGTGTGTTATCAATAGGAAAAAAATTAATTCTATCCCAGCTGAAACTAGGACAATTACATATTTTGATTAATGTCTGACACAATTCCTTCCTTGCACATTCCTTTCATGGCAGATGAAACTGAAGAGAAATATCTGCTTCGATTAGTATGAGAAGGTGATCAGAGTGGAAATCCTAAATGCAATTTTTAGAATATTTTTTCCAGAATTTTCCTGAGATAACAGAATAACTGCAATGCAGGTACTTCTTCCTATAGGCAACACAGCTCAGGTTTGATTTATTTGGTAAGTCAAAGATATGATACGGATTAGTTGATAAAATGTGGGCCTGTGGAATGAAAGAGTATATGTTGTAGATCAAAACCCTCAAAAAATCAGACTGAACACAGAAAGATGAAGCCATTGATTTTGACCCACAATCTGTTATTCTGAATCTTCAACAAACTAAAATCAGGTAGGACAGAAAACATAGTTCTCCTCTTTCTCTACAAACAATGCTCTACAAATAATGTAGATTTTAAAAAAAATGCACAAAGCAGAGACAACAGCTACAGGACAGATGGACAGCTGCCTGATCTGGTTCAATACAAATTCCAAGCTGGCTCCCAGCCAAGGATTGCAAAACAACAACAACAACATTTATTTGGAATCCATTTGAGTATCAAACTAGAAAACATTGAGTTTGTGACAAGACTTGCTTTTCTTCCTCTTGCCACCTGCCACAAGTTTGTTCAGAACCACTGACTGTTTTACAGGAGAAAAACCTCTGCTTTTAGCTACTAAATTAGTCTGGGCTCATACACAGAATGTTGATGGAGTGGCTTTTCTATCAAATTTTCACAGAAAACTTTTTTGCGATAACCTGTGTGAAAAATCCAAGGAGGTCGCTGGTAGATTCACAACTGGTTTGCTGCCCAGACTGTGCTCTGGCAACTTGGCTTTTGCCTTGGCAGCCACTAGTAGAAAATGAAAGCTTTCTTTTTCCATTCTGACATGGGACAAATATAGAACATTTCATTTCATCCTTTGCTCTTTCAGAGTGTAATCTTCTAAGCACAGAGGTAGGTGTCTGAACAGAAAAAAAGTTTATTTCGTATTTCATAAATAAATGATATAAACCTAGGCTCACATCTACCTGACCCTTGTTATATTTATTGTTTTATGTATATAAACTTACTCATAGATGCATACCTACGTATATATGCTTTTTGTGACAGATGGAATGTTGTGTTGTTAGCAACATTCTGTATTACATAAAAGCAGGAACATTGTTAGCAACACTGTATATTACATAAAAGCAAGAATTTTTGTTCGTTGTAGGAGTCTCAGACTCCCACACCATGGGAGCTAACAGGATTCTTCAAAGCAGCCATAATGATGAAACTAATGATAATTCAATGTCTTCCTTTACTATGTATTCCATCTGAGTTACCTTTTAAAACAGAATGATAATAGCTTTCAGTCATTACTGAATTAGATAACCAAAAGGATTCTCTGTTTCAAGACCCTATGCCCAACTGTCAGTAGATGCATTTGGAACTTTAGTATAAGCAACACACTATAGTAAATTTTACTTTACAGATCAACTATTTTACTAGAAGTAATAATAGTTATACATCCACTTTGTATGCTTATGAAATTCAAATTGAGAATTGGATGATCTAGCATCTCTATCTCTCAACAAAATGCTGAAAGGATATACGCAGTTAACCATACAGAGATCTTTAAAATTAAACCTTCTTGCATACTGAGAGGAGTGGAAAATTATTTAATTGTTCAATAATATATAGGCATGGTATGTTAGAAATATCAAACATTTGCTTAGCAAGTAATAGAAACACGCTTTACTCTCCAACAGTTTCCTCAACTGTTAATGAAACATGACATACCTGGACTTCATCTGAGTCTCTTAAATGCTTTCAAAAGATGCCAGTCAATTAAAGCATTAGATAAGTGATTCTTTTTCTAACCTTAGGGTAACTTAAGCAAGTGACCATTACACAGCGATTTCCAGTTGAGAGAGACATTACGAAGCTTCAGTTTTAGTCTGGCATATTTTACAATAGAATTTTGGATTCCTCTCTGGCACTAGGCAACTGATTCATTATGTGGTGTTCATCTGCAGTTACAAATAGAAGCTTTGCTTAAAGGGCCAGCAAGCTAGCTTGCTACCTAGTTGATGTAGAAATTCAGTCTATCCCTAAAACGAAAGAAATTAAAATTATATTTTCCATAGTATTTATAAAACATATTTTGTCACTCTGTAGTAAGATCCATGTTAGAAATATTAGATAACCGCAAGTAATTATTTTGCTTTGCTGAATAAATGCTGATTAGCTCACTACAGCTATTACATGGTTATGCAGTTTTAAACAGAGTTAATTTCTGTCTCATTGCTTGACTGCTAGAAGCTAATAAACATTAAGGATTTTTTTGCATGTTCTTCTCCTTCCATCACAGGACACAATTCAAAAGAGACCTATTTCAATGCTTCATTGTTGTCTGCCTTTAAAAATGTTACTTTAGTTCTCAAATTTTGTAAGTCACTTGGTAGTTTTATAATGCTAGCCATTAATACTTTTTCATATTGGGCATCTAGACATATAGAATTACAGAGCATGCATGCATCATCATGAAGTATCTTAATTTCTGAATAGTTACAGATTTGTCTTCTTGAGCTCACATTATCTTCTGGGTTTTTTTTATCCCAGACAGCATTCAAGTATCAGATGCTACAAAATTACTGAAAACACTGCAACAAGAAAGAAAAAAATGTAGAAGCCAGGGGGGCAGCAATATTTTTATATATATATTATACATTGAAAGAATTATGACATTTTAAGACCTAAAAATCTTTCAGGTAATTCAATTTCTGCATATATAAATAAGAGAGAGAGAAAAAAAAAAATTGTTTTTCCCCTCAGGAAAAGTACACTACCTGATTATATCCTTGCTAAAACTCATTTCTCTTCCCTAGGCTCAGACAGGCTAAATCTCTCCTGTAATTACCAGACAGTTTGAAATTTTTTATCACTCTAGGGACAGGGGAGAAAGAAGACAGTGCTGCTGGTGATGTGACTGCAGTGATGGGTGAAGTTCCCGAGACACACACTGCCTTTCAGATTAACTACCTTTTCTCAGGCTGAAGCCCAGGCAGCTGAGATCATCTGACACAGCAAACATGACAGTCATTTTATTCCTGGGAAGCAGGAGTTAGAAAATATGCAGACTCTTAATGGATTACTTGATTATACTCTTAAGGTGGGCTAGACCTTGTTTCTCCTTTTAGACATGAATGGAGCAAGGAGCTCAAGAATTTTTCCCTTCAATCCGGAAGATTGGATCCGGAAGATCCAATCTGATCATTGGAAGCACTCTGGCTCATCAAGTGAAGCTCAGGAAGAATGGCTCACAAGCCACTTCTGCCCGCGGTGCAGGCAGTGCTCTAATTTCTCATCCTGCCTCTAGGCTCTTCCCTTTGCACTTAAAGATTCTTGGTTGGGACAATTCTAGCAAAGCTACTACTCTGTGGCTCTGTGCTTTCGAACGCCTCAAGGAAGCTGAAGGAAGGCAGTCGCTGCAATGGCAGTGGGGGACACAAGTTAAATGAAGGTGCTCCCATTCAGAAACAGCTCAGGAAAGAACAGAAGCGGATTTTCCTTTCTGCTGCCTCAAAACAGAACAGAAAGTAAGCCACAGATACAGGACATAGGAAAAATGAGTCTTCAGTCTTCTACACCTGTCAACCCCATTTCATAGCAAACCAGCATTTCTTCCACAAAGGGACAAATGGCTAGCAAAGCAATTACTGAATGCTGAGTTGGTAAAGATGTGTTCATATCCCATTTGCTGGCAGTAACACTCGTGCAATTGTGTGTTATTGGGTTCAGTTAGCCAATCTGATTAGCTTCTTGTGGCCAATTCCCACCAGCAGCTATTGTCAACTACCGTCTATCTTCCCTGTCTGACAGAACTGGACATGCAGTCACCTCCTAGGTGGTCAGAAACAACATGACATGGATTAATAAAAGGAGATGTGTGATGCTAAGTAGAATACTGGTGTAAGTAAATGTTCCTTTGTATCATCATCTTTGATATATCTCAATACCACCAGTCTGAGAAACACGTGCCAAGGTCATTCTTAAATAGTTCTGTACATGTCAGCTGTTGCAAAGCCATCTGCCCAGCCAGCTGTTTCTGGAATATATAACAATTTCTTAGATTATATATTTAGTCTAAAAGTTCCTATGTTTTTTTCCTACTTTCTTGTGTTTCTCAGTTTACTTCTTAAGCACAGTTACCAGATGGAGGCTGGTATCAGTTGTATCTTCTTTAATATCATACACAGAAACAAATGACCACATCCATTCTTCTATTATTAACAATTTTTTTTTGTGCTGGAATTCAAACTTGGCAAGATCTGTAACACTGAGGTAATAAAAATGAGCAAAAAATGATATTTTGTTCAAGTCAAGTCGTGAAAAAGTTTGAACAAGAACTATGATACTTGCGTATACACATGCAACGCAAATATATATCCTGAATACAAGTTTTGCCAGATTTAATTGTAACAACAATATTGTTACTAGTATTCTGTACAGCACCATGAATTTAAATCCTCCTTGGAGCTGGCAGGCAAAATGTAGACTGCAAATCAATTTCCATAAGGCACTGCAAGACATACCATGAAAGTTTAAGTCGATCCTAAATTCTGGCTTCCTAGGTGTGCCCAACACAAACCCCCTTCTCTGCTAACTTTGATGTTTATATAATTCTGCTGACAGTTCAGCTGGCTTATCTGATCAAAAGCTAAGCCTATAAAGAAGGATAGCTGGTGATACTGGTGAAATAACATTCAATAGTTTTAGACCTGTTGTAGTGACTTCTCAGAAATGCTAGAGACCTGTTTCTGTAAAAATAATGCCTGAGCAGAGAAAGAATAGCCCAAAGGCAGGTGACATCTCCAAGTATCATTAGGCAATGCTTAGAGACCTACGTTACTGTTGCCTGTGCTGTACCTAATTCCCCTGATTTATGATTTGTGATTTTTCTGACAAGCACTGAATTAACAAACATGCAAAAACATCGTTAATGATATTAATTCCTTCTTGATAGCAAACAGATCTTTACCAACTCAGCATTTCAACAGAGACTTGAAATGAAGTTCTGTTGAGACTTGTCATTTGCTACTTGGAAAACAAAGCTGTTGATGCTTAGCATCTTCATTCTGTAAAAGTGTTTCTGCTTACTGTAATTTAGAAGAGAAAGAGGTACAGATTATATTACAAATTTGTAATTTAAAATAAATCCAGAGATTTTAAATACTAAATTAAAAAATGAAAAACTGCAGCCAGCATTATAATAGATATTCTCCATTTTTATTACATACATCATATAACTTTATTTATTTATACCATAATCTTTGTCTACTCCCCATATTTTTTATAAACATTAAAAATGCCTTACTTGTTTGCAACCAAACGCATCACTGTCCAATCTTTTGGAAACATCTCTGGTCGTATTAGTATCCGAAATACAGTGAAAATCTGCAGCAGGAAATCCTTTGGAAGGAAAAGAAGCAGTCATATGTCTTTGCTGCTTTAAAAAGAGCAGTGAGCTTTAAAATATTTTAATATTTTAATCAAATCACTATAGAAATGGCAGAATTGCATTTTATTTTCAACATAAATACACCTCTGAATATTTTTCTTTGATTCCCCGAGAAAGCTTCAGATAGTGATTTAATTCTTTTCTCCTAAAAGGAGGAAAATAATTTAACGTGCCATTTGATTGACAGCAATGCATAAGACAAATGTCAAAGATACATTTGGTTTCCACCCATACACTTCCACAAATGCGATCCCGAGAACAATCTGCAAATCAAAAAAAGCACTTTACAAACACTACAGTGTTCTGAATATCTCCTTAATCATGCCAGGTTTTCATCACTTTCAAGATTTATTCTAAAAGTGGCATTATTTGCTGGGAAAGAGAGAGAGTGTCAGGACAATTTTATCATTGGGTTTGCAAAGAGCAGCAACTTCAATAGCAAAGCCCAGGCCCCTGAACTGTTATTGAAGCTGTCGGTATGCAGGTCACTTAACCATTCTGCCTCTTTCACTGAATCTATAAAAACAGTGAACACAAGTGAACTACTTTGAATGCAGACAGCACTGCTTAAAAGCTTTTAGCATTATCACCTGCTATGTCATTTAACTCACTAATAAATAACTACATTAAACTGTTCCTCTCAGCACATGGATTTTCAGATTTTCTTTTCACAAATAAAACTACCAACAAGGGTAATATTTCTAATGGCCTATCTTGATTCTGTATAGTACTGCCAGTATTTTGGTTTAGTAAAATGGAGTTTTTGACATCATGATGAGCATGAGGCAAGCGATATAACACGCCTAACTGTGGTACCTGACCTTGAAATGTTTTCTATTGACTCTGCCCACATCACTTGTAGAGAGTGATCTGAAACACAGATGAGATGAAGATACAACCAAAGGATACCAAATAATTTTGAATACCAAAATATATTCTCAAGTACATTTACCAAAGTGGAGATGATGGGCATTGCACAACAGATGTCTTTCATTAGAGAATCACTGTAAAGGGGGACGAATGCAGGCGCTGGGAAAGGCAGCTGAGATTCCAGCACCCACCCACCAGAAAAGATTACATAAAAGAGACAACCTGTTTTCTGAGCAAGATGCCAAAAAATTCTCTATATTAAAGAGTATAAATGATACTCATTGCAAATAACAGTGTTTTGAGTGCAGGTGACCATCTTTAAACATAAACAAGTAGCTCCATGAGCAACACATTTATTCTAGACTGCTTTCCTACAGCTTTGCAACTTGTAGTTACATTTCAGCACTTCTGTCTGCTCCTTTTGTTCTTCAGGGGTTACCTCCCTTCCCTGTGCTGTAATCCCTGCAGCTCTGTGCCATAATCTCAACAATACAGCAATGCCTTAAATGCTGCTGTATGTGACCTCACAATAATGTCTCAAATTGTTCCATATCCCATTTTTATCCCATCTGTTGTCCAGACACAATACATGTTGCTGCTGTTAGTGAGATAACTGACTAGCTGCTGAACCGAATAGACCTAATGGCTGCTGTTGGGAAACCAAGAAATGGTTTAAGGACTTAAAACCCAAGGGCTGCGTGAAGTGTGAACTTAGAGCCTTTGAGACCCAGGGGCTAAAGCCTGCTGAAATTCATCAGCTTGTTCAAAAGTCATTAAGAATGACAGACAAAGATGAAAATCATACATACTTCACTTCTTTAGGTAGCTAGACTAAGACCAGACAAAATCTTTTATTCCAAGCAAACCTTAAAACAAAGCAAATGCAGATACTGGCATTAAATTTTGAATCATTAACACCAGGCTAATTATTTCTAACTTAAACAGAAAAAAAAATAGAAAATTGTGTTATCAATTTAGCAATGAGTGATACTAGATAAAAAATGTGGATTTGAAAAGCCTGAGTAAGACTGAATGTCTCTATTACACTACATGTTAAAAACATATAAACAAAATACAGTATAATTCAAAGCTAAAATATAACTGAAGGAAACAGGTAACTAATAAAAAACTTCTGAAAAAACAGCCAGTGGTAAGATTGTCAAGATATAACTATTAAGCTTCTATTAATAGAATTAAATCTGTAGATAACTTCTATTTTTCACAAATAATTTTTTGTATATTTGGTAATACGTTTCCATAGGAATCCACTTGAAGTATGAAAATAACCAGCTGACTGGTATCCTTTATGTGTCAGCACTGCTCATCGGTATTTAATGCCAGTGTTCACACCCAAGGGACTCAACTCCATGTATCAGTTCCACTGAATGTTTTGATCATCTTTACAATGCCTGGCATTTTGCATGATGCAATCGCTCATTTTTGTTTCATGGTCCAAATGTCAGAAGACATTACTATGAAGTACCATTCATGGAAGATCAATTTTGTAACTGTATTTTGAACTGTTTCCTTTGCACTAAAATATTGTCTTTCATAGCTGTATCTGCTCTGCTGAACACATCACAGTGACTTAGTAACAGGTTTTAACATTTAAAAAACATTTTTGCCAGCAGTTTAAGTGAACTAACATTTGGTTGGTTGAGTAGAGATATAATTAATGTCTCATATGCCTTCTATCTTAAGAGACAGCAAGGCTGTATTTTGTCCTTTTACATACTCTAAATACCATCCCTTAATATTCCTACCTCAAGTACATAAGCTCTAGTACTATCTTACACCACTTAAATAATATCACAGTATCACAGTTCAGTTTCCTCTAGCAGCAACATTTGCTTGAGGAAATTATCAAACTGTGATTAAGTGAGAAGCGCGGCCTTATGAAAGGCTGAAAACCATCTATTCATTTCATCAAAAACTGCCTTGGAACTTCTTTCACAGTTCCCTGTATGCATGTAAAATCCTCTGAAAAGCATGTCAGACTCTTCACCAGATTTCTCACGTTGCATCTATATAGCATTTTAGTTTGGGTCAACACTCCGCTTTGAAGCTGATTGCTTGATCATCCATTCCTTTGGTTCGCATGGCAGAGCTATCAAGCTACTTGGTATCAAGTCTTTGTAGAACATCCTAGAGCTTTTATTGCTGAGTATCAAGGTGTCCATAAGAAAGAGGACAGTTTGAAAGCGAGCTGTCTCTGCCTGGATAACTCATCCATCCTGTGATCAGCTCCTTTCCCAGATCTTCTTTCCTTCACTGCTTCTTCAATCTACATCAGAATCACAGAATGCTAGGGATTGGAAGGGACCTTGAAAGATCATCTAGTCCAATGCCCCTGCCAGAGCAGGATCTCCTAAATCAGGTCACACAGGAACGCATCCAGGCAGGTTTTTAATGTCTCCAGAGAAGGAGACTCCACAACCTCTCTGGGCTGCTTGTTCCAGTGCTCTGTAACCCTCACTGTGAAGAAGTTTTTTCTCATATTTATGTGGAACCTCCAGCTTGCACCCGTTGCCCCTTGTCCTATCATTGGGTGTCACTGCAGAAGCCACCTAAATATTTGTTTCAGAGCTACTCTTCTGCTCCAGGACTCATCCTTTCTAAAGGCCCACAGGTGAGTGGATGTCCCTGCACAGCAGGGGAAGGATGGTAGCTAGAACTGAGCTTTTCCACCAGAGACATTCCCCATGCCTACAGACCTCACACAGCCTGTGCCCAACAGGTCATTAGAGTGGAATAAATTGCACTTGGTAGTAGCGTTTGGTACCCACCATACCCTGCTCGGTCTCCTTTAGCTGGAAGAGAGGGATCAGAGAACTAACAAGGTTTACATACTTACCTATGAAATAACTATCTCTTCTTTCATCAGATCTCTCCTGTACATCTATTCTGCCACATTACCTAGGGTATGCTGCCAGTGGATAAAAACTAGGCCTCTGGCAGGCACTTATCTGTTTGTTTTGTCTTCTTTTAATCTGTTAATCAAAAAACCTCACAAATATCAATCAAAGCCACCTTGCTGTGGTCAAAGCTGCATAGTGCTAATATATACGGGTTTTCTCATTCACCTTCCCACTTCTCTCCTCCTATTTATAACTTTCACTGTTACCTTTTGTCATAAATTATATCTGAGCTTTTTTGCGGCACCAAATATCCGCCTACAAGGGTGCCTCTGTTCTATAAAATGCTATAAAATATATTTACTAGAAGAAGATGTTATTATGTGGAAAGTAAAAGGAGCATAACCTTAAAATTGAAAGACAAAAGGAAGCATTTAAAACTACTGCCTAAATTCAATGCTTCCAAAAAGTGAGCAAAGTACAGTCTCTGGTGCTACCACTCAGCCATGAATCCCATTGTTTCTTCTTTCTTCAAGTCCATGTTTTCAAACATAAAATGCTTTTCTATATTCTTCTTTGTTTGGATAAAACCTGACTCTCTTAAAGAACTGACTAAAATAAAAATAGTCAATTGCTTAAACTAAATATATCTACAAAATAGAGGAAATATTTCCATAAACAACCACTTCTTTAAAGCATCACTCAGATGCATGTCATATAAAAATGTGTACATGTTACTCCTTCAAAGTCTTCATTTTGCTGCATTGAACAAGCAGGAAAAAGTCTAATAATTTTGGCATAGATTTTTTTAAAAAACCCAAAATAATAAGAACTGTAAATATATTTTGATAGAATGAATGACAATGCCATTCCACTTTCACAAGTACTCGCATGAGTGAATTTTTGTTCGGAGAAGTGGTTTGGTGGCAGGTATTTTTTTAATAGTACGTGCAAACATGCATTCATGCAAGCACTTAACATAGTAACCTTGAGAATTAGTCCAGAAGAAAGAAGAAATATCAGTGACTAATCATTCAGTATAGATGGTCAACTATATGCAGAGGCAGTTAAAGCAAAAAAGCACAGCAAATAGAAATTCAAAAGCCTGGGTTACGCTCAGATACGTCCCTTGCAAACCCTGTATCAGATTTGTAACTTGTAACGTGGCTTAGGGAAGACTCCAATCCACTTTGACATCACTGACTGAGGGGCAAAAAGAGGATCCAAAAAACCAACAAGCTGATGGTAGTTACCACTGAAGCTTAAAGTCCAAAGTACATACTAGCCACAAGATTAACTATGCCTACTAGTTCAGCATCAAAAAGGATCTCAGACAAAACAACCCAGTCTTATCACGGATATTTACCCCTTCTGAATCCTCGTTTATACATACTGATGTCATTTCCTAAGCATATCTTAAAGCAGTATAAAATGCCAAGGAAGTTCCACACTTAGCAAACAAAACAAAAAAAAATACAGAGGTTAAGTGGCAAGATGGCTTATACAGCCTAAGTGATACACAATCACCTCATGATTAACAGCAGCGTTAGCCTCACACAGTAGCTCTCATCCTTTCCCTCTAGCTCTCAGCTATACCCATTTCAGTGATATTTGATATCTCCAAGTGAGGAAAAAAATCTCATTATATTATTTAAGATTCAGAAGAGAGGGAATGTTGCATTAATTATGATCAACCTACTGCCACTGAATCACTGGTGGAGCTGATGCTGATTTAATGAGATATGAATGGGAATAAGAACTCAAGTCCAGAGTTTGTTAAGACCTCTATTTTGATAGCTGATGGCACGGGCTACAGCTGCTTTCCATATGTCTCTGTATAATATGTGCGTGGGGGGAATTTAAATGTGTCATATCAAACACCATTCAAGCATTAATTCTAGAGATTTTTCATGTTCTAGAAGCAAGAGAATCTGAATAAACTCAACACTGTATTTCATAGATATATCAACCAGAAATTAAGCTTGAAACCTCAAGGAAATATAAAAAACTAAATCTGGGAATATAGACCTGCTCAGAACTCAAACAAAAGGGAAAATATCTTCAGTAAATAATGCCTAGGTTCCACAACATATACAAAAAATTGCCTACAAACAGCAACTATGCTGGGTGAAAACAGATGTTGTAATACTAGTATAAAAATTGTCCACTCCATAGAACTCCTCAGTAGTACTCTTGATTCATGATAGAGGTAACTTAGCAGCATTTTCTATCTTTCAAGCTCAAAATGACCATCTCACTACAAAGAAAAGCATGGTATTCTCTCTTCTGAACAGCTCTAAACAGCTATCAGGACTTTAAGGAGATCCACATTTGCACCACAAATAGATTCCCATTTTCAGGGCAGTACTTTTATCAAATGGCAATTTACGAAATAACATCTGAAAATACGCTGTCACACTAGGACAAGATTACTCTCCTACCTAGGATCAGCGCCTGAATAATGGGCATAAGTGATTACTCAAGATTTCTTGTGTGTATCAAATTTGGCACTACATAAGTTTTGCAGGGTCTTGGAGAATGGAAGTCTTAGTATATATCTCTATGCAGGAAATCTTAACTTTTTTCTTTCTTTCTTTTTAAATCCACCTCCCTCCTCCAAAAAGGAATTAAAAATGCTGTATCTCCATGAACTTGGTAACTTCATAAATGAAGTTGGTAGAAGCTGCTCTGAAAGAGCTTTGAGTTCCTTCATGATCAAACTGGGCACGCTTAATAAAAATGGAGAGTTAGTTGAATATGCATTTCTCAAGCTGCGTGTTGGCCATTGCCATATACAATTTAATGAATGAATAAATAAACAAATATAATAAATTAAACAAAAAAAACCCAACCGCCTGACAGGAAGAACCAAGCAGAGCTGTGTAACCTTAGATTGACACCGTCTTTAAAACAGGCTTGGAGTCTAAGTATGTGACTCTAAAACAATTACATAGTCCCCCCCATCCCTATTCTATTCTATTGTTGAAGCAACAGACTCCTAGCCCATCTGTAAGAGTGGACCTTACTACTCAAGAAAGCCTGTGCAAAAGTCAGCTAATCTGAAAAACAGGTTGCATTTAAATACTGAAGTGTTTCATCAAAGCACAGGAATATCTTAAAGGGAGATAAATCAAAAAGAGAAACAAAAAGAGACCTGAACAAGCGGAAAGACAATTCTGTTACTTACCCTCAGATCTTCCTTTGTGTTGAAGCTATCAAGAAGCTGTTGATAATGTCTATCAGTCATTTGTCGCAAGAGTGACAACAAACAGGAGACGAATTCACCCTGTTCAGATAAGCCAAGAATAGAAATGTTATAGATTATAATGTTTTCTGTATTTGAGTTTAAACTGTCATATTATAAACACTTAGTTAACAAATGCAAGGAAAATTAATCTGCAATTAGTCTTAGACTCCATATTTTATGAAAATGCATTAATTTAGCTATGAACTTCCTTCCCATTTAAAGAATTATTTTTCCCCAAGCACAACTTACTTGCTTAGCAAAATCTATTTGAAATAGTTCCAGAAGGGCTAAACCAGAAAAATTTTGACTTGTGATTTGTTTTCCTTGTAACTGTTTTTCAACAGATTATTTAGATTGCTAAAATTACAACCTCTAAGTCAACTCAGTTTTGAAACAAACAAACAAAAAAATATTTTGCAACAATTCTGGGAAGAATGCTATTGTTTTCCTTTAGGGAAGAAATTAATGGATTTAGCTGGGAATTTTTCAAAACATTTTTTCCTCACAAAAAAAACCAGTATTTGTCAAAAAGAAAAGTCATTTGTAGAATTAATCAAACTTTGAAAATGTTTGGAGCAGCAGCTTCCTTGGACCTACAGAAGAATTTATCATTAAAACATATCTAGAAGTTGAGCTTAAACCTGGGGCAAGACTACTCTCTCCCACAATGCTAGTTCCTGGATTCACAATCCACCTTGTCCTACACTCCAGAGAAGGGATGCTCCAGGCAGCAGCTGAAGGACCTACTGCACTGCTGTGTGGATTCCTCCCTGTCTCTATAGATGCACATTCACCAGTCTGTCCTTCAAATAGCATCAGATTCAGGAACAAAAGAGCAGAGAACTGCACTGGGTATTTCCAGTGAGCAATCAAATGACCAAGACATTATGGAAAGGAACAGGTTCTCCTTCTCTCACTTTCGAACTGGGAAGAAACACTAAATGGTATCAGTCTGGTCCAAGGGAAGAAAGGATGAGGAAAGGCAAGAGTAAAAGGTCTGGATTGCATCCCAGTGCTTAGAAAGAGCAATTCTGAAATCTTAAAAGCCTGTTAAAAAATTGAAAGTCCACTTCTGGCCTGTATCTACTAGGAACTGGGAATGAGACTGGAAGAACAGACAGGTATGATAGCAGTACTCTAAAATTCATTAGTTTGCCAAGTCAAATTCTAGGAGGATTCTTCCCCATGTTTCATTAAAAATAGAAAATAAGATTTAAAAAAAAAGATTATGTTTTCACAGGA
Source organism: Eurystomus gularis (assembly GCA_013400335.1). Lineage (NCBI taxonomy): Eukaryota > Metazoa > Chordata > Aves > Coraciiformes > Coraciidae > Eurystomus > Eurystomus gularis. Next base: position 282,264 of record VZZY01025180.1, on the reverse strand, counting down.
GTGACTGTTGTGGATTTTACACTGGAAGGCCTAATTCACTTGTGATTATACCTTGTATACTTGGTGGTGTGTGAGGTGTTGACTTTCACTAGCAACAGGGTGATAAAACAGTAATTGTCTTGCCCATTATAAGATTCTACTCTGAAGTAATGAGCCCAAATTAATTACCTCCCTATAAAACCATATTTCATTACAGTGAACATAGCATTCACAAAACAACATCCTAAGGCTACAAAGTCTCCGAATCTTCATGCTCTGGGCATAATCATCAAGGTTACAGCTGCTATCTTGTAAATATCTGAAAAGTTATTTCCAACCTTATCAGGTTCTCTTCTGGAAACAAGACAACTTTTGGTCTTTTATAATGATTTTTTAATATTTTCCATTTCATTATATCTAGCTTCAATATGATTTTATTATTTACTATAATGTAGGTTCATCTAAATAGGCATAATATTTGGAGACTTTTATTAAAGTTACAAAATCTGAGACCATTCAGATTTGGCCAATTAGCCAAAATAAGCAGAGTAGATAAATAAGGGTGTAAGCTTACCTGATTGCTAGCTTGCGTGACAAAATTTGAGTATGAACATCTAGAATACTTTGTAGCAGCCCTTTCTAGTTACCTTCCTTCTATGTTCCTACATTTGCTTCAACTTATAGTAGTACATTAAAAATCACAATCTATTATAGAAAGTTGTACCATTATAGTTGACAGATGGATTAGCATTAAAAGGGTACCAGCTTTAGCTAATTGTTAAATGACTTCTAAATTTGAGCTTCTAATCCAAATGTAGGTAGCTATACAGGCAGCTGGTTTTTAAAATAACAATGAATATTCAGCTGCATTTGTTGAACTCAACCTAAAAATGTATGTTCTAAGATTTCTGCCAGTGTTAGCCATAGACTTAACTTGTGAATCATACATAGAGCAAACTCCACATATGTAATGACCTTGATAAATACCATCTAGTGTCTGTTTCTAGTGTCATAAGTCAAGTCACTTTGTATATCCAATTCACTTAGGTAGAATCCTGAAGTAATTTTTTCTTATTTAAGGAGCACAATTATTAAAATACATGAAGTTCACAATTAAATTGCAATTCATTTAGGTTCTGAGGGACTGCATTTCCAAGATGTGAAATCAATAAAGATTTGCTTTAATTGGATTGCTTTCTGCTAACTCCTTATATGCAAACACATTTTTCTTACGGAAATCTAAACGTCTAAATCAAATCACTGATACCCTAAAGCAGAAGTTTCACTTTGACCATTGCATTACATTCAGTGTTTTTTAGTGCAACATCTGTAACACTGACACCCTGAAGACGTGTCTTCTTTGTGCTCAAAGCATCACATCCATCTTGCAGGTTACCATCTAACAAGATTCTTCACCGCATATTGAAATGGTACCAAGTACCAAAACTACTTGAGATAAAAGAAATGGTGCAGTCATGGCAGCACACAGCTTGACGCTGCCTGATTTTATGCTGCTTCTTTGTGCAGAAAAACAGCGACACGTGGGCCTAGAAGATGATATTAAATGAGTTTGGGACTACTTCCACAAGGAAGACTGTATCCAATGAAAAAATATGACAGAATTTTATCCAGTGTGCTGCCATAATACATCTCACAAAGAATATTTTATGATACATGCAGCTTGAAATAATGGTAACATACTGGAACAGACTCTACTGCTGTATTCACATTGAGTACTTTATCATACTTGGTCTACAAATAGTTCCAAGAATCTGGCTCTGTGTGTTGCCGTAAGCCCATGCTGCATGATGTTTATACATAAATGTATATAATTGCCTTATGCTGTGCTGTGAGTCACTTCCACATTAAGTATTCTTTGAGAGCCTGTGGTGACAATGACATGGCTTTTCTGATGCATAAAAAGAAAATTTTGCAACTTGAAAGCACTTTCAGAGTCTAATTTTTTGATGGTGTGAATGAATTAGGCTGTCATCATGTTTTATGAAAACTTAATCTGCAAACAATCAGAAGAAACCAGGATTTGTCTACCTGGACTTCTCCAAGGCTTTCGATACAGTTCCCCACAGCTTCCTCCTAGAGAAACTGATGCATTACAGTCTAGGTAAGTGGTCTCTTGTGGGTGGATGGGGAACTGTCTGACAGGCCACACCCAGAGGGTGGTGGTAAATAGCTCTTTTTCAAACTGGCAATCTGTCACAAGTGGGGTCCTCCATGGCCCAGGGCTGTTTAATATCTTCATAAGTCATCTAGATGATGGGATCAAGTTTACCCTGATGAAGCTTGATGATGATACCAAACTGAGTAGGGAAGTGCACACTTTGGAAGGGAGAGTCACCCTGCATGAAGACCTGGACAGCCTGGAAGAGTGACCTTCCTTATGAACCTTATGAATTTCAACAAGGACAAGTGTCAGGTCTTGCACCCGGGAAAACATAATCCAGGAGTGCAGCACAGGCTGGGATCGACCTGGCTGGAGAGCAGCTCTGTGGAAATGGACCTGAGGGTGAACAATGTGCTGCTGCAGCAAAGAAAGCCAACAGGATGCTGGGTTGTATCAACACGGGCATCACCAGCAGAGATAAAGAAGTCATTATCCCACTCTACTCAGCGCTTGTCTGAGAAGGGTCAGAAAGATGATAAATGGACTGGGAAGCCTGCCATATGAGGAAAGGCTGATTGAATTGTGTCTGTTCAGCCTTGAGAAAGAAGGCTTAGGGGAGACCTTATCACCATGTTCAAGTGGCTATAAAGAAGATGGAATCTCCCTTTTTACAGGGAATCACTTGGAAAAGATGTAGAGTAATGGGTACAAGTTACTCCTGGGGAAATTCTGATTAGACACAGGAGGAAAATTTTTCACAACAAGGACAATCAGCCATTGGAATAATCTCCCCAGGGAAGGCATGGAGTCTCCAACAGTGGACACTTTTAAGATTCGACTGGACTGAGTCCTGGGCCATCTTATCTAGACCATGCTTTTCCCAAAAAAGTTTGGACTGGATGATCCTTGAGTTCCCTTCCAACCTGGTATTCTATGGTTCCATGACTCTATGAAACCAATAAGCTCCGAGCTTTGCTACACTAACACTATAATATTACATCCCTTACTTCCCCTTAGATTTTCTTGTTACGGCCATAAATTTTATTTTTAAAAATTACCATTTCCACTGAAAATGAATTCAATGCAAGAAAAGTTTTCTTATTCTCCTCAGTCTCTATTTTATGCACGAAAGCTTAACACTGTGAGTTACAATATAAAGACAGTATTGTCACAAGTCTAGTAGTTCAACCAGTGACAATTGTGAGATATTTCATTATAAGAAACTTACAGTCACATCTTGAAACTGGAGGCGCATAGCAGAGCCTGATGGTTGTGGTCGGCTGGTGATCTCTAGTATGGTCCTTAACAGAATATCTAGCAGGCTGTTTACAATCACATCAATTTCTTCCAGGACAGACTTTTCCTTAAATAATAAATAAAACAGTTAAGATTTTAAAAGTAGAAAGATGACCACAGGCATATTTCCTTGGATGTCATTTAGGTAACAAATTATAGTTTTACTATGCATGTTACATTTGAGAAACAAGGACTATTATCTAATTAAGATATTGTTTACTTATTTTTTTCTAACAGTTTTCAGTTAACTACATTGTATTGAAATACAGAGGAGGGTTACAGAGATGACTTTGAAGATGTAAGCATTCATCAAATTAGCATAGCTCTGTTTTCAATTAATGTTTAGAAGAAAGCAGTAAATAATACACAAGAACTTTTCGGGTAAGATTTTTATAGGTAACACCCATATATTTTCTGGGAAAATTGCCAAGAGAGGCTTAAATTCCAAAAAGTAGAATTCTGTTTTCACACTTTGAAACTATCACCAGAAACAAGCAGATGGTGCTCAACCTTCAAGACCTGCTTCAGCAGTAAGGACCAGCTACGTTGCTTCCCGTCAACTGAGTAGCACAAACAAATTAGTCATTTATGTAAGCCTACAACTGCTTGTACACAAGATCAATACAAAGGAACCAAAGTGTTCACTGCCAAAAGAGGCCATGAATACTCTAACTACATGCATGAATACACTTGATGAAGTCAAGCTGTAGTTAATGTTTCCTTTTTAATTCAGATGGAAATATGTATTCCCTGATTTGACAATGTTTTCTATCTCTACTTCAGCAGATAATACCATCTTAACCTGAACAATTTTATCCACAGTTTAGGATGACATTTCTTTGCAGAAAGAAACACTTCCTAATCAAATGCATGCAACCAGACTAAAATTTATCTGACAAACAGATCGTTCAACTTTGCTGACATCCAGGTGTAGGAGTGAATTTATTTTTTTTCCTTCCTACATACCCAAAGCATATGATTTGTAACAAAGCACAGCATTCCTGTTTGGACTCAAGACAAGTCTAGTGTCACCGCCATCTTCTCTGTCACTTTGTTTAGGATCAAACAACTTAATTTTGCTACTTACGAAGGCAGACAGCATACAGTGCATTTAGGAACTGTATCAACCATGAGGACTCATGCACAAACTGCTATTAGAATGGCCAACAACCTTAATTTTCAAAGCTGCCTAACTGCAAATTCACTTTTCCCTCAACCTCTAATTATCTTGATTACCATGGCAGGAATGAAGTTCTGAACTGATCCACAAAAATCATACCTAAGTCACCAAGTTGCTAATACTTTCAGTGACTTTAAAGACTACTAAGAGTAGTAGGTGCATATACTGAACACTGAAGAGAGTTTGATGTAGACATTCACTGTTACTCTGTGTACACTTCTGACTTGGTAACTCCAAATGAAAGATCTCCTGAAATTAAGACCAGACATGTAAATCTTTCTCCCAGTCCAAAACCACAGCTATGCTTTATCATCTATCACTTTACCTTGTGATGAGGTATTATACTAATCCAAGAGCAGCAGCAATGAAAATATTGTTACAGTGCCAAAGTTGCAAGCCACCTCCATATCCACATCCATGATGGAGCAACTTTAATTGCTGACAGTGGTATGAAATTAAGAAACACACAAAACAGTTCTCGCTAATGCATGACAATGTAATGTGTGCTGGCCTTGATATGTATGTACTGCACTAACTACAGGCAATGCTTGTTTCTAATTGTCTTCTATCCCCTTGCCCGTCAGATCTTATAATCTTCATATTTTTAGTATCCCTATCAAAGCTAGCTCTCACATGCAGCTTTCACAGCTGATCTTGCAAACACAAGCATCAGAAATTGGCCACAAAGTTTATCAACTAACAACCAAGTGCAAGCCCTCCTTGCAATACTCATATCAAACTACTTACCTGTATCACCCCTGTGTTCCCTATGACTAAACAGCCCACAAGCAAAAATGCCTCTAAAACAAACTGGACATTTCTTTCTGTCCAAACCAACACTTAAGAAGAGTCAAACCTTGGCAGAACACCACGCACTACAGTTAAAATATTCTTGCATGGGAATCAAAATGACATGTTTATGCAGAATCATTACACAGAGAACTCTTTAAAATGCTCTTGGCCAAGGTCCAGTTTATGTCATTAAATGTCATTGAGCCATATAAAGAAGTTCAACACCTTGTGGTTGTGACATGGTGTTTACTCACTGAGCTGTTCTTCTTGATGAGGCAAAATATGTTGCTAAGGATACGTGCACACATTATAAGGTCTTTCTGTTCTTGTAAATGCATGTGGAGATGATGTAAAACTACTGGAAGAAGAATGTATCGAGAATCTGGAAAAAATGAAATATTTTGTGAGTAGCAGTTTCTCATAGAATCATTTCATTTTAATACAGACATAAAGTGTGTCTTCAGTCCAAAACAGTATTTCTGATAAGCAGAAGCTTTTACCAACATTTTTTATAAGCAGACTCTTTTACTTCATTATCACAATATCCTAAAGCAAATATTGGAAGAATAAAAAATATGCTGAAAGTCAGTATGTCATGTTGTGGATGGAGAAAACCTCCACTGTGTAGAATATACTATAAATAACAGAAAATTCTAAGTATTTATTGAATATTGTGAAAATATGTTCCTTGTCATGTGACAGGATCCCTTTGCAAGTAAGGTCACAACAGACTTCGTCTTGAACTTCTGTTGCTCTACAAATGAGTGCTACTTTGCAGACAAGCAGTACTTTCATATTTCTTTCAGGATTTTCACTTTTCCAGATTCCTCCCGCCTACTGAGTACGAACAATTTAGACTACATAAAATTACTTGCCTTTCCTCTATTTCATTTTCTAAACACAGCTCTTTGGTGCTATTTTCAGTCTTGAATTATCTCAATATTATGCAATAACTTCATTAACATGCTACTTTTTCTTATTCCTTTTTCTTATCATTAAAGACAACGTTAAATGGGAAGAGCCCTAATACTTACACTTATGGTAACATATTAAGCACCTATTTACAAGTTGATAAATGGAATGGGTGTTACCATGTTTTCATTTTGTTGTCTTTAGCTCTTTACCATAATTGAGAAATGATGTTCTCATAGAAATGTACTTGAATAATTTCCCCTATTAAAATTTTTAATGATTATATGCTACATTATCTAAATACATTCATCTTCTCAATTCCTTTGTTCATTAATGTAGTTACTTCCTAAGAATTGAGTTTATGTAGCTAGAAATTTATTCCTTTAAAATCATCTTACCAACCGGGTACTGTTCATGGATCAGGCTTTCTATGAACAATTTTTCCCCTCAAGTACTTCCTCTATTTTTTCCACAAGCGAGAAAAAGATTTGTTCTCAGATTTTATTTGTTGCACGATTTTGTCACTCATTAAAATATAGCACTAATTTTGTTTTTCTCTATTATTTCATTCTTTTTGTTGTCTAGTTATCTGTATAACACAAGACAAACCATATGGACAACTTGATTTTTGTACACTATTAAAGTATATTCTTTTTTTGGGGGGAAAAAAAAAAAAGCTTCCCTGCTCTGTTTAAATGGGTGTTTCATGCTAATTAGTGTTCAAGGCCAGGTTGGATGGGGCTTTGAGCAACATGGTCTAGTGGAAGGTGTCCCTGCCCATGGCAGGGGTGTTGGAACCAGACTTAAAGGTCCCTTCCAACCCAAACCATTCTATGATTCTATTATTTATTCAGGTGTTCCACTATATCTTCCTACTGAAGAAAAATATAAATAATGACTGTATGGCAATAGGTAAAAGGCCATCAATGAATCTAAAACCAGTGGTACTGAAATTGAAAGCTGGGAAACAATAACCTATATCCAGTGACTGCTTAATTCTGCAAGTGCCTCAGTAGGTTTTCATCAGCACTGGCCTAAGAGTTCGTATCTGCCTGCAACACTGCAGAAACATCTCAACCAAACCAACATGGCATTTTCTTTTTCTCTACCTAAAAAACAGAAGCTCAACAAAGTTTCGTCTCAGGTAGTCGGTGATGTCAAGTATGCATGACTGCCACTGACCCACTCACAGCAAGACCTAAAGGATCAAAAGGAAATCAGGCAGGAAGATGGCTAATGTGCAGATTTATGGTTAGGGAAGTACCAGCTTCTGACTCCCACTGCTAAATCTGCTTACTGATTACTGATAGAAAAAAGAACAGAGCTAATGCCTTCAGATGAAGTGAAAACACAGGACTCTCCATTCCTACAAAGAAGACCTAACTTACTGATTACAGGAGATGGCTCCTTTTCCCTGCTATCTGTTGGGCCTTACACATATTGAATTCTTCATTATCTGGTAATCCATCTTCAAGAGAAGAGATGAAGGGTTCACGATGTAAACCAGCCTATGGCTCTGCAGTTGTGGTACTGTGTTGCTGGCAAGTGACAGGAAGCTAAATCCAGGCTGACAGAGCACTGGACCTGGTCTTCCATTCCCAGGCAAATGCTCAAATCACTATTCAACTCCACAACTGTCACAGAGAAGCTATAGTAGTTCATTCACACATTACTGGTGTGAGCCTTATCCTTTGAGCCATAGGTCCTCTGACGATAGGTCCTCTCTTGCAGCTAAAAGTCAAATCCCTCAGGCCAGAAGGTGAGGAGAAAGCAGCAGCCCTGAGCCAAGATATTTATTCCTTGGTTAACTCTAGACAGAACACAGAGGGCTTGGTACCTTTTCGGAGGTGACCACTAATCTGTGCACTGCTTACATGTAAGTGCGGCATCATGAACTCTATTTTGAAGTCCAGAGAATCTACATGTAGCAACACTTGACTTGTAAACAGCCAACTCTTACATATGATATGGCCTGAACTACCTTAGGCAAAACAGAGCGTCCTTATTCAACTGTTTCAAATATCTCGTTTTTGCAAAAGCTCCACAAAATGATCAGGAACTTTGTTTCACCAAGACCAAATAGATTAGCAAAAAGCATCTTATAATTACTTGCAACTATACATGGGAGGGAAGACTGTCAGTTACTGAATTAACCACCACACATAAAACAGCTTTAGATATGTTCCTTGTAAGCCCATAACCTAAATACCTCTGTCTTGACCTGTTTATGTGGAGGGAGGTAGTGATGGTACTGAGGGGGAGAGCTGGCATATTCACCTCTGAGCCAGACCAAGGAACAATGTGAGAAAGTTTGGAGGAAGTAGTGCACATTTGTCTCAGGTTACTCTTTTTCTTAAAAATTGTCAGCTTCAATGTCAGCCACTGTATATAGAAAAATTAATGAGCACAAAGAATGGCACAATACTCGGAACTCTTAGCCATCAGTTACTGTCCTACTTTTTCTTCTGTGCAGGAAGCCAAACTAGCTGACTGTTTAAAATGCTAATACTTGCCCTTTACAAATACTATACAGAAACAGAGGAAAAAATAATGACATAGAGCTTTTCAAGTAATTTTGGCATAATTAGAGAGACACTACTCTGGGCAATCCTTGTGACTTTCCTATGCAAGCTACATTAACGTTTAATATTTAACCCACAGCACAACTTTGCCCCTTGCTTTCCAGTTAGTGGTAAAGCACCTGCACAGACACACAAAACTTTCTTTATTCTAGTGTATTTTAAAGATTAAAGAAAGATTATATTCCTTTAAATTACTATATCTGAAGAGATGGTCAAAACTCCAGACTCTTTTGAAGAAAAATTAGTGTGATTGAACATTTTAAACAAATAAAGAGCATTGTCCTTGAACAGTGAGAAGCAAGGAAGTTGCTCTTGGTTTTGATAGTTTTACTTGAACTTGCTCACTTTAAATCTCCTAGTCTGGAAGAACCACTGGACTTGAGGGTGGTAAGAGAAGAAAATGTTTAAGGCCAAGCAAACAGTTATCACCCCAGTTTCAAAACCAAACATATATGCCTGCTCTGTAATTGCATAGACATGTCACTGTTCTAAGAACACTCAGTTTCAAAACTTCTCTGAAGAAGTGTTTTCAGTTTAAAGAAAAAATTTGCCTGTGGGGCAGAAGAAAAACACAGGTATGGCTGAGAAAGACCTCCCTTGGCATAAAAAAGAGCCACAGATGCAAAGCATCCTGCACAAAGCTTTTGCAGAATATTTTTTGCTCTCCATTATAGAGGTACTAATAAAGGCTGAATTTTTGCATGCAATATACAGACATCCATCCCTCCACAGCTGTGCACAGAAGCACACATACACAAACAACTCCCAAGAATAGTATATTGACATGGAAGACAAATTAAGAAATACTAATTAACCTGAAAAAGATCCTGAAGAGCTTGAAAGCAGTACTATGGATCAATGTGTAAAACCTTTATATTTGAACAAAATTGGATATTTTTTTTCAAATCTGTGTTTAATATGTAAAGTTTCATGCATTTTAAGTAAATTTAATTAAGGGTTTGTATCAACAATTTCAATAATGATAGGCTTTTTGTATTTTTATAGCAATCAACTTGCAGTGATTACTGAGATATCTTACAAGTCTCATGACAGAGAAGTTTTGAGTCTCTTGAAACAAATGATGGAATAAGAGGGAAGTCATAATATCTAACTTCTAGAACCAAATCTCCATATCAGTTAACGGTATCTTTTCCTGAACTTGCTAGCAACTTTTTTTTCATTGTCATAGGAAGTCTAATATGTAACAACATACTTTCTGTGAGACAGTTCAAAGTTATTAAATTATTTTTACCTATTGTGTCAGATATTAATCTCTGAATGACTATGGAAACAGTTTCCTACACACACATTCTCCTGTGATACACAGGATGCAATTCTTAGATGAACTCATTGACAAAGGTAGACTGAGGAAAGCAGTCAATCTCAGAATAAAACCAAATAGATACTTATCAATTTTCTAATCTAGAAATAGGGAGTATCAGTGTAAAATAAGGAAAACAATAAAAACAGATAAGGAATGCTATAGATGAAATCAATACATAAAACTTTACATATGAAATAAAACAAAGACACAAAGATGTCTTTAACATGTAAACTCGAAATTTTTCCTAGATTGATAACATATATCGTATACAGATATTGTATATCATATGATATCTATAGCGTAAATGATTTGAGAATTAAACCCCTCCTTTATTTGTTTTCAACAGTTTGCCTCACTAAAAGGAAAAGTCCTACCCACCTACTCTTGCACAGAGGTCCAAATCCTCTTATTTTGGGAAGACACAAAGTTTCTTGCCTTGTAAGAACATTCTTCATGCGGTAAAGAGCTGCACCACAGCTTACAACTGGGCTAAGATACAGGCTTTATCAATATGGGATTTTCTTTTTTTAGGACTCTACCTACCAATATAATCTCTCTCCTGGTAATTGGCATGTTTGATCAGTGGTGAATCCAAGAAAACTCATCCCCTCTGGAGGATGAAACTTAGATGTTCACACACCTCACATTTTCATAGCTATTGAATTTGCAAGCTCAAAGTAGTGCCCCTAGAGCAAAAAAAAAAAAAATTAATGTTCTGCTAATTCCTGTTTAACCATATCAAGAAGGACATGGTTCAAGATGTGTTTCTCTGTTATTGGCCTTAACTCTTCCCAGCAAAACAGATTTAACTCTTCCCCAAAGCAAGCTATAATAATATTTAATGCAAAAAAAAACCCAACAAACAAGAGTGTTAGACTACTGGTGTATTGGAAATGACAAAGGTAGAAAATGTTCTGGGCACAGGCATACGTAGGTCATCAGTTTGGCCATTCTACAGTATCAACAGGGATGTGTCCAAAGAGTTACACCCAAAATACCAGGAGACTAGAAGAAAGACTAAGAGGAAAAAAAATACTGCTAGTCTTTATCAGCAGGAAAACTGTCATCTGTTTATTTTTAGACACCCAATGTCATGTTCTACAAAGATGCAGAAGCAAGTACGGAAAAACAGAAATAAAGTAAGGGCTTAACACTCACTAACTTTTCACAAGAGCTAAGCAGATAATTGACACCTTTTAATGTGTCTGTAGTTGTTAACTATCGGAAAAGCTGAAGTTTAAAGTCACTGAAATAGAAAAAAGTTCTAAGTATGCCATACCAAAGCCTCAGTACAGATCCATTTCAAGCATACTATCCACACATGATCAGGAAATATATCATATAAACTGCAGTCTCTAGAGAAGCAGGCAGAGACCAGATGCATCAAACACATCTGAAATTGTACTAGACATCTGTGCTCAGGCATGTTAAATCAACCCCTGCCTGTCTGATCTCAGCAGAAGGTGTGTTCTCAACAACATACCAAATATATCTCCCAATTTTAGTGACACCATAGCTTTAGCATCAGTTGATTTCTGCAGCAGTGGGAGCTAACGGGTTAGTTGTTCAGGCCCTTGCAGCACAAAATATGTAGAAGTCCCATGCTGAATTACTCTCACTTGTTTCCAAGCAAGCTTTAGATTACAGAAAATGTTATCTAAGAAGTGCCCTCCTCATTTTCAGATGTTTGAATAAATAGTTATTTCCTGCTTTCCATCTAGTTCCAATACGTTAGCTAGCACTGCAGCTTGCAGCATTCATCATCTTCATCTGGGAGACAGAAATCAATTATTTTCACAGCAGCAAGCCTCAACTTGTACAGTTTACTCTGCACATTAGCATAGTCTAGTGCAATATTTATTTTTCCAAGAGGATTTTAAAAGGACTTCCTTCTAGGGAATGACTATGGGGAAGTCTACTTATATTTTTATATTTTAAAGAGACAAAACATTATGGGCAAAGAGATCAAGATGCTGATCTCCACAAGACCCTTCAACTTAACGATGACTGAAATTGTACTGTACAAGTGTTTGTCTGAGCTTCCTATCATGGACATTGGGAGCTTATATTACTGCCTGATGTCTTTTACATCTGTTTCCCTGTGGTTTAAGAAATTTATATTCTATTTGTGTATAACCTGCACTCCAAGTAAAATTTAACATGTAATTTTCATTGTTTTTATAGCCAAACCAACTCATACGACTTCTTAAAAATAAAACTGGATTTGAATAAAAAATTCAAATTAAGAAAAGGAAGCAAACAAAAAATGTTGTCATATAGCTAGAAGTAGATTTTCAGTTCCAAGGAAGTCCCCAAGAGTCCCTTACACAGCATTAAATAACTTTCTTTAATTACATTAATTCATTTGGATCTTCTGCTTAGACTGACCTAAATGAGAAAATGGGAGGAACATGAAAATTATGCTACCCCGTCACTAAGTGGTTTGGGAAATGAAAAACCCCTGTTGGAGAGTCCTTAGGATTGCTCCATTAATATGTCATCATCTACCCAGAGTATCAAAGGTCTGATTAATCAGCTGTAGGGAGAGCTACCTGTTCTGGAAGGGACCGGAGAGCTACTTGTTCTGGAGGCTCACAAGGGAAAGGGTAAGATGTTTTCCCAACCAGAATGAAACAAAGTAACCAGGATCTGATACTCCTTAACCCATTTCTTTGAGCTGGATCACTCAAAGCATTAAAAAGAAAAGTTCTAAGATCTCTTCCTGTATTTTGCATAATCTCAAAATATTTCTGCATATCCTGGTGATTTTGCAAAGCCCTCATCATTGCAATGTGTTTATCTTAAATGCCTTAAAGGGTCAAAGCTTCTACTGAACTCCATTAGCCAATACCCAAACAGCTCTCAAGAGGGCTTTTGGTGAGTAAATTAACATTTAGTAGAATTCTTTAAATCTACTCTATTTTAATTCTTCTATTCCAAAATTAGTTCCTCTCAAATCTAATATTTGGTCACTTCTAGGGGTTTCTCTTGGAATGGAAAAAAATAATATTTCACCACCATACAGCAGTTTTTTCTTCCGCAGGGCAGATAACTATTCTGTTACATATTTCATGCACCATGTATCACTCGCATTTGTGTAGCCTTTTTATGCTACATTAAGAAATGGGGGATTGAAAGTGCTGAACTAGCAAGAGTTAAACAAATAAGACCTAATGGATAAATGACAATCTGTTCGCTGAACTGCTCCCAAAGGAGGAAAAAAAAAAAAAATCAATTTAGTTTTTTTCCGTTATAGTTACTTAAAAAGTATAAGGCAAACTTCCTTCACAGGCATTTCCCAGGAGTATATCAAAACAAAATTGTATTTTAAGAGTCTTTGTCTCTAAAAAACAAACCACTAAATTTAACTGACTGTATTCTTGTAAATGAGCAGCGTTTCAAGAATGATTCTTTAGGAAGCACTACTCTGAGCAATGCTATTCCCTTCAATACCTGCTGGCCCGTATACTGAGCACACAATCTCAGTTCCTTATCTGCAGGCAGCCCAGGGTAACCTTACCTGGGTTAGTGTACAGGTGACTCTCGACAGTTTTCCCAATACTCTGCAATTTAACAGCTTGAAGGGACTCATCACCATGCATGACTGTTGGCAAGCTGCCCAGAGCATCATGAACCAAATTTGCCACTTCTCTTACATCAAAGAGCTTCAAAAGTTCAGAGTACACCGATGGGAATGAGCTGAGAAACACAGCCTAGAGGAAAAGGGCAAAAATGTACAGTCAGATATTGCAGTATATTTTGACATTTATAGAATTTAAATAACCATACAAATTTTAGTAACTGTAGAAAAATGGCTGGTTTTACATTTCAATGATAGTTAGTAGCTTCCTCACGCTCATTAACGGTCTTACACTTGTGACTGTTTTCCTGTAAGCATTGTCTAATGACTGTTCATTTCTCCCAGGTCAAAGTGAAAGTAAAAAGTTCAACTTGGAACAAAAATATTTATACTTTACAGATACGTGAGAGCAAATTTTTAAAAGGATAATAGAAGCTAGCTGATAGCAGAACAAAAATATTTGAGTGGAGTTGGTTTGCTCTGGTTTAAGATAAGTTTAATGTAACAGCCTCCATATTGTCCTTTTTTCAAATAATGAGAGTTTTCATCTTGGAGTGAGACAGCACTGGAAGTCTGAGTTCACTTCAATAATCCTAAAAAAGGGTTAGAAATTCATTGGTGAGTAAAATGAATACAGAAACGAAACACTGGGAAGAAAGGAGGGCAGTGCCAGAGAAAGAAAGCTAGAATTGACATTCCCTTCTTCCTCTCCAAATCCTGCTGCTTGAGAAAAGCTACTCGCACCTTCTTCGAAATGCTGTCAGAACAGATGACATACAAGGTTAAAGACACTGAAGAAGAATTCCAAATGTGGTTGCTTATATGATTTTGCTATTATCTTTTCACTCCATCTGCTTACATTATATGGGATGGAAGAAGCACCTCTCTACTCCGTTCTCTCCAATTTGCTGCTTTCTTGGAAGAACAATATTCTGCAGATCTTAAGAAATTAGTCATTCTTAACAGGTCTTAAACACCCTTGGTAACAGAAACAGGGGAAAAGAGTGGTATATCTATGAGCTGTAGAAGTTAGTAAATCTATAGCACTTAATGTAGAGAGCTCTCTCCTGTGTGTTTTGCCTCTGTGCTTTAGCACTAGTCAATTTCATTAGTATCAGTTGAAATAAACATACCAGCTGAGTACTAAAACATACACTTCATCAAGACTTTAAAGTTTCCTGTAAAGCATGAAAACTCTGATAGTCTTTTGTATGGCTCAAATTCTTCATTTCCAATGAAGTTAAACTAAGCTGTAAAATGCCCAAAACAAAGAAATGACTTTATTTGTATCCAGCAATATAAGTACTACAATTATAATTCAGAAGTAATTATTAGATTTAGGATTATCTATGCTAGAGCACATTTAGAAGCTTCTGGTATGAAGATTTCACACTATAGGACAAAAGGTATGAGGATGAGTTGAAAACGTCATTTTGCTCTAGCAAAATCACATTTTCTTTCCTGGGAATATAGGTAAGCACATGCATACGTTTTCTATATTGGACATGGAAAGTCCATCCAATAAGCATGGCACAGTTGAAAACTTACTTGTAGCTGGGATAAAGCACTAGCTCCTTTGCTCTCTTGGGAAAGGAAGAAGCGTACTGACATAAGAAGCTCTTGAATACAGCAGCGAAATTCCTCCTCATTTTGTCCACCAGTGGCAATAGAGAATAACCTTCGAGACTGAACTATATATTTAAAGATATATTCCTGTGCCTAAAAATGTCAAAATTGGAGATAAGTCATAAAGAAGAACCAGCTCATCTTTAAATAGAACACACACAATGATTGAATCATTCAGATAATGACTAGGGCCTAAACAGGACAGCATATTATTTAATTTTGGCTAATCTTTCTATTGAAACACTAACATTTCAAAAGCGCAGTGTCAGAAATGTTCTTCCTGTGCCTTTCATAATCTTTACAAACCAGGGAACTACAAAATCTCAGCACTGCTCCTCCACCCCCCTCAATCCCTTGCATGTCTTTGGCTACAGAAACACCTTCTGCATAAGCATGCAAAGCCAATATAAGAGATAGTCTCAAATTTTGAATTTCTGTCTGTTAAAAGTTGTTTCTTAACAGCTTAAATTAAGTTGCAAAAATATTGGAATATAAATTAGAAATAAAGCCCTTTCTTATTAGTGAGACACTTAACAGCAGAATAGGAAAGCACAGAAGGGCACTATGTTGATATTTTATTCCCAGACTGTAGCACCCGCCCCAAACGGGATTATTGTGTTGTACAACTCAGCCTGACTCCACACTGTGCACTGTTGATGGTACAAAATGGGGCAACAAGAGCAGCAAACCCCATCATTTTCAGTAGAATTCTCCAGCATCAGGATTGAAACATTGAGTCAGCATGCATGTCTGCCATTTACATGCAGTTATGTGACAGATGTTAATACCACCAATGTAATCTATATTTGATTACTCATGTATACTCTCATTCAGTAAGGAACATAGACCTCCATAGCCTAGTGGTAGTAAGCCCCAATTAATCACCTTACCGACAAAAGAGAACATGGAATAAACTGGCTGCACTGAATAAAGTCTGCAGCTCCCTAGAATTAGTACTACCATTCCACCATTTATACAACTCCTAAATTAAACCTCTTGGTACTATATGAATATAGCAATCAAATATAAAGTTGCCTTTGAGGATTTTTATTACCTTTAGTACTTCCTGTATGTGCTCGTGCAGCTCCACTTCAGTGACGCGATCAATATGCCACTTTAGTACTTTTATAAGATCTCTAGAATAGCATACCAGAAAGTATTATAACACAGAAATAGGAGAAGGGCTAGCTTTGCACACAGAATGTAAACCAATAGCTGTCATATGAGAAACACTGACTAAATAAAAGATATGTGACTGGATTTCACTAATCACTACAGGTCCAATATTACATATACACTTAGCTTTCAGTCTGCTGAAAGCCACCTAGTAGATCTCTGATGAACAGGAAACAATACCAGCATTACATACACAGTAGAATGATTTTGACAGGGACACACAAGCTCAGTTAAGCCAGAAGAGTGCCTATCAGCACGGAATAGCAGGGCTGGCTTTAATGAAAGTCTAGTTAGCAAAAAATACAGAGAGAACAGCAAAGTGATACTTAGTAGTGCACTGCTCTTCATAGACAGTAAACACAGCTGCAGCTTGATGATGTTAAAACTCCTATGTTTTTCAAAGTAATTCAAGTAAAAAAGTCCACTAAAGAAAAAAGTTTAAAAATTAAGCCAGTGTTAGAGCATCAGCAAGTAACCTCTCTTTTAATGGCCAAGTCTGGGCATTCATATGTTCATTAATATATTCATATATGCATTGCATTTTATTTCTAATGTAACCTGAAGATTGATTCTGCTTAGTTTACCAATAACTGTTAGTATTTGAATCAAATAGAAAAGGTATAGACTTCACCTGTATGCAAGTGCTCCTGCAAAATGACTTTCAATGTAAGTGTCCATTACTGGCTTAAAGTGGTGAAACTTGCTGTCCTGCAGCAAATTTATTATATGAACCTAAATTCAAGGGAAAAAGGAAAAAAAAAAAAAGCTTATTTTTTCCTACTTCTTCCTTAAATAGTATTAAGCATCACCACAAAACAAAACTTACCAAACAATCAAATACTTTTGATCCATATTTTTGAGAGTTTTCATCTAAAATCCCAAATAAAGTGTCTAGTGTATCTTGAAGAAACTGGAGAGAATAAGAGGCAGTTTGTTATTAAATAGGTATTTTTGTGACATCCCTCATATTACCTAAAAGGACAGAAAGCTATATACCTTCACTATTTCTGAACCATCAATTTCTTTCAATTTTGAGAGGCAACCTGCAATTTTGTCTGGGTGGGTTCTCCATTTCAGAAGGTCAAGCATATCTCCTGCAAAAACAAAATGCAAGATTAGAAGTTGGAAGCAAAGCAGCATTTCAGATTTTAAATTCTGCTATTACAGTCCACTCAGTAAAACTTGGCATCATTAAAACAAAACATCTCAAGACTTACTATAATATGATCTCCCTAACAACAAGTTTTCATTCCATCACTTAATTGCTCCACCAATAGAAACGGAAGAAGACGGCACTGTGTCACCAAAACCAGCCTCCTGTAGCAACTGTATCAGGCAATTTTTTTCAAATATTTGTCAACTACCATCTTAAGAAAAGTAATTATTTTACTGTTGCTTGTCCCATTGAAGTATGCCTTCTAGAGCTGTCCTCTGACAGCTAGAAATAGTCTCCTGATTGCTAGCCAGAATATATTTTGAAAACTCACATTCCCATGTATTTTTAGAGAGTGGACACAATGCCTCTAAGATCCTGCTTTATTAATAAGCAACACAATTTCTTCCAGAAAATAAACACTTCTGAGCTAAAACATACCTGAGTGTCTTCGCAATTCCTCCAGTTTTAATTCTTTCTCCTTCAGCTTTCTTGACCAAAATAGTAACTACATTACAGACGAGATTACATCACTGTTTTCTATGTCTAGCTCATGTCTACTGTAAACACCTGATATATATGTTTTAGCATTTTTTTTTTTAAACCTATCATATTGGTGACACAAATAAGTCTTTCTCCTGTTTAACTCCCTGGCTACAGCAGAATCCCAACGAGTCTCCATTAGGGTATGATCTTGCCTTTGGTACCATTAGATTTGATCTAATTTCTACTCTTTCTTATTTATATCAAAGTTACCTTGCTTTGCCTGTATCACATTTTGATTTTGCCCCTCTCAATTGACAAGCCCTTTCAACTATATATTAGCAGCAAATTTCCCTAACAGGCTTACTGGTGTTTCAGGTTTTAGTGAAATAAATCCCATTCCCACCCCCTTCCACTCCTTTAAAAAAAGGGGTCAATCCCAGGCGCAATTCCTCACATCTAGTATTATTTTCCTTTCATTCAGGAATGAAATTCTTTCCTCTACTTTGCAACCTTCTAGTTCCCTTTTAGCCTTTATTTACCAGTTTTAAAGCTCTTATTCTAATCTATATCTTTTCTAATTTCCCATGCAGTGTGTTACTGAAGTCCAGATGGTTTAGATCTGTAATATTTCCTCTGAATGATAATAAAAAAAAATTTGAAAGAAAGATTAAGAAGTTTATTCTGGCATGATATGCCTTGGATAAACTCATCTTACAACACATTCCATTTAGCTACAAGTCCATTTTTTTCATTCATGATGTCTTATAAATGCTTGCATAAAATTAATTGCAGGGTGATGGCCCAGTTAACACATCTGCTTTTCCACGTGTCTGAAATATAAGTACTATCTTTATTACTCTTCAGTCATATGTTACGGCTTTCAGCTTCAGAGATGTACTAAAAAAACCTTGCTATAAGATCGGGAACTTCATGTCCCATACCATTCAATATCCTAAAATAGTTTTGCAAACTTGGCTTGGCTCTTCCACAGTTTTCACTTGATCCTGACCCTTGCTGAACTCTGACAGGTTGCTCTTATTTTTCTCCCTTCGGCTGTAGTTTTTCTGCTTACTCCTCACATTTTCCACCCGTGACTAACTCACTCAGGTCGGCAGCACTCCTTTCAAGTTGTATTCAGTAAAAGTTCCATATATTTTTGAACTGTTGAATTAAATACATCCCAAAGCTCCCTTACATTCAAATTTACTACTTCCACATTTCACTAACCAGCTTTTCAGAATTCCTCAAAGTCTGGCTGTTTGAAGCATAAAACCTTAACCATCACCCAACCTTTCCAGCAGTTTAAGCTGATCTACTGCCTAGTTTACCACTGTCCAGCACTGTCTTAGAAGGATCCAGTTCTTTGGAAATGTTCTCAGTACTTATCAAACTATGTAGCTAATAGCAAGTTTTCCTCTTGGTTCAGCAACTGTTTGGGTGCTTTCTACCACAGACTGTTTTCACATTCAAGTAACATTTGAGATATACTCATCTTTCTGTCATTTTTTTCCTAGTTTGCTTCAGGAAAGCTCCTTTCTCCCACAACAAGAAATGAAGTAATTATTTTTATCTTTAATAACATTAAATAAATCTCCACTTATACTCAAATCTTGTCCGAGTTGTAAATGGCAAATACCCTACATGCTATTCCACTAATATTTTGCTGCTTTAATTGATTTTGGTGGGCACAAATTGTTTTTATGCATTTATACTTTTTTTTTTGTTTTGCTTCACACTGTACAAGTATGGAACAGTTCGGATTAAAACAGATCCTTGAGTTACACTAAGAGTGCTGAAGGGTCCCACAGGTGCATCAAAGACATCCTAAAGATCAAGGACAAATGATAGGTCTTATTATTCCTTTTGTCAGGAATTGTCAAGAAACAGGCATTACAAATCCAGTGAACTGCATTTGTCTTTTGGATAATTAGACTTCTAGACTTCGTTCTGTTTAAGCCTCAACTTAAGCTGAGGAGTAGCGAGACTAGCGGAATCTGTCAGTTCATAGGAGGAAAAACACTTCTTTACAGGTTTGCTGGAGGAACTTGGTGGAAGATAGTTGACATTAAATATTAGGGATTTGCTGAGGGATTAAAAAAGAAGGAGAAAGCAAATGCAAGACACTCACTTCAAAGCACTGATTTCAAGGGAAATGCTAAGGAGGAAAGACATTGCTGAGATAACATTTGCCAATAGCCCAAGCATAAATGACACTAGTAGAAAATCTGACATATGAATCACAATGGGCAGGGATACCAATGTGTCATGTATTAAGAGAAATGAGAATATTAAATTGTCCCCAAAAATAGACCCACTAGGGAAACATAATTTTGGAAAAGGGAAGAAGTCAACACTGCTCATAAATTTTGCTGAAGAAGAAAAACATTTCCAATGCCTTCTCTTAATTATGATCAGATCTGTACATTTAAAATAGGCTACAACTGACTTACCATTCCTACCAAATAAAACACTTCTCTTCTCAAAGTCGGTAATTTAAATCCAAAGTGCTAGGTTTAATAAAAGGTTTAGAACCATGTGTGTAAAGAAGTGGTTTGGATGATCTTTCCACCTCTCTCCTATAAACCCTGAGATATCAGAAATTGGCCTAGTGTAGCACTACTGCACTTCAAAAGCAGAAAGCTGAATTCCAGAACTGGCAGTCTGCATTCCTCTTCCAACGGGCCGCTTCTGTGGTTTCCAACACTCCCTCCAAACTGGGGTCCCTCTGGAAAGCTGCCCCCTGTTACTTTTGTTTTATTAATCACCAGTCTGGCTTTACAAAAAATGCAAATAGATGGATTACACCTCTGCCTTGCAATAGACATGTTGTATGGTCTGCTGCTCTGCTGCTGAACAGCTGCTAACTGCATCTGTGCCAATTCGTGCTGAGAAATGAGTGCGTACCAAGTTGCTAAAATATTCTGACCTGGTAGATGGATCCTGAGTCTCTGGTAGGCAGAGATCCGTCCCATATCTCAAAAACCAAGTAAGACTGTATTGATAACTGCTCCATAGAAACATACTATGCTCTGTCTCGCTCTTTTGGGTTTTTTTAGGACAATGGAATGTAACTACCCAGCTAAGAATATAATATATAAAAGCTGGTATACTTTTTTGCTAAATGATCAACTATCCAGCATCAAAGCTAACTGGCAGACATATTAGATAAGTATGTGTTCTTATGAGATATGTTGATGAATGCACAGACTTCCCTAGCTAGGTGTCTGAAAATTGTTTGGAA
This sequence comes from Eurystomus gularis, assembly GCA_013400335.1. Taxonomy (NCBI): domain Eukaryota; kingdom Metazoa; phylum Chordata; class Aves; order Coraciiformes; family Coraciidae; genus Eurystomus; species Eurystomus gularis. The sequence continues at coordinate 260,815 of VZZY01025180.1, read as the reverse complement.
ATAATTGTAAAACCCCTCCAAAGTACTCAAAGTAAGGACATTATGGATCCCAAAAACTGGGAGTCAGCCTCCTTCCCCGAGTCCCCATAGTTTTAATATGCATGAGAGCTGATCGCATGTGGGAACAATCAATGAGTGAATGACAGCTGAGTAAACTTTCCCAGCAAGCTAGTAAAGCTGTGGCCTAACTCAGTCACACCCTTTACAAGCCCGGGTTTGGGGTCCTTCCTCACTCTGTGGCCAGACTAATAGCGTAATTTTCAATTCATTTCCAGACTGGACACTGTTGTTTGTAGATGCAGGCAGATCTCTGAGAACTTCAGAAAAATCTCCAAACTTAAAAACAGATTAAAAAATAATCAGCAATTTTCAAAAATACAAATACAAATGTTTACTAAAATAAGTAAATAAAAATAACTTTTTAGTCCTTTAGTTTTTAATAAATGTGCTACATTCTCTCACCGGGATAACTGAAGTAATGTTCACATGACCAAATATCCACATGCTTTGCTCCAGGTTCATTTTCTGAGCATGCAATTTTGGCAAATTTTTTGTTTAAAAAAATGGGGATTTGGAAACTCACCAAGATGAACTTCCCAAAGAAGATCCTTGGAGAAAATATGAGCCTGTCTATTGAAAATATTTCCACCCTCTGAAGTACTGCTGAAATAATTGTTAACTCTTTCAGAGCTGAAAAGGGGATCAATATTATTCAAATATTCTATACCCTCTTACTCAGAATATGGCTTAAAAAAAAAAAAGGAAACTTTATGCCCTATGTCACAGATCTATTTACATTAAGTACACAATAACTCCTGTACTGTAAATATAATCTATTATTATAACCCCACATAGTAGTGCAACTATTTATCAGTGAGACACTTAAACCTCAGGCAGCACTTTTACGCATGTTCAAGTACCAGTAGATTCATGTGATTTCCGAAATCATGGTCTTTAACTGAAGAAAATTTAGTCTCTGATTGCCTGTTAGTAACCTTTGGGAAAACCTTTTATTGGCTAACTTGTATTACTTTGAAGCTAATTGCTAGGAGAACACAGAATGGATGTGCACAGTGAAACAGACCAATTACTATTTGCACATAGTTCTACTTTGGACACTTGCTACTAAATGGTGAAAATTAAGATTATAATTTCAATTTTAAAAGCTGCTCTAGTTGTTGTTAAACACCCATAATAAATTTGCAAGCAATTAGCAATTTCATCATCATACATATAAGAATCATAGAATGTTAGGGGTTGGAAGGGACCTCTGGAGATCATCAAGTCCAACCCCCCTGCCAGGCAGGACCATAGAATCTAGGGCAGGTTACACAGGAATGCATCCAGACAGGTCTTGAAAGTCTCCAGAGAAGGAGACTCCACAATCTCCCTGGGGAGCCCATTCCAGTGCTCTGTAACTCTCACAGTAAAGAAGTTCCTCCTCATGTTGAGGTGGAACTTCCTGTGCTCTAGCTTGTATCCATTGCCCCTTGTCCTATCACAGGGCACAAGTGAAAAGAGGTTGCCCCTTTCTTCATGACACCCAGCCCTCATCTATTTATACACATTAATTAGATTCCCTCTCAGTCTTCTCTTCTCCAGAATAAAAAGCCTCAGGTCTCTCAACCTTTCCTCATAAGGCAGGTGTTCCTGTCCCCTTAATTAAGAAGGGTAAATACACGATCGTTCACATACAAGAGAGCTAAGCAAGATCTTAAAACTGTGACAGCTTAGAAAAAATAAAATAAAACTGTGGTTATACCAAAGAATGGTCAGAAACACATTACCAAGCAATTGCACAATATTTAGAAATTTGTGGAAGACTGTTTTAGTTACAAACTATAGTTAATATGGCAAAGAAACAAGAATCTTAAGAAATTTATACAGAGCAATGGTAAAGAGCACAAACACATGTATTTCTATCTGCTGCTCCTTATACCTAGTGTGTAAGATTGTTTTAAGTAGCAGTAAGTATCTGCTGGGTTAAAGGAAGAGAAGTGATACAATAAAAAAGCAGTATGTGCCTAATTAAAAACAAACTGCCACAGCCTAAAGCCTGCAATAAGTATTTCATAAAAACTCTACAACAAACAGATTAAGAGGTTTTGTAAAGCAGCTGGGTTTTGTTAGTTGATTTCAAGAGTGCTTCATTTGATTCCAGTATCATGTTAATCTAAAAAGCAGTCGTGAACTACTTAAAATCAGTGGTTTATCATGCTGCATTGGTTTCCATCTGGATATAAAAAATTATGAAGAAAACCAGTTTGTAAAATGGATAGAACATAAGCTATTTTTGAGTACATCCATGCTCGCTTGGCACAGAAAAGGCTAGTGATCACACTCATTTGAATTCATCATGTTTTAAATAATCAACACATCCTACCATTTTGTGTGAGTTTAGTGGAGCAGAGAAAGGACGTAATCCAGAAGGACTCTTTAGTGGTTTTTACTGCTTGGCTGTTGTTTCCTAGGAAAATTCCCTTTGAAAAGGGGAGTTTGAGGTAGCGACCAGAATCCTGAAGGTTTGTGTTTTCTTCACACTGTGAAAACAAACCATTAAAATAACTGTACTGCATAAAAACAAAGGATCAAATCCCTAAATTATATGAATTATTATTGCTTCTCTGCCAGAAATTGAAGAATTTTCAATATGCCCATTGCAAATTTTGTTTTGGATCACAGCTTCATATCTGACATTGAAGTCTAACAAATTTGCAAAGGTTATGTTGAATGAATAGCTACAGATTTTGATGTTAAAATCTAAAATTTATCTGGGAGCATATCAAGTCTTCTGAACAAATAGATAATTGTTAATCGTGGAAACAAAAATTCCACAAAACTGAAATATCTAAGAAGATCTGCATCAATGAGCTTACTTGATTTTCCAACTTCAGGAATTCAGTAAAAGGGTATCATGGGGTACACTTGGTGTGTTTAATTGAACTTACCTTTGTGAAATCCATTATAAATAAAATGTAATACGAGACTTAGTGAAACTAAGGCACTGAAACACATACCTGATTCAACTGCAGTTTGTAACAAGAATCATAATATTAAACAAACAATCATTAATGGGCATTTTAATGGTGACAAGATTTTCACTCATTTGATAATGAATACAGACTTTCTCAATTTAATGTTTCTGGGCATTTAAAGTATGTTCCAGAGGAATCATTACAGCTAAGGATTAGTAATCCAAATTACCTTGTGTACAATGAGTTCATGGGTGCCATCTGGCAGAGTTCTCCCATTTTCCTGCATCAGGGGCACGAAAGAAAAGCCAAACAACTTCTTCTCACCCTTTTCTTTTGCTGAAATACATACATAAATAACAGCACTTAATATTATACATTCTAGGTGAAACAAATGGATATAATACAACATAAGAAAGTATACTAGAAGCTATTTGCAGTTAGTCAGACTATCTTAAATTTCTTTTCAGGTTTGCACATTATGTCCTGTAATGGTTTCTTTTATCTCTCTGTAAATAAGAAAGCAGCATTCTGGAATGATTTGGTATTTGTTAACAGCAAATAATGGAAGACAGCAAATATGTAGCCTTAGCAATATACAGACTGCCAGGAAATCCAAGCGAATGTGACCTAGCCAGTCCAACATGAAGAGAAAAGAATTTTTTTGGTGACAATTATCCCCTATAGTAGCTTCTACCTACTGGTCTCCATTTAGGTCAGTCTCAGGCTACACTGCACTCCTATTTTCAAAAAAGGCATCTGCCTCTCTAGATATGACTGAAGATGTCACTGTTCCTTACATGAATGTTAGATAGCAGATGACACTTTCAAACTTGTATACCTAAGCTCAAATTCCAAATCTCATCCATCACCTAAATATAAAGCAGACCACAAAATACTGATAGCAGACTTTACTTAAGCCAATGAGTGCAGATGCTGAACGCTTTTGAAACTCAATTTTTCATGAAATGTATATATATATATGACTTTCAAGTCCGAGTTTAGCACAGTTGGGTGGTTCAGACAGTCATAAAAAAAAAATCAAACTTATACACCATAGGAAAGATTGTGCAAAAGTATATAATCTGTTTGAAATATACCACTGACCTTTTCTTTCATTATTTCATAGCTTATAAAAGAAATGAATGCAAATTTCTTTCTATATTACCTGCTCCACACATTTTGAAGTTTACATACCCAAAATGTAAATATACTATCATTTACTGTGTGTGTGTCACTTTCCACAAAGGCAATCTAAATAATCAAATCTTGCTAGAACTACATCGCCAAAAAGAGCCAAACAACAGCAGTAGTTTAAAAGATGTACAATTTTATCCCCCTTTCTCTACAAGCTTGACAACAGTCAGCACCATAGCTATGAAACCTATCTTGCATATATTGGTATGCAGAACATGGATGCAGACCTCAATTTTTACCTCAAAATAATCTCTAAAATTGTTTGGAATGTTTAGAAAATGTTGGAATTTTATTTTATAAGTGAAAAAAAAAAAGCAATACAAAAGTCATCTTAACTGACCATGACATATCAATGTATGCTACGTATGTTTCCCGACGGCTGGATTGTTAAACACGTACTGAGGAACAGGTATAATTTTGGATAATTCACCAGGATAATGTTTGGACAGTTTGCATTCACCACAAATGCAAATTCTTAATTTGCATTTTGATATTACCTGAACTTCTGTTTATATTTGCAGCTGCAATGCTGTCTATTTCTATTTAATAACACCAGACTAGTTTCTCCTGGCATTTAGACTTTACTGAAGCACTGAGGTCACCAAGTAGAGCTACAAGCCTGAGAAGCTGTGTCATAAAAGCATTACAGAGAATGTTCATGCAGCTGTCTTTTTCCTGAGGTATTATGGAAACTCATGTGCTGACTGCAGCTGGAACGGAGAGGACAAGCAGAAGTCATGAACAGCGCTTACTGGAACAGTGCCGGAATTCACAGCGGATGTGTGCTCCTCTGAATTTATCCACAGGAATAGGAAGTTTCAGCAGCTCAGCCCATCTGGGACCATTGTTATGATAAAGCACAAAGGAATGGTACTCGCTGGCTGGTGGCTCTCCAGAGCCAAATGAGATAAAATCCTAATGAAGAAAAAAAATGATTAAAGATTTAAGGATAGATTAGTTCACTGGTAAGATGTCACCAAGGACTGCTCTTCCAAGAAGACTATTTAATATTTACATTTGTATCATAAACACCACGTGGTACAATGCTCAGTATCTTAAAACCCACAAAAATAGTAGCAGTTTATTAATATTTGCTGCTTGGAAAAAATGGCAAGAATCACCAACACTGATGAGAACCAAAGTGTTATTACAGGGGGAACTAGGTGATCAGAAAGGCTTAAGCAACAAATATGATGTGGAATCCCATGACACAGCATGGTCTGTTCCAGTGTTATGCCCAAGCAACAAATAAGAATGTAACTGTGACAAGAACTGCCCAGGTTTAAGATCTTTAGCCCTTAGAAACAAGCCTGTAACCCTGCTGTTATCAGTGACATGTCTCCACATGAAAAGAAAAAAAGAAAAGAACTCTGGATTCCCTGATTAGGAAGAAGCAAAGTGTTGGTTGTATTTGCAACACCCATGATGGTGTCTCCATAGAAAAGTAGACAAAAGGATTTGTCTAAATCCTGGATTTTGGTTACCTATTTAACCCTCTGTGGAAAAATACGCTGTAGCTTTCCTCCTCAGCAATTATAAGAGATCACCTTTGCATCACAATATCCTCTTTTTAAAAGTGTATATATGCATAAAAAAGAAATCTATAGACACACATCTATGTATATACATATATATGTATATATATAAAACTACATACACTGCATGCCATGTATTTATATGCACAATCGTACTCCACACGTACACACATACAATTTGCACCAGACTATGTGTCAGCCTTTCTTCATTTTGTCACCTCACAGACCTCAAGATCATGCAGAATGTGTGAAAAAGTACTTTCAAATAAAACAGAAAAAAAAAAGATGCTAAATATGTATTAAAAAGGTTGAAGTTGAACAGAAATTTTTAGTTTTGTATAATTAAAATATAAAACAGTGCCTGTTTGTAAGCTATCACCAGCAGCATGAAATCAAATCTGAAGTAAAGAAGGAACATTAATTTATTCTTTACTGATACATGGTGGTGATTTTTGCATCAAAGATCTTTATTAAAATCAGACAAAAAATTGAAAATGGTCAAAACGTTCTGTGTAACATATGGAAATGAAACACAAAATTCTCCAAAATATCTCAACATTTTTCAGTATCTTAATGAAATAATCAGTTATTTGGTTGGCAGTTATAGGTGTTTATCTGAATCATGCAATTGATCACAGAAATAAAACAAACATGCATTTTATAAAGGTTTTAAGTAAAGTGGAAATACTCTGAATATCTAAAGACAGCAAAAGATAAACATGACTTTTCCAAAGTGTTTCTGTACTCTTCAAACAACGCCACAAAAGATGATTTACATTGGAAAGAGTGTATCAAAACTAACTGCAGAAAGGAAAAATATAGAACAAAAATACCTTTAAAATTTGACCACTGCTGTCCACAACATGCATTGTCACTTCCACATTTCTGGCCACGCTTTTCCCTCCTTTTTCAAATTCTCCTCTTTCTACAGTGATATACAAATCATTCCTCATTTCACCTATAAAAAAAACCAAACCAAGCACAAAGTGTACAAAAGTCAGTTCAACTTGCTTACTTTTTGCTTTTAGTATTTTAGCAGACTTTTATCTTCTTTTCATGGAATCACACAGAATCACAGAATTGCTGTGGTTGGAAAAGACCTTTAAGATCATCATGTCCAACTGTATCTACCTCTACCAGGCCCACTTCTACACCATACCCTTGAGCACCCCATCTAGATGGCTTTAAAATATATCCAAGGATGACCAAACAAGGCATAGTATCCCACACACAATTTATCAGTATTTTCAGATTTTAAGTAATAACAATTGTTTTTATTAAACAAGAAAATCAGCAAAGCTTCATCCTTCTCAAAGCTTCCAAAGAGGCTTTTACTCATCTGTTAGCTCTTCGTGGTCTTTATAGTGGCACACTGGAACAGGTTGCCCACGGAAGTTGTGAATGCTCCATCACTGGATGTGTGCAAGACCAGGCTGGATGGGGCTTTGAGTAAACTGGTCTAGTGGGATGTGTCCCTGCCCATGACAGGAGGGGTTGGAACTACATGATCTTTAAGGTCCCTTCCAACCCAAACCTTTCTGTGATATGATTCTCTGATTTCTAGCTATACTGAAGCTGGTGTCTAGCTTCACCTTATTGAATTCCTCTTTTAATCTAAGTCAGTATGAATACATTTTCTTTAATTTGCAATCATTACATTTCTCTTTTTAATGTCTCCTTGAAGAACTGATTACAACTTTTCTACACTTAATGTCAAAAGAAAATGTATTTCTTTGAAGAAGCAAAAAAGAGGTTGGTGTTTTTTCCATTTGAAAGGCAGGCTTCCCAGACTGCTAGCATTCAAATCTTTCTGATCTGAAAGATCTCAACATATTACACATTTACAGAGTGTTATGAAGTTTACTAGCAGAAAGTTAGCTTAGTTTGCTTATTTTCCCCTTGTTGGAAAGGCTTCTGAGAAATAAAAACCTTCATCAGTACATTCAAACTACAAATCCAATACAGGCACTACCTAAGTCCTACATAGTACATACAAATTATTAAATACTGTTAGTGTATTTAAATAGAAATTCCCTGCACATTCATACAGTAACATGCTATTTAGTTTTATTTTAGTTTCAGTTGACACAAACCACAAAGTTTATAGTTAATGAAAGGAGGAAAGATTGGTTGACAGCTGCTGGGGGGCAGGACAGGGTGGGCAAACAGGACGGAGGGAAGAAGCAGTCCTGGTGATGACTGGATTGGCATGGTAGGGAAGCCCTTGCTCTGTTTGAAGATGTTAAATCTATTTCTAAAAAGTGTAAAGTAATCTAGGTCTGGACAAACACTACCAGAACTACTTGGAAACAAATGGACTTTCCTTCTGAAACACAGAAAAATGAAGAGCAAACAGCATCATAATTAGGATCATCTTCTAAAATTCTGATTTCTAGATTTTGTAAAAAAAGAAATTGAGAATATATGCTTTCATCTAGTGAAGTGCGAGTTTAGCATAATGGGAATATCCTGTTTTAATAAAGCAGATTTTCACTCAGCACTGGTGAAAATAAATTAAGTATGATAGTTTTGTGTATTTATGGGTGTACCACTTAGAAGTCAAACATGAAATGGATACTTGTACTGTGGGTAAAATTAATTAAAAGATATGCAACTGATAAACAATAAGAGCATCTTCAATTTCTGGCTTCATTTTAATGTGCAAGCATAATTTGACCTGCTTGAACTTTTCAGGATACTCTGATGTTTCACATTTCTTGCATTTATTTTACTTCATGCAACTCTCCGGTGATTTTTAAGTACCAGAAAAAATGATTTTGCTACAGCCTTCTAATATTTTTATAATATTATTCCACCACTGTATGCAAAATAATTAAATGATTCCTCTAAAGCACAATCTAAACCATTGCCAAATGAAATAAAAAAAATAGGTAAAAGAGTAAACCGCTGTATTATCAAACCCTCAAGAACCATGCCCACAAAAACAGGGAGGGAAATCTGCTATTTTATTACCTTATTAACAGTTATCTTCTGAAACAACTATGGACAGAGGCTAGAATACAGCTATCAGAATGAACAGAAACAAATACCAGGACGAGATGGTATTCACTTAAGAGGTTTGCGTGAAGTCAAGGATGAAAGAGCTGAATTACTGATGTGTGTGCAATCACTGAATCAACCTCTGGTTCCTGGTGGGAACCAGGTTTTAAATAAAGAAAAGGTGGTTGTTATTAAGGTAATGGACAGCAAGACTTGTAAAAAACCAAACACAAAGCGCAAACCCAAACCTTTGAACGATGTTGTGGATGTGAGAAATGTATAAGTATTCAGAGGAAGAATGGAGAAGTCGTGGAAGGAAGACCCACTAAAGGATATGAAACAGATGATCACAAGAAGCTCAGGAAATCCCTTGAGTTGAAAATAGCTAGAGGCTGGTAAAGCATCAGGGGGTAATTACTATACATGAATATATGCATGCTCAGTTCTTAATCTTCCTTAGGTGTCTGTTTACAACACTCAGCTAGATGCGGCCTTGGTCTGAATCAGGAAAACTGTTCTTATGTTTATTCATGTCACAAAACTACCCTTAGGACTACCAGGTTCTGATTATTTTCACACTGCAGTAATATTTAATTATAAAAGCCTTAGAAGGTTATGGTTACCAAAGAACACACAATATTTTGGGTCCATGCTTAGCATAGCGGGATCGGTTCTAGTTCGTGATGGCAGTTGGTCACTTCCAAGAGTTTCTCATTCAGAAAACATGACAACATAAAGTAATCAAAAAGAGAAGCTTTGTTATAGAACTGATTTTAGTTAACAACTTGTAGTTGTAGCAATTTCTCAAACTTGAATTCTACGTGCATTTGTGCTAAATTCAGTCATTAGTTTCATTTATCAGTAAGGAATTATTACCATTTTCCATGAGGTCTTCGCAGAAACATAACTAAATAACCATTTCCACCACAAATTTCATGACCTGTGCCAGATGAAACTCAGTGAAAAACATATTATTTCCTTTTTAAACAGAGTAAACTGTACGGGATTTAAATGCAAATGAAAATGACAGTGGAACAGGTTGCCCAGAGAAGCTGTGGATGCCCTATCATTGGAAGTGTTCAAGGAGAGGTTGGACATGGCTTTGAGCAACCTGATCTAGTGAAAGATGATCTTTAAAGATCAAGGTGATCTCTAAAAGTCCCTTCCAACCCAGGCCATTCTATGACTCTATGCAAAAATAAGAAAGAATTTCTGAGAGAAGCAATCAAAGCTTCACAGAAGTTTAGCAGGCTTTCAAAAATAGTGTCTGCATTTTGAGTTTTTTTTTTTTAAATCCAAACCCATTGAGTTTCACCTTTTCAATTGCTAGAAGAAATCAAATCACAGGGTAAAAAGACGCAGGAGTAGGATGCACCTTCATAAATCCTGTCCTGTTCTCCTATTATAGAACCTTTGAGGAGTTTGTAATCAGTGTCATGAGAGGATAGTTCAGATGTTTTCTGTCCTGGCCTACATCCAATTCAGGAAACTCTACTCTCTTTTCAATGTCTCAGAGCAAATCAAGACACACGGGTCACACTACTAAAAGAAAATGCCAGATTTTCACCATTATTGTGCAAGGCAAATTAAATTCAAGAGGAGACTAAGCCTCTCACGCTACATGAGGAATAACAATGCTTTATATGGAAATGAAAAGCAGAAGGGAGATAAAGGATATAAACTGGAAATTTAATAAAAAAGAATGTAAAACTATGGACTACATATGAAGGGTACAGTCTGCATGAGGCAGACAACAGCAGCTTTCTTTTCTCAAACTATATGGCACATCTGATATTTTATATTTTTTTTACAAAAATAGCAGTTTTAGTTTAAATTTGGCCTTCTGTCTGGCCCAATATCTTTCACTTTTGGTTTAAAAAAGATCACTACTTGCAACCAAAATGTAAGAAAAGCAACTATATTGAATGTGCACCATTCAGGTAAGTGTACCGGAACATTAAGAACTTAAAACCATTCTCCTGACCAATCTTTAGCACAATATTTGCATGAACATATTACGAGTAAAGGCTCATAAAATCAAGAAGTCAATGCAGTTGTAAAAATCAAGCACAAAGCCTTATCAGAAAATAGCTGACATTAAAAAGGAAAATGGATTTGGAAAATAAACTTCACTCTGAAAAAGAAAAAGGAAAGAAAATTGCAATAAAAACTTGGACAAATATATTTGGACCAAATTTTTGAAATGATTTCATTCTCAAAATATTGCTCTGGAGATATCTTAATCACTTTCACTTCATCAGTGTAGAAAATGCCATTGCTTCAATCTTCCTTAACAGAAACTCTCTCTCCAAAAATTGATACAGTCTGTGTAAAACTAAGTTAGGGCATTCTTTTGTGGCCCCCTTCCAGTAAAAACAATTCCAACTTCCCCTGCAAAGTATTAAAACATCAGCAAATTATGGAATTTATCTATATTCTTTTAACTGATCTTTTTCATGTACGGCAATTGTAATTACACATTTGATTACAAGAAGATGTGCCAATTTTCTATGGGATCTTTGCTTTAACGAGTACACCAGACAGAATTCTGACAGATTAAGTCACCCGATTTTTACTAAGAGGTGCAATTACAGCCCTACACAGCACCGAAAAGCAAAATCCTGCTGAGTCCTGAGGTAGGCTTTGGTGAGTACAAATGGTATCTTCAGCTATGACACGGTCTTATACTTGACCAAATATGAGGAAGTTACACAGAAACAAGAAAGACACATATTAAATAGCAGAGTACTCAGATTTTAATTACTGGTTGAAAACATGTCTATATAGTTCAATCTCACTCAAACATAATGAGAATTTACATAAGATGAAAAAAGCAACATACTTATTTCAGCTTATTTCCGTGCTGAGAAATACAAAGTTCCTTTCTCTAAGTCTGTTTCAATAAAAACATCCAATGCTTGTTTTCAGCATGAAGTTTGGTATAGGAATAAGCAACTGAAAACAATACAGAAAATGATGCTCAACTTTAAGGTGACAAACCTACCTCTACATTTAATGAAGTCATGTGGTATGAAAGAACTGCCCAGGGAGGTGGTGGAGTCATCATCCCTGGAGGTGTTCAAAATACGGGTAGATGTGACACTTCGAGACATAGTCTAGGGGTCAGGGAGATGTTGGACAAAGGTTGGACTAGATGATCTTAGAGATCTTTTCCCACCTGAATGATTCTATGATTCTATCTAGACAACTTAAAATCATTTCTTTCAAAAGAAAAGGCAGCTCCTTTTCCCCTGTTCAGATGAAGCATTTCCACCTCTTACTCTTGTTTTGATAATTTTCCTTCACCTTTCTGAATTCACCAGGGCTTCCAGACTGTGCAATGAACATGTGGGTATCAACATCCAGTTAGTAACACTGTTAATCAGGGTTAAACCCCATTATAAGCCATCTTTGCCTAGGACTGACATACAGTTTTCTGTGTAAGAAAAGACTATAGAATGGTGAAACATGCACACTGAGATCATTAAATTTGTTTTGTGAAGCTAAACCACCTAGGTCTCCTTAGAAGTGAAGGACACTTCTAGATACGTGAGTTATGACCTGAGTCAACAGAAGCTGGAGAAAAGCAAATTAAAGAAGCCATGTGTTGCACTCCTATGTTGTCTGAATCATTTAACTTCTTAAAAAGCTGCTTATCTTGGCAAAGCTACTTTTCAGCCACTATCCCAACAAAAAATGAGGTTAACATGTTACAACCAACCATAGGTAAGGCAGAAGGTTGTTGTACATTGGATGTGAGATGACAAATGATAAAGCTGAAAAAAAAAAAAGGCTGTTGTTGGTCCTTGTGAGTGTAGGAAGTAGTAAGCTGTCCCTTGGAAAAATGGAAGAACTGTAAGGATCAAAGAGTGTATCTAAGCAAGCTCTTTGTTCTTACTTCAGACAATGCAATGTGTTGAAAAAGGGTATCAGTATATTCTGTCCTAATTACAGATGGGACCCATTAACCCAGAGCTTTGGTGCTACTTAGTTTGCACCCTATTATTTAACCTATTTCGCTAATCAAAACCAGATATTTAAATATTAAAAGCTACAGACTGAAGCACTTCTACTAGAGCTTCTACCATGAAGTATAGCTAGAGCTATAACTTCCTGTGCAGCACAAGTGTTTAGCGTACATTCTGCAGGGACAGTTACTCTGGTATGTGAATTTAATTGTATCTGAAAGGTGCTAAATTGAAATGTCTGAGTTGCTAAATCAGAATGTATACAGCACAGCATTGGCAGTACCCGCCTCTTCCTATGGTCCTGCCGATGCATTTCAGCTTTGACCTGGCAAAAATATCTTGAAAGCACTATTTATAGGCTGAGAGAGGAAAAACTCTGAACTTCTTGCCCCAGGGCAACCAGGCACATTACAGCTCAAGGTTTCTGACCTAAGAAGAAACAGAAGAAGCTTCATGACTTCAATCCAGCTAGCAATGAATTGTCCAAGGGCTGAACAGGAGTGGAGGACAGAGACCTGATCAGCATCAGTTACATGAAAGAGGCAATTATAAGGAGCAGGAGAAAAGGCCAATTAAAGTTGAAACACAACCACAAGACAGACTGCTGGAGGATACACATAGCTAATGGAGGTCAGCCTTCCTGAACCTGCCAACTATAAACCACAAATTTTAAATAACCAGTAAAGAGAAAAGAGCCAGGAGTAATTTGCAGGTTGGAGATGACAATGCATGCTCAGGGGTCCTATTATCTCCACTGTGCAATTTCATTATGGGATGGCTCTACAGGCTCCCTTTCCTTCCTAGGCAGGAGGCTACATCGTTACTATTCAGGACCTGTGTACATGCACTGGTCTGCTGCTTCTCACAAGCTTTATCCCCAGCTACGGGACCTACATGCAAGCTTCCCCCTGCTCACAGGGGCTTTAATGCTCCCACTGAACTCAGGTGACAGTAACATCACACATAATCACTAGCAAGGAGAAGGTCAGATCAGGACAAGCATCAGCATTTGTATGAATATATTGTTTGTTCTTTTTTTTTTTCTAGAAACATTTTTACTTAACCTAAGAATCAAAGTAATGATCCTTCATCACAAAAGTGTTTTTAAACTTACACTGAGGAAGCTATGAGTTACAATTGCAACACAGATGTTATAACAAGTTTATTCTCATATTCCAAGCACACTTAGAACTGTATAATTTCTTGTAGCATATTAATATGGAACAAGGTTTTCAAACTGAAGATAGCTGTCAAAGATCAAAGGAGCTGTCTTTCTTAGAAAGAAAAGAGATCTGTTTGCCAGGTATCCTTGAAAAGTATTCTAGTGAAATAGATTCCAATTTGATTATTTAGTACTGTAATAAAACACAGCGTGATTGTAGTTGAACAAGACGGCATCTTTGATAGTTATAGCTTTCAGTGTGCAAATCTAAACTGTCCTGACAGCAGCCCCTATTTTTAAAATAATTACACAGAACTCACTAGGAGCTTTTGTTAAGAAGTGCTTTTTTGAAAGCTTTGCTTAGAATTATAGGTTCTTTAGAACCATGAATTGAAATGGAGTAGAAAACATTATTTTGTTTAAAGAAAGTTCCTGTTCATCTACATCCCTATAAAATACATGCTAATGTGTTGCTTTATTTTATACTCTAAACATGACTTGAACAGCTCTGAAAACAATTTCAGTCATAGGGACTGAAAATCTCTGGATGTGCACCATAAAAATGGTATCATCCAGGACGTAAATCTTGTGGTTGTGAAACCTTTTAGAGACAAGCCCCTTAGAATACTTTGGAGATTAGGACAAGAGCTGTGTATCTATTGTCAGTGGAAGGATATAAAAAACAGGTGTAAAAGGTGATTTTAGCTTGAGGAGAGGGCTAGAGACCCTTAGTCCACCTGGCCTCCTACCCTTCCAGTCAATCCATGCTATGCCTTTTAGCAGCTATGATGTTACTGTCCATGCTGATATATTGACAACAAGCAAAACTGGAAGATAGAAGTTGTCTTGCTATCTTAAAAAGATAAAAGGGCAAGAAAACTTCCTCTCTTTTCAGCCCAGTAAACTTGGAACCGGCACAGCTAAAGTCAATATGAGAACAAACAGTTTACAGAAACATAGGGAACAAGGCAGAAGAACTGAATTCCCAGTATGGACTCCTGAGAGACACCACTCATCACTGATCTCTATCTGGCCACTGACATTGAGCTGCTGATTACTATTCTCTGGATGAAACCATCCAAGCAATTCCTTATCTACCAAACAGTCCATCTATCAGTTCCATATCTCTCCAATTTGGAGAGAAGGATGTTGTGGAAGACTGTGAAAAAGCCTTACAGAAGTCCAGATAGGCAACATCCATAGCTCTTCCCTTGTCCACTGATGGATACACTTCAGCATGGAAGGCCACTATGTTGGTCTGGCAAGACTCGCCCTCGGTGAAGCCATGCTGGCTGTCTTGAATCACCTCCCCATCCTCCACGTCCCTTAGCATACCTTCTAGAAGGATCTGTCTCACAATGTTCCCAGGCACAAAGGTGAGGCTGACAGGTCAGTAGTTCCCAGGGTTCTCCTTTCTATCCTTTTTAAAACTGGATGCAATGCTTCCATTTTTTCAGTCACCAGGGACACATGGCTGCCATGACTTCTCAAGTATCATAGAGAGTGGCTTGGTAACTGCATCAGCCAATTCCCTCAGCACTTCAGGATGCAACTTGTTGGGTCCCATAGACTTATGTACGTTCAGGTTCTTCAGATGGTCACAAACCGGATCTTCTCTTACAGTGGGAGGGATTTTACTCCTCTAATCCCTGCCTTGAGGTGCATCCACTTGAGAGGTGTAGGAAGACAGATTGCCAGTGAAGAGTGAGGCAAAATGTTGAGTACCTCAGCCGCCTTCTCATCTGTTGTTACCAGTTTGCCAGTCATGTTCTTTGGAGGGGTACTCTTTCCTTGACCTTCCTTTTCTGGCTGACATACCTACAGGAGCTCTTCTTATTACTCCTTGCATCCCTTGCCAAGTTCAGCTCCAGTTGCACCGTGGCCTTCCTGACCCCATCCCTATACAACCAGGCAGTGTCCCTACACTCTTCACAGGGTATTTGTCCCTGCTTCCACAGCCTGTGCATTTCCTTCTTGCCCCTTTAGTTTGACCAGCACATCTTTACTCATCCATGCTGGTCTCTTGCCTTCCCTTCCTGATTTCTTACACATTAATTAGAAACAAAAAATAAACTAAATAAACTCAAAATAAGCAATCTGGCATCATTCGTGAAAATCACAGCACAGAAAGATGTTATCTGAGAGAAGGTCATCTTTAAGGAGATCAGATCAGGAAGATACACGCACACTGCATTTCACAAAGAATTTCATCATGGCAGGAAGTGAAATACCATTATTGAAACAATCGTTTTTTTTATTTTGCATTGTGGAAGATACAAAAAGAGTGGCTGGCTGCTTATCAGCAAATGTATTCAACACTTCTAAGAAATGGGTCAAATCTCACCCACATGCTTGAAGCTGCCAGTAAACGTGTCAGATTTAAAGGCTGTGACAACCACCAGTCAGCTGTTTGTTCAATGCTTTCTCCACATAGAGTAGTACCTTGACTTCAACTTTATAATTTGCACGAAGCTTTTGCATAGACTCCCAATAATTACTATTTATGAGTAATACTCATATATGACTCAAGAATGAGAAAATGTTGTACTCGGTGCTTAAAAATACACACAGAAAGAAAAGGTCTGAGCTTGAGACCCTCTGTGTGGTACTTGACAAAAAATTATTTGGGATGAAGTGTGTGTCTGCATTTAAGATTATGACAGGGGATGGGCAGAAAGAAATAAGACCGTTTATTATTTATATACTGCTACCTAGTTTTTATATTAACACTGATATTTTTTTCTTTGTAAGGCAAACATTAAAGCAACTCTGTATGTGTTAGAATTTCACGAGCATTGGTGTCTTTGGTAACACTAGTGTCTTTTTACTATTGTATTAAGTAAGCTTTGGCATTTATATCAAAGGCAACGATGAATAAACAGTTTCCTTTTTTCAGTTACCTTACTGTCCTTTTTCAACAGAAACTCTCAGCAAGCCCTAGGAAACACTCATCAGAAAACAGCTGATGAAGCAAATAAAATGCCCTTTATGAGGCATTCTCAAACTGTAATACTTTCAGATTTCAAATGCATCGTAGACCTACCACGTAAGATCCAATTACTCTGTGGCTTTTTGTTGTTGTTCTCTTCCTTTAACAATAAGATGTAAAACCAGTTGCTTAGAAGAAGTGGGCAATAAAAGACTTAAAAGATTTTTTTAACAGAAAACTGACCTGTTGATTTTATATAGTTACAATATAAAGAAAGTATTTCCGATAGAGTTTTGAAAGACCATTTTTACAGAGCTAAAGCATTCACGTGTTAGCTTGCTAGTGCTCATCACCTGGTTTATTGAAGAAAGACTTCCAAGACATAACTATCCTTGTATACACCTCCCATGCATCACTGATACTTATTCTATGCTCAAAATAAAGACAGCTTAGTCTTCCAAATACTATAAACTGCAGAAGACTCTTTTCCTCGTTCTCCCTTTCCAGAGACTTTAAATAAGGGGAGTCCAATTAAATTCTGTCTTTTCTTCCCTTTGCATAGTTCTTTTCTATTTTTCCTTCAGTTCTTAATGAACCAAGAGAATAAGACAGAGGAGATGGGAAGAAGGAAAACAATACAGAATTTCCTTGCACTTACCTAACCAAGTATTTAGTCATGTGTTGGTGTCTTTGTTTTCTCTAGTGACTTGCAGAAACAATAATTCCTTTGGTACATAGGATCAAAGCTTTAAAAAAGTATTAGAATAGGATTTGGAAAGCAGAGGATAGTCTCATAGAGTACTACAGTTTCATGAAAGGTCAAAATTCAGGGTGTCTTTACTCCACGATATTGCTTGAACATATTTTATTTAACTAATATATCCAGTACTTCCAGTAATTAAAAATACATACTTCTGGATTTCTGGAAATCAGAAGAGTAAACAATGGCAGGTGTTAAATTTAGGCTGTTTGTACTCCATGCAGGATAAAGAAGATTGGAAAAATTCATATCACTGCTTGTGAATGAAAAATGCTTAAGCATGTCAGACATACATTTCTCTTACTAGAATCAAAAGCTCCTGACTAAGTCCAAGCTCACTGACAGATACAGTTACCACGATGAAGAAAACAGATTCCATAGCTTTCTTTACATTTTTGCTCTCCAGACTCTTAGTCTAGGCTTTGAAAGAGGGAAGATGTTTCTAGTCAACCATTGAAAAATGCATGTTATCACAAGGATAGCATTTTGTGAGATCATTTGTATAAAAGAGACAAAGATTCTAGTTCTAGTTTCACTTTAAAAGCTTCTGAAAATCGAAAGATTGGAGAGCGTGTACTTGCACATGAAAAAAATAAAAGACCTTTTAGTAATTCAGATGAAGGAGTAATGAGTATATTCAGTAGCTTTCAAAGACAGGATTCTGATGAGATTTAACTGGACAGCTAAAGGACATCTAACAAAGTGAAAAGTTTACAAATGCAAAGCAATGCAGATGTGATGGTAAAAAGCCCAAGACACTTTTCCTAAATTAAGCATACAAAAGCTTAATGTAGGAAACTTAAAACCACTGCAACATCCTGGGCATCTCATTCTATCTGCTGAATTAGCAGAAATTTTTTTAAAAAGAAGACAGAATATTGAGAAACAAAATGCAACTTTTATGGTTTGACAAATACGTCTGAAAGTATGAAAATTCCATTACTGAAATGCATAGTGCAGCTTCTTGTAGAGTCTTTAGCTATGTTATTTGTGAAATTACATCACAAGATTAGGAGGTCTGATAAGCACAAGAAAGGAAGATGTGCAACTGTACGTATACATACCATTTACAGTCTGTTTACAACTGGCAGTCCTAGCAGGGAGCTATGGCTCCTCCAGTAAGTCCTCATTTAGACAAACAGCTGTGTTAGGGTTTATTCCAATTCTAAAACCCCCAGACAACACACGCTAATGAAGAGGTTTCTTTATGGATTTAGATATCTTCCACAAAGGTGTGAAAGAGCATGTACATGCATATGTGGTAGAACACAAGAACATATGCAGCACCGAAATTATGCACTGATACAGATACTGTAAGTCAGATTTGGAAACAGATTCCATAACAGCACACTACATAGAACAGCAAAAAAGCTGGTAAAAGTATGCATAGAAAAATACAAAAGGGCTTTCACATTCCATCACCTATTACACACATCAATCTAACTTGAAGTACAGCTCAAAAAGTATAGTATTTCTGTAAATACTAAATTTTACATACTAAGTAATTATGTGATTGTCTGTCCTTTCAAGGAAGCGGTGAGCACAGAAATTCAGGGTGTAAGCACAGCTGTCCTTTGATGCTGTACAAAGCTTTCTGAGAATATTCTCTTGTGCGTCTGCAGACCACCACACTAGGATGCTGGAGTTTACTAGTGGTTGCATAAAGTCTGCCCTTAAATCCTGGTTAAACCTAGAAAATGCTGGTTGATTAGACTCACAAGATGACACTTTCACTGCCTGTCCTTCTGCCAGCTAGAATCAAGTGAGTTACTTATTCTGAAACCTTTTTGAATCATACGTGCTTTTTTCAAGCCATCTACTTCATTTCCTAAAACACTTGGAGTTCTTCATTAAACAATTCCAAGGGTCCTAGAAAGAGTATTCTGTGGCTTCATCCTGTCAGGCTCCAGTGACATAAAAAACATTGCTCTACAGAAACAGGCATTATTTTTGTCAACAAAATTCTGGTTTGGCATGTATGCTGATCCTAGTTACTTTTAACAGCAAAACCTCCAAAGAGAAAAGGATTGATATGAAGAAAAATGAAGGTCAGAGAGAGTTTAAGTACACCAGAATAGGAGAGAGACTTAAAATATGGCATTTATAAAGAGATACTGTAGTTTAGCAGCATGAAGTATTTCTTACTGAATAATTCAAGGGAATCTGGTTCAGAAACCCTAACCTAAGTGCTAATTAGCCAGAGCAACATACTTACTTTCAACAAAAATATAAAATAAGATCTAATTAATGACCATTTCCAGTGGCAAAAAATGAAGTTCTCTAATTTATCTCTGAAAAAAAGACACTAGAAGAGAAACAAAATGAAAAGGGAGCTTTAAAAGAAAAAAGCATTTCAAAGGCTAGGTTCCTGCGGGCATTTCAGTGCCTAGGGCATACTGCTCTGCTTAGCCCTTGGAATTCATTATTGCACGAGTGAGATGATTATTTCTCTCCATGAGAAATCTCTTCTATGTCAGTAAACATAGAATAAAAGTTGTACATTTTCTAAACTAAAGTATGCATATATTTGGGTTGAGAAAGCAACACACCAGAAGCCTTTTTTTTTTTTTAACTAAAAAAGGGACAAAATGAGCCTGTGCAATTCCTTGAAACTGAATTGAGAAATTCCTGCAGCAGCTGATTACACAGTACTCTGCTATAACATGTTTTCTTCAGTTTAGAATATCACATTGTTTTACAACTGGAAAGCGAGGGGATACAAGAGGTATTTGTGTAACTAAGAAAATTTGGTAACACAAAGCAGGTGGTCACTAAATCATAGATAAATGGAGAAAGGTTTCTTAATGGGAATTATAATATGCTCAGTAAAACTGCTTCCACTGTTATCAGCCATATTATCTACAATACTCATTTAATTCAAATTACAAATCCAACAATAATACAACAAATAAACCCTAGCTAATAAGCCATAAGATTTCAGTTGACTGCTTCCATTACACATACATACATAATCTACCTTCAAATTAAATGCATTTTATTGTTCCAAAAATCGCAGTCACATCAGCAGAGTATTTTCATAATACTGCTAAAACTGTTGTATTAACTTGTGTTCTGCGCATGTTTTCAGTGATTAGTAGTACTGATCAAGGATGCAGAAGGGCAGATGTTTAATTGGCAGTAAGAACATGAGTGAATTCTCAGTTGTCAAGATTCAGGCAGAAGTTCAAGAGGAATACATGCCCATAGCTAAAGCTGAGTCTCATTACTGAGTTTTAAATGCCTTTTTAAGACCTCCTTGATTAATGAAGTACTGAAGCTTATTTATTCTTGCCTCAGAACCTTACTTTACTTCTGATTTAGGTACACAGGAAAGCAAAGACAGATCTTCATAAGAATAAGCTAGTCTCCATTAAAAATCTGCAAGTCATAACGATGATTTACATCAGAGAGACTCAAAGCATTGTATGTGGACTCAGCTGAAACAAGATGTGAGCTCCTCCCTGCAACATTTTTCAGCAACACAACACCATAATCATGCCAAACTGGTGTGCTTGCAAGTATGCTTTTCCTTTAAAGAGACATTTGGCTTATAATTTCCAGTAACCCATTAAATTTCTTTAAAATTTCATTTCAGGGATGGAACTATATTACCATTGTGCTCTTCCTGTACTGGCTTCTTCACATTCATGTTGGCACAATCTTTCTACTTCCCTTAGCATCTGTTTAAGTATTTGCATATTTTGTCACACAATATAATCAAAATAAATCTCTACATCCCTATTATTATCCATTTCCAGTATCTTCATTTCCAGTATTTGAAACACAAACCTCATGAAACCAGCAGCTTTACAGTGCCAGTGAAATTCTGCGAATCCCTATTTAGAAAGCTACCAGCTCCTAAGAACATAATGTTCTGCTGGATATTTCTTTCTCTGCAGAGAGCGCAGCAGTCTCACATTCAGTTATCTTCACAAAGTGGGGTTCCATCTCTCCAAAAAGGCTGCTAGGGCTGTATGCCCTTTTGACATTGACATAGTAACTACACAATGTATAATGCAATGAGGCTACTGGGTCTGAAAAAATATAACACAAAAGCCTCTGGAAGAGTTTAAGAAGTTTTAGAATACAGTATTTATTTGGAAGGCAGCTGAAAACTAACTCACTTCTCTTTAGTTCTTTCTTTTGCTGCTTATTGAGAGGTTTTTCTTTTTGACTTACCAGGCATTATAATATTGGAAAAACCTAGTTTCCTTGTTATGGATACTCCGTGGGTAAACATTGATGTATACTCTCTTCTGATTTGTTCTATGTCTCCATGAAGCAACTGAAGAGAAACTGCCAGGCCTGAAAATGAAGAGAAAAAGGAAAAATATAACATTAAAACAGGTTATGGTCATCATTACTTCTTAAAAAATTATATACACTTGCAAGTATATACTTGCATTCCTGAGAGCTCAGAAAATTCAGAGGAAGTTCAATAATACCAAGCCAACCTACCTAAATTTTTTAATGTATTTGGGAAGGGAAGATTAAGCTTAAGTAAGTAACATATACACACAGACTGAACAAGGTAATCAGTCCTTTGGGCTTTGGAAGAAATTTCCCCTACAACCATGTTACTATTTAACTGAATAAATTTACTTAAGTTTGATGGTTCTTAAATCAGAGCTATGAAAATCTGTACTAAGTACTGCTGGTCTGGGCTTCTGCACTAAAGAGATCAGAGACCTAATTGGCATGACAACTTTTATCCTTTTCCTCTAACTCTTCCTCTACACTTAGATTTTATTATTTTGGCAACTCCAGAGAATGTGATACTCTGACTAGACTTCCATTCTCATATGAAAAAGAGGTCACCTACACATCTCAAACTGAGTACATAAACAAATCTGACAAACGAAAAACATTCAGTGAATTTATTCTGTGGTTATCCAGTTACCAACTTTTAGGAAGTAGTGACAATAATTAGTGGTGTAGATGAGAAAACAAACCACACTGTAACCAGCTGATGGTACAGGAGATCGGTAAGGAGCCATACAGGCAAAATACAGAGCCTATTAGAGGATGTGGGAAGTTTTTCATTGTTAGATGAGGAGAGGTAGGCTGAGTACAGCTCACTTACAAATATAGATACTTAGCCCATCTCCAATCTTGTTTCTTTTGTATTTTAAGAAATTCTTATACATACATATGTATATTCATACCCCCATATGCCCCTATTGCACTGTTTCCTTGGAAACCTAAAAAAAACATCTGCCATTGCTCCACACCACATCAACCCTAACAGTGTTAATCAGATATTGTACACCGCCTGGTGTTGAGTAAAGTTATTGTATTTTCTAAACAAAAGTTGAAGACCTCAAATCCAGCTAATAGTACAGTTTTCTTTGTGTACAGACTTCACAGATTTCCTTGAAGAATTCTGTTTAGCTCAAAAATGACGTGTCAAAAAATCTCATCAATGGCAAAACAGTTTTAACTTGAGAAATAAGCTGCTTGTCAAGGATTTGAAGCACTTGCTCATGCAAGGCAAGAAAGGTATTAGAGCTCTGTATTTCACAGCATTCATTGTTAGAAAATATAGAGTAATCTTTTTATAAACAAAACATCAAGAAAATCTTTCAGTGAACACACTTAAAACATAATTTAGTTATTTTACCTATACTTCAAATACATCTTTGAAATATAAGTGGTATGCAGCCCCTAACTCTTCAGAATAATGAAGAGCATTGGATTAAAGGTAGTAAAGTTACTTTAAAATGTTACATGGTGTAAACAGTCCAGTACAATAGGAAAGAGTGAAACTAAACCAGATGGAAACAGAGCAGAGATGCACAGGGAAGGGATGTCTGAAGAACCACTAAAACCCAAGGTTTCAAGTTAACCATCTTGCCACTGAGGATCCAGTTGCCAAATGAAAAGGGAATTGACAAGAAGGGAAGCAGAAATTCTGATAAATCTGGTAAAAATGTTACATTTAGGACTATATGAACTTTATATAATAATTTAAAAGAAGGTGATCCCTAGTTAAGTGTTCTCATTGCTCTCTCAAAGTTTCACTAATTCCCCAAGGGAACTAGTTCCCTCTGCATTAAGGACCCAAAATAAGAAGACGCATACTGTTACTCATGTGTAATACTCAATAGGTTGCTTGAATTCCCACTGACATGTCACATTCAGGATGCTGTGATGGCCAAAAGGGAACACACTGTGTATGTGTTTGTGTATACGGCTAAGACAAGTCCAGTCAGCCAAAGAACTGTGTTGTCAACTAAACACAAAGCCCATGGCCAGTTACAAACCACCATAATCCCATATTTATGGATCTATAAAAATACAATACGCTTGTCAAAGAAACTAGACACCCATCATGACTGAGGAACCATGCATGGGGAAAGAGGTACTTTAAAAAGATGGAATCATCAACACTTTTCAGGGGCCTAAAGTTTGTATTCTTATTATAGACTAAGTTACCTGACTATCAATTAGAGTTAACTAATAGAATTTGAAACATACTGACACATTACAGAGCAATTCAGATTTTCAGAAGGTTGCACATTCAATTGAAGTGAAGTGGAATGAAGAGAAACTGACTAGTTGAAAGACATCACCTTCCTCACCAAAATGTAACCAGAGTTTTGCATACCATAATGGCCAGAAAGCCCCTGAATTCAGTTTAAAAGCAATTAAAGCTGTCTCTATGGAGAAGAAATGAAAGGGTGGAGGGGAAACATTACTGCTCCTAGAAAGGAAGGTTTAATCACCAGACAATGAGACAGTGGAGCAGGCTTCCAAAGAATTTGGTCAGCAGCCAATCTCGCAGAGATGGAGAAGATGCTCGAGGAAAATGAATGCCATCAGAAGAACGCAGAGATGCGGTTTTTGTACATGGAGATAGAAAGTTAATTCATCAACATTTCTCCTATGGAAACATGAATACCTTTTCCATCATATAACAAAGGCAATATCATTTAATTTATTCCACTCTGATGATGTATGTCAACACCAGTTCTTTCTCATCTCATTTCATACACCAGACAGTAAAATTATCAGCTTTAGAAAAAAATAGAGCATTCCTGAAGAAACAGCTGTGCACAGACATAGCAAAAGAGAAGGCTGCAACTTGCCACCATACACTGCATCTGACTGTGGTTGATACAATCTTTACACCATCTATGGAACACAGAATCTATCCAAAACATCACAAATATAAATTTTCCTTTTCTAGAACATTAGTAGCTAAACCATGACAATGAAACTTATTACCCAGTCTCTGAAGGGCTGGCACATTTTCTTTAATTAGGTACATAATGTAGCTTCGTCCCCTCAGAAAAATTTCAATTACCTCCCTAGTGGTAACTAAAACCTCTTGTGTTAGCTGTTACTCTTTATTTACCCGAGGTTTGAAAATATTACTACAAAACTGTGTGATACTGCAAACAGATCTGCTTTTATTTCTTTTGCAAGCACACAAAATTTCTTAGAATTAACTTGTACCAGAGCTCACCACAGATTCTTTTTATCATTCAGATGAAAGAGAATACAGAAAATTGGCAAGTTGCTGAAGAAGCATTCCAGATTTTGGTTA
This sequence comes from Eurystomus gularis, assembly GCA_013400335.1. Lineage (NCBI taxonomy): Eukaryota > Metazoa > Chordata > Aves > Coraciiformes > Coraciidae > Eurystomus > Eurystomus gularis. The sequence continues at coordinate 235,743 of VZZY01025180.1, read as the reverse complement.
GATCTGTCGTTTTACCTTAAACCAGCTTTTATACTGCATTATTGATTTCTGCATTTAGTTATGACAAAAGACAACTGTTCATTATGCTTACAGACCACTTATTTGCATTTGAGCTTCTAGGGGGAGGGGAAAGCATTTACATGCAGCTTCTATCTACTGGCAGCAGCGAATCCTAGATCATATTAAGAAGAAAATGCCTAGCAGCTGCTCAGGAAGCTGATAGGAAAAAAACTCAGGCAGAATGTTATTCAGCACTGTTTGTATTTTAAGAAAAGTAATAAAATAAGGCATCTGTCCAAATAAAGCTGCCTATGGGTGTTAAAAATATTCTGAAAGCACACAGGTGTTCCCATTTCTGGTAGTGTTTAAAGTGTCCACATTACTACTGCAAAGATAAAACTAGTAGCCTTCCACATTGTTATAGGCAAACAATTGATTTATTGATTTAATGCAATCTAGGAAAAATAATTGTCTAAATCTTGTGCAATTTGGCCACAGCAAAATGTGTGTAGTAAATCCCACAAATTACAGTCTGGGAACAGAGAGAAAAAAAAGGAGAGACAGATTCAACCCTCTTTAGCCTTGTTAAAGACTTGATTGTGATTAGTTTGAATCACCAAAGGAAACTCCAAACTCCTCCTCTTTTCCTTAACTTTAAATTCTGCTTTTCAGCTCAGTAAAAGATCTTGAACAACAATTTATGTGCAAAATTCTCTATGTATTTAATATTTCAGTTTTAGCATTTGTTGAGAACAAAAAAGGAATGCCTTAATTCATTGTGTACTTAGTGAAGCACATGAACACTATTCTTATTTAAAATGTATTTGAAATAGCAGCCTTCAGTGACAACTAATTCTTAAACACATCAAAATGGAATACTCATGATCTCCTTGTCACAAAATGTAACAAAGATTAAAACTGACAGATTAATAAATTGTCACAACTAGAGTAATTAAACAAATGCACTTGCTGTTTAAATGTTAGTGATGTGTAGATAACAAAATACATTTCAGAGCACCACTGACATCCATAAACCCTGCTGAGAAAACACGAACACCAAATAACTTCTCTGTGATTAATCATATGCCCAGGAATTACCTAAAATTTAGGTACTTCATTCTGTTCTATCTTCTCTGTCAAGGACACATTGCCACTCCTGCTCTCATTCCTCCTCATTTTCTGCTACCCATTGCTCCACTCAACTCTCCACTGTGAGCTTACACCTCCTTTTTCTGGCCAACAGCTATTGCTACTCTCAGCAGGGAATGCACATTTTGTTTCCCATCCAACATTTCTCACATTTACTCACAGGAAGAAGCTCTCCTTGCAACAACTCTGAGTGGGGTAACACTGTGAACTGCTGGGGTAGTGTCACACAAACACAGTCATACCACTTCTCACCTCTAGAAAATACTAGAAGTTACCACAGCTCTGTTCCTAGAAGTCCTGTGCTCTGTAAACTTACACTGAACTACCAGTTCCCTGCTATATTTGATCTCTTGTAGCTTTTCATCACACTAAGTGAGGGAAAATGATGCTCCTCAGTTACTTCACTTCATGGGGCCTCTGCAGTTTCTCCACTGCAAGGTAAATAATGACTTTAACAGGCTTCCCCCTCTGAATTAAGGAATTTGTAAGTCAAAGCTTACTTTTAGTGAAATAGGAAATGAAATAGACAAGTATATGGGCATCCACCTGTTTTTTAATTTCTCAGTGTTTTACTGTAACCATGGAGAAGAGATATTTTTAGAGTGCCAAGCGGCTGTTGAATGCAGGTAAATAGGTGGGGGAAGACATACTGCCCCAAAGCCCATACCACTGTTTCTATCCAGCTCCCTGCATTGCCATACTTGTCTCAGAACTTGTGTCTTGTCAGATGAGTTCATGCATCGGGCTGGTCTACCTCGTGCCTTCTCTGACCAAGTCTTACATGACTACTGAGCTAGAGTGAGATTTAGTGCCAACTGACATGAACACTGGGGCAAAAGGTAACAATAGTTCCCTAAAGCCAAGTATGTTTGCTTTATGAAACTTACTTTGGTCTGGTTGAATTAAAATAATAGTAGTGTAATGAAAGTTGCTTTTGAATAAGCAACTTCATTGAACTTCAAAAAAGTTAGATCCCACTTTGAAGTCAGTTTTTCTTTGAACTGGTGTTGGACCACATAACCTCCAGAGGACCCTTCCAACCTGGCCTACTGTATGACTTGATGAATAACTTTCCCCCTAAGGTGAGAGTTCACCCTTCCTCATGATGGGATTCTTTGCAAACACTTGTCAACACCAGGCTTCAAGTCCTCCATGCTTCACTCAGCACATTATGCAGTCGCTCATTTGTTGACCAGTCTCCTTTTGTTAGGCAGCATCAATTTGGATGACCTTCTGCCTGCAGTTTTTCACATAGGTACATTGAAACAAGTTTGAATTTATTACAGACAGTAAACTATTTGAAAAGACTACTTGTGCATCTTTCTCTTTTGAAGAAAGAAATTAACAGACTTAAGGCAATCTGTTACAAATCAAACCACAACCTGGACTTGTCTTAAAATCAGCCTCCAAATTCAGGTCTTGCCTCCATCATATTTGAAAATTTATATTCTTGCCAGCTGCTAGATACAATATAGTGTTTTCTGATACTATTGTTTAATTACAAACTTTATGCAAGAGGATATGATTTATGTACATTTTTAAGAGTTGTATTTTGACACTCTCTGCAATAGCTATAAAACGAACACTGCCACCATATTTGAAAAAAAGAAATAATGCTCAGGCCAAGAGCAGCAAGAGAAATCCAACCATTTCGAATGTGTTTCCTCTAAAGCTTAAGGCCCTCCCATCAATTAAAGTTAATGTATAATTAACAATGTTTCCAGTGGAGCTGCAATATAAGTTTGGCATTGCTACCACAGTATTCACCACACTGTGTTCAGTAAATATGCAATTAGGTTCCATCACTCCTGTCTAGTTCATCGGAGCTTTCCAAGACAATGCCGCAGGAAAAGACCTTCCCACTACATTTGCTATTTTTGTAGAAACCACACAAGAGTCCAAAGCTACAAAGAGGCTAGATATGTTTACCATTTCTTACACAAGTAATTTAATCTCTCTAGGATTAGAAAGGATTTTGACCTCCTTTGCTGTAACAACCAAAAAGCATGTGTATCCTTGTCTCAGCTCTCAAGAATTACTGCATCAGGCACGTGCAGCCTTTCAAGATTTGTTATAAGGAAATCTAAACTGGCATTTACACAGGAGCTTACACAGGAGAATGTTAGGAACCTAAAGAAAAAACCTGAGCAAAGAGGAAAGTCTTGCAACCCCTTAAAGCTAAGCTATCCAGTCTTTCTTCTCCAAGGAGGGTGAAGAAAAAGGAAGTTGTAGTGCATTTTTCATCAGTTTTTTAATATGCTTTTTGTAAGATAACTCACTGGGGAGAATATTCACATGTAACATGAGACCAAGGTTTAAATCTCTCCTCAATGGGATTTGCTAAGAGGACATGAATACATATCACACTTATGAAAATCATGCACTACTTGGCAAGCTTTAGAGCCACTTTCCCTTTCCCCATGGTATAATGAATATTTTCTGATTGCATACAAAGCTGAATAGCTGCTACAGGGAAGTCTGAGAAGCCAAGTGATTAGCATGCTCATCTGGGACATGTGAGACAGACTGAAAATCCTTTTCCAAATTGCAGTCTGAACCCAGACATTTTCTCTCTTTGAAGAATGTCTCAAACACTGGAGCAAATAATTTCTACGGTAAACCCAGTGGATACTTACATATTCCTTGAAACAGCATGGGCTTGAGAATCACAGCAATCATCTCTAGAATGTTTTTCAGTCTAGTCCCCAAGCAGCTAAATCTAGCTCACCCATATCCTGACAGTGCAAGTGTTCTGGGTGCATCTAGCTACCCACTTGTTCCCAACTTCAAGCTGTAGAAGAAATGAAAGTTACCTTAGCTGTAGGTACCTACAGGAAGATCTTGTGCCTAAGGAGGTATTTTGAAGGTGCTGATGGTGTTTAAGTAGGGGTTACAGTAAGGACTATCACTGTTTAACTGCAACTTGCTCACAGTCATGAGTAATTTTTGTGGACAAGAATCCTCTACCTTCAGAGCCCAAAGGACTGCTCCAATCACTAGACATAAAGTTCTTCTGTAATTACTAGACATTCCTTCCATCACCATGTGTGTATTAAAAAAAATACATTTTCACTTTTGAAAGTCTAAAGAACTGGGGAAAAAAGTAGTGCCATAAGTAAGAATGTAAACTTGCACATGATAAATTCTTACTAAAAATCAGAAGAAAAACAGAAATCCATGAGTCTGCATAAGTATGTACAATTGGGAGTAGCATTCTCTGATTTTTATTTATTTATTTTTCTATAGAACCACGTTTAATGACAACCAGCTCTGGCCTTGTTCTCTTGCCCCTTGTCCTAAAACACACTTCAAACTATTTTAAAAATCAGCAGCTTCACTCATGGTACCATAATTCTATAGGCAAAGGAAGCAGCTATTATATGATCAATAACAGTTTGCAAGGCATTTTGTGCATTAGTGCCTGCTTTATTAAACAGAAAAGCAGCCCACATTCAATATTATTTGTTTATTGTCCCAAGAAAGGTCCAGAGTATAGTTTCACAGTCACATCCAGAGAATAAGATCTGCAACTCTGCCCACATTGCAAACCCTACAAAGAAATTTTGACATTTGACAGAAGCCCAAGTTTTGCTATGAAAGCAATGATTTTGTCCAGGCTTCGCTATCTAAAATACACCATAAGGGGATAAAGTATGATTTTATATGGTTTGAAAGAAGCCAGCAATTGTTTTCTGTATCTATAGTACACATTTCACTGATCTCTAGTCCTACACATACAGAAATAGAAACATATTCTTTTCCTTGTAAGACTAATGTAATTAGGTGTGATCTCTATATAGGAATATCCACTTTTCCACAATTTCTGTGTTTTAAAACACAGTAACTAGGTTCCATTTATAGGAAAAAAAATTATAGGAAAAATAGTTTCTATAGCCTGTTTCACTCCAGATATTACTGAAACTTGGTTTGTTCAATAATTACAAAACCATCTAGATCTAACAGTATGTATTCTAAAATACTACAAACTCAATATAAGAAATAACAATGCTACTAAATGCAGCTACTACCAGCTGTACAATTTGGCCTTTCCATTAACGGTTTGATCTTCTACATTAGGAAACCAGGTGTTTTCCAGTAAGCTGATACCTGACAAGAGCTGCAAAGACTAGTGGTGAATGGTAATTTGATCCACTACCTGCTACTCTAGTCTCTGTTAGGCTGGAAATTCATGCAGAAAAGACATTTCAGTTCCCGCTCCAGCAAATGATGAATTATCCATGAGACTGAGTCCTTCCATTCCTGCGCCCACTGAGAAGAGGAAAGGGGATGAACATCTGTCCCCCGCTCACTTCTGGGCTGTATTAAGAAATGAAGGTCATTTGCCTTTATTTGATCTTTTTTAGACAGAAGCTGAGAATAAGATGCAAGAAGATTCTGTACTTAAGAACTGTCATAAGTTGAAGTAGAAAAAGTACTTTTATGGGGAGCAGGGGTTTGAATGCTAAATACAATGCTATAGTCTAGCAATGTGTTTTACATGCAAGACATTGAAAGTATGTTTTGAGTTCCTTTATAGTTTTTTTCCCAGAAAACTGTAAGAATTTTTTTTCTGAAGAATATCACGAATTATCTGATAAACTATTTCAGTACTGGGAGACAACCATTTGTGAAAACTAAAGACTTTGTGTGAAAATCTCCTGAGCTGAAAGAAACTGTACAGGACAGAATCCAAAGAGGGAACAAGTCTATAGGAGAGACAATAGTCTGAAGCATCTTTACTGCTGTTTGCTTACTGTGTTTCCTTTATTAAGTGTTTTTAATGTGATTTCAAAAGGGCAGATGTGATACAAACCAATAAGTTTGCCTACATTTGTCTCATACCTACAACTGTTTCTAAGAGAGAGAAAAGACCCATGTTTCCTGTAATGCAATATTTTCTCTCTTTTGACATCTCTAAGGTGGCAGACAAGGTTAATGAACCTTAAGAACCAGCCATTCAATACAATTATAGAAAAAGACAGCAAAGGAAGAATAAAAAGTAGTGTAACAACAGTATTTTCCATGAGGTGTCAGCAGAAGTATCTGAACATATTGCTAATGCCTTGCAAGTGCTTTTTCAGGCTACTAAACTGTCACAGAGGAACAAATTTCACGTGTGATGTAAATACCTTTCCAGTTTATCTTTTAGTTGCTCAGTGCTCAAAGTGGCATTACTGCTCGCTTCCTCTTTTGCTCTCTATCCTTCACATGCACTACTGGAATTCTGTGTTATTCTTCTTTCTTCAGTGACTATTTTTTTCTTAAATGTGCACATGAACAGCAGTATCACACATTTTCATCTAATATGAGTCTTTTTCTCTACGTGAAAAAATAGTTCTCTCATAGACATTAATCCTTCTAAAATAGAGCCACTTAATTTGCAAACTAAGAAAACCCTCAGAAGGTGAACAGAAATGTGGCAACTTACCTGCATTGGAGCCTGTCAAGTTGTAACGTGCATTCAGCTTTTTAATGATATTTTCATGGATCTGATACCAGTCACTCTCTGTGTTGCACCTAGAGAAATGATAACTTTTTTAACTCTGAAACAGGCACACAAGTTTTTCAGACCAGCTTCACTACACCTCTGTAAACAAATCCTCTTTTGTTCACCAAACTAATAACACATGAGGAGCTAATAAAGCTCCATGAAACTGCCTGCCTCAATGGAAAGGGTGGGAGCACTCTTACCACTTGAGAAGGGAACCATGGCAATATCTGCTTCGTATGGCAAAGCGTGGGAGAAAGACATGAACACTTATGCTTAGGAACTCAGCCGTAACCAAGTTCACAACCTGTATAGATCTATCCTTCAGTGCTAAACCACCTAGAAATCTATCTTGTTCCACAAGAGGAGAGATTTGGACTTGGTCTTAGAGGATTTGGAGCTGGTCTGAGCAGACAGAAAAATCCATGCTGTACCCTTCAAAGTTATTTAAAACGGGATGTGATCTTTAGACTAGAGTTAGTCTTAGCATTAAATCTGGTTTTGAGCAATATTTGTTCTTCCATTGTTTTTAAACAACTTTAAAACATGCAGGCAAGATTTAAGGAAAAAGACTATAACAGGCAGACAAATCTAACCATTTGTTGGTTAAAGTACTTCTTTGATTTCAACAACCTGGGAGTCTAAATTAAGAGCCAGGCCCTATGTCCACTGTCACGCTAAATTGCTTCTCTGCAGCACTGCAGCAGCTATAATTCAGCACAGAGGGATACAAAAGAGAGGAGAAAGGCTGCCTAAAAGACTTCCATGCCTTCAAGATTTGAGTGCTAACCCTAGGAGGGGCAGAACTTCCTCATGTGCATGACAATATGTGTCCCAGGTTTAGGTACTTAGAACAGACCACTCCATAAAATGGTTCTTACTGTCATGTCCAAGATCAGTAGGAAATTACATGCAGTGTCACCACAACTATAAAACTGAACTTTCTTCCAATTACTAACAGCCCAAATCCACTGTTTAATAAACCATTCATTTTAAAAATCTATTTTTCATTTTTCATTCTCCAGCACTAATTGCCCTTTACATTTTTGTTATTCCCATTATATAATTGTTTCATTTCACAAAAACATACTTTGCCTCCTTTTTTCTGTAGTTATAATGTACTTCCACTAGCTGCCTAGGCAGCACAAAGTGTTTAAACAAGTCCTAAAGGCACTTCATGGTGCCATAAAAAGGGCTCCAGAAGCTCTTACAAGAATGTGAAAAGTGCTGAAATACACAAAGATAGAAAAGGATGTAACCTTTATCTTTAATATTATCCCACTTCATAAACACATCTGTAGAACTAGCCAAAATTTCCAAGCTGTGACCAAAAAAAAAAAGAAGAAATTAGGTACTGCACTTTTTTGGAACAGGAAGCAGCTACAGCTATTTACTTGCACTGCATTTAATACCACTGCTTCTGATGCAAACTGACTCTACAATACTTCTAAAAATTAAGAAAAAAGCGTTCCTTACATGTATACTTTTAAGACAAGGTCATCCTTTGAATCTCCTGCCAGCAAATCTGCAATACTGAGGACTGCACAGCCAAAGGGTCGTCTATATTGTACGTTGCAGGCATTCTTCTTTTCTCCAGCTCCCATTCGTCCTGCCAAATAAAATACTTATTTGATGCATAATCCATGCAACTGTCTCTCTTAAAACCAGAGAAAGGAGACAGAGGTCAATCCAGCTCAGCACGATGCCAAGTGTACACATTGCAAATGCGGTCCATCTTTATACTACGTTAGGATAACAAATGGTACAGGAAGTCTACTAAGTATGTGGTGATCTGGAAAGGCCTCAGACCAGGGGTGCTGCTCTTCCTCTCGTGAACTCCACTTGACAAAAAACAGTTTCTGATACCCTGTGATACCACACTCATGACACCATCAGATTAAATTTAGAGTTCGGACATAGCAGTTATTTCAACATTTGCCAGCCAGTAAGAATTATTTTACTGCGGCTGTTGCTACCCGTGATTTACACAAGAGGTGTTGTGATTGAGACATTACAATTTAGTAATCAAATGCTGCTTCCAAATAGGCAACTGTCTAGAACAGGCAGAATTGACCAGCTGCAGAAAAACCAAGCAGAGATGAAACACTGAGAGGAAAGATGAAGAAGGGCAGAAGAACAATTTATGATAAGGAAAGAAACAAAGCAGCCAAGGAGAACAGATTTGAAACAAAATATTTTTCCTAGCCTTTTCTATTTGATTTAAATACAATTGATCAATCTTCTTGCTGCGTCTCTGGCATTTGAAACTGCCCTCTTTCTAATCATTTTATTCAATTGTGCACTGGCAGCTATTGTATCTTTCCCACCAAATCTTAATTTCTGATGAGAAAAGCCTATGATTGCAGTCACTGCAGGGCAATGCCTCCTCCAAATATTGCTATGCGTCACAGCAGCTAGAAGAGTAATTGTTCATTTTCACACCATGCAGCATATAAATCTTATTTTAACTTTTTAGTATTTCAATGGTACATTTATAAACTTGACTGAGAATATATTCCACAATAGGAAAACTTCTACTCCTTATTTATTCTTACCAAATATAGTTACATCAGTTTATCGTACCTTTTCCCAATCCTTGCCAATAAAAACAAAACACACTATTTTTATATTTTCCAGAAATACTAAAACAGCATGAAAATGCAAGGAAAAATTATTCCTCAAAGCTGTAAAATAGTGTTTACTTTGTAACAAGTAGGTTCTGAACTCAGCACAAGTTAGAGCGACTATACTTCAAACCAAAGTATCTTTCAAAAATAGGAAGAAAAGTTATATTTAGTACTGCACTGATGCAACTATAGAAACAGTTTACAAAAAAACAATATATCTAAGAGATCAGAGGCAAACCCAAGGATTATTGTTTCACATCAGCACAGCCCAGAGGATAACTTCTTAAAATAAATACCTAACACAAATGTACATTTTTCCTCTCTTTTACTTTGTTCTAGTGGACTTGATAGGTGTCTATAGCATCAGGGATTAAAATTCTTGAGACTTTCCCTCTCTCCCTTTTTAAATGGGTCAGGGAGATGACAAAATTAATCTGAACAATTACAGATATATATCTGATACTATATACTAATTATGTATATTAAATTTCCAGGCAAGATTTTCTATGAATAAAGGATGTTTGAAATTACTCGTTGGAATAAGAATGGACCCACCAGTGACAACTTCACCATCTTAACACAGTTCATATTTGACACTTTGATTTTGTTTTGTGAAAGTAACAAAATAGCCTGCATCTAACCTCAGTTAGCACTGCACTTGAAAAATAACAAAAAACAATGCCAAGAAAAGCAATTTTTCCATCAAAACACAGGCATTTTCTTTTCAAAACTTTATTCAAAGACCCAGCTAACCTAACAAATCCCAAAGCTGACCCCAAGAAGTCTTATTTATTGACATACATCTAACAAATGTAAGATTTCTACTCACAGACGTTTATACCTACCTATTCGGATAATGTGCACAGTGATATAGATGTCCTTCCTGAGTTCACTGCTACCCAAATCCTGCGCAAGATCAGAATCTCATTATTTCCGAGTCCTGATTAAAATGTGACATTTAAAGAGATTTTTACACACTACTTTCACTGCCAGTGAAAGTGATAAATGAACAGTGAGTTCATTTATATAACATTAACAAATTATCTCTTTAACACTTCAAACTGGCAGTCACGTACTCAAAATGACTGTCCTAAAATACCATGAGCTAGAATATGCTGTAACGCAGCAAAACCAGCAGGAGGACACAAGAGACTCGCTGTGTGCCTTGAACAGCATTGATGCATTTGTGCAATTTCTAATTGTGCAATTCCTGAAAGTATAGAGAGTGCTGCACAAACAGTCTTTGGGGTGTAAAATGCACAAGGAGGAAAACAAACCGCTCCTTATTTCAGGGAGAAGGACGGGTACACATGGCCGTATGGAAGTTTAGATGAGTTTTTGCCAGAAAAGTTTTGAGTTCAGCAATACACTTCAACGAGCCTTTAGGGTTGATGTTCATAACAATGTTAAAGCTTAGGGAGCAGTTCTGAGTTAAGCACGGAACAACAATTTAATCCAACTTCTATTTTCAATAGCCACCACAACAAAGATTGAGAATAGGAAGAACTCACCACAAAGAGAGAACAGTGTCTTTCAGGCTTTTCTGGACATTTTGGCAAACCATTTCTATTCAGTCTTAAAAAAAATCTTTCACTGTAAGAGAACAAATACCAAAGATATGTTTAACGACACTACAGCAAAGTAGATCTCATTCTGATCTTATTTCCAGATGCAAACTTCCTCAAGATATAAAAGAATGAAACAATTTCTTTCTAAAATTCTCGGCCATATCAATAAAAATAAGGAGGAGACTAGTGCAGGGTGGTGATTTACTTAATCATCTAACAAAATTACTAAGAACTCAATACAAAATAGAGGACTGACTGTCACTTGGAAGAATGATATTGTATATCCTAGTACACACAGAAACACAAACAATAAAATCCATTTATCCTAGGTATTGATTCTTGCCAAAGAAATGTCAACATTGCCATGCTTGTATTCCACCAGTATTCTTTGTCATAGATAGGAAGCTGATCATAGGGGACATTTTTCCTACTTAACCCTATCAGAATCTCTCACTAGAGTACACTGATTTTAGCAGTCTTGTAAGAGTCTTGGAAGTTCCAGCAAGGCAAATTTCATATTTGGAATTCTGTTTTGCAATCTACTGTGGGGTGTTAAATGCTGCAGCTGATATAAGTGCTAACACTGCTAGTAGGGAGATATACAGAATTCCTATTTCAGAATAGAAGAGGGCGTAAGACCCCACTGAAAGTGAACCTACTTTTTAAAACATTTGATAGTAGGTCTATTATGAATAATCTCCGAGAAAATCTGGCAATTCATGCATGGGAAGTTTATGAAAAACAAAATCTCCATGCTTTGGATAATCTTCTTCAAGACACAGCCTCATAGGAAATGTTAACAATCATATTTCTGCAGTGAGAAATGTGAAAGGTGGGAAAAGCAAAGAAGTCAGAAGTGTTAGATGCATTTCTCCTCACACTCTCACTCCCAGCCCCAGCTGGCCAGAAATTTCAGTCTGAATGCCCTGTAATGCTCAAATCAGAAACAAAACTTCCGAAGTGCAACTAATTTTTTTTTCTCAGCTGTATCCACCTCTTCTGCTTATCTCAGAGGCTAAACATGTTTTACCACTGCCCTATACTACCCAGAGCTTTTCATAATGCAGCTGGAAAATCACTAGGAATATGTTGGAGAAGATCCAGCTAAATAAAGACTAATCAAATCTTTATTGCACCAGTATTTCCCTTGTAGAAAATCTGCATTGATCATTCACAGAATCAGAGTCATTCACATTGAAAGGGACCTCAAAAGGCCTGTAAGTCCAACCTCCTGCTCAAAGCTGAGTCAGTTATACGGTCAGATTAGCTTGCTCAGAGCCAGTTGAGTCTTGAAAACCTCCAGTTACAGAGACCACACAGCCACTCTGGAAAACTCACTGCAGTGCCTGACTGTCTTCGCTTTTATCTTCATACACAGATTAACCTTCTCTTGTTTCAATTTCTATTCCTTGTCTCTCACTATCCCACCATGAACCACTGATGTTACTGATCTTCTTGTTGGTACAGGCAGCTGACTTTGCTCCCCTCAAAACCACTTCTTCTCCAGCCTAAACTAGTCCCACTGCCTCAGCATGACCTTCCGGGGCGCACAAACAATGGGTTTGTTCTGCTGAACTCACTTTAGTTCATTAATATCAGTCTTGTTCTGCAGGACCAAAAATTGGCATTGTCTAATCAATGCTGAGCAGGGGATGATTGCCTCCTTTAAGCAACTGGCTACGTTCTAGCTGACACTGCCCAGGATGCACATTTCTTAAGAGCTATGTCTGGAGAATATTTTTTCATGTGCCAGCTATCCAGGCTGAACCTACAAACACTCAGAATTTTTAATTGTGCTTACTTGAAAGCATTTGTGCAACCCTCAGCTGTGCAGCTGTTTCATCAGACAGTGTAAAAGGGAAAACTTGAGAATGGTAGAGCTGAACTCAAATACCTCAAAGTGCATGAAAATGCTATTTTCTCAGAAACATCCATGTTTTATGATAAAGCCAACTTCTGCAGCTTGGATCTCCATGGAAACTTTAAAAATGAGTTTTAAAGACTGTTTATGTGAGCATATTTTTACAGAGAAACAAGTTGGTATTTTGCTCTTGATTTTAAAAGGGTTTTCAAAATAATTCTGCTCTTTCATTTAGATTTAGCTCATTTGCAATATTGGAAAATGCAGTAAAAAAAGTGCAGAGCTTTTTTCATAGGTCTCACACAAAGTTATTGTACATTGAGCAAGAGTTATTATTTATATTACCAAAGCAGCTGAAGCTTTAGGACCCCATTATGTTGGGCATGATGCAAAACTGAGTGAGAAGTAAAAGGTCTCTGCTCCAGCGGTAACAGTACAGCTTCTGCGCACTGAAGCCTGCAGTGCACTGGCTTGTGTCACTACAAATTTCACCAATACAAGGTGATTCTGAACTTTACCACCTTATCTTCAGTCTGTTGAACTATGTAAAAGCAATACATACATAAAGACCACATTTCACTTCATGTTTTTGTCTTTAAAACAACTGCTAGACATGTTGGTTCAAAGAAAAATACCATTCATGAAGCTGTCTTGCTGTGGATAAGCTATCTTCATAGTTTACCTATTAACTGGCTGGCAAACATTGAATGTAAGTGGGAGTGTATTTTATATTTATTAAAGCTTACGTTCTTCAGAAACAAAGGCACGTGTTTTGAAAGCTTCCTTCTCACTATCCACTATAACATGAAATTTTCAAGCTCTGCTTATACTCACAGACCATGAGATTATGATTCACAACACAATTAAAAGCCAAGGACTTTTGTCACACCACAAAGAAACGCACTGATTGCAACAGACGTGTAATGGTTATGCAGATCTAATGTCCTCATTTGAATTTGAAATCTTGTTTGACTGAAGCATAGAGCCCAGTGGCAGTAAAAAAAGCAAACTGAAAACAACAAATAAATAATTTTTTAAAAAAATCTTAATCCTTGTTCAGTGCTTTGATACATTTTTTGTTTGAAACGTATTACTGTACCAGTTACAGCTGAGATTAAAATGTTTCTCTTTGAACATAATCAGGGAGTAAATGCAAGCAGTTAGACTCGTAAGATTATGAGAAAAAAAAATTGCAATGTTATATCTCAGTACAGAGAGCACGTGCATTTATGTACCATTTCTAAGGATTTCTATGGAGTCAAACAGGTTAGACAATGGTTGAGGACAGTAAACAGCCATCCTAAAACAAAATAAAGACAGAATTCCCAAGATCTGAAAGCTTGGCTTCAAACAGCCACAAAAACTCCAGAGGTTTAAATCTAGGGCTAGTATCTTATTGCACAGCAGTTTTCTCAGCAGTCAGTTACACACACACATATATAGCAAATACACACAGCAGTACCCCAAAGCAGAAATGCCTTTCTTTTGTATTAAGACTATTTGATTCTGGTTTAGACCACAATGAATTTTTTATGAGCACCAATCTTGCCACTTAAACATGCTGTACACATTTAAACTCTGCTATCTTCCCATTGAAAATAAGGAAATAACTAATGCTGGAGAGATTAATTTAAGAAGGTCAACAAGGGATTTTTGTGCTGTAACTTCCCGTGTATTAGCAAAGTAACAATGTGTTCCAAATCTGCAGGCTTAACACATGCATTTAAAAGAAATACGGCCGCAAACTGTTCTATTTTCATAAATGACCCCTATTTCCTTAGTATTTAGCAGGAAAATGTTACCAGTCACGTTACCAGTCTAGACAGATTGCCTGCTCTATGATTTATAAACACACTATTAAAAAAAAACAAGAACCAGTCAGTTTTATACCACATGGCATATTCTTGTGGTAAAGCTATGTCATCAAATAGTCATAGTTCTCAGTATAGCTTCACTTTCAGACATCTTTATAAATGCTCTCTACTTAAATTTGGGTTAGAGTGATTTCTAAAGCAAATAATGAGAGACAATAGGAGAATACTGCCACATAATTCACCAGCTCAAGTTTATCACATTCCAGAACACTGCTAATGGATGTTCATTAATAACCTAAATCTGAACTGACTTCATTTACAGCTAAAGGCTCATTGACTTCATAAAACCAAGATCACATGCACAATGTTATCCTCATACTTAGTGATGAAATGCAGAGAAACGTGGGACAACATGTCATAAGTTACTGAAATAGAGATAGTAAAGCCTTAAAAGTATGTTCTTAATCAGAGTATAACTGAATGATAAATGTGCCAACATGACTTAGCCGTACAAGCTGTTCCACAGTAAGTCAGCACCGATATTTTATCTCTATTATGCACTTATGAAAACCATACCCAAATTTCTAAGTGTAAAGTAAGCAGCCACGAGCAAAGAGGGAGAGAAAAGGAAGAATGAGTACCACAAAAATAAGAGTTTGGCCCATTTCAGATAAAGATCAAAGCACTAGCAAAAGCAAACTAAGCGAAACAATATTATGATGTTATATCGAAGCTTCTCTTCACATCTCCTAGTCATGCTGACAACAGCGGGGAAGAAGAAGAAAAACATTTCCAAATGCTAGCTTTATGTTGTGGAGCCCCTTTTCTCTTGGTTAGCTGTACAGTTAACAAGGAAAAGGCAAAGCAGAAAGGGAAAGAAAAATAGACATATGTAGCTAAATCAAGCCACCGCTCTCATCTCCTATCTCTTTATTAACTGAAGACAGCCTTGAGAAACTTGTTTTTATGAACACACGCTAAATTATTTTAGGTATTTGCACCTGCATTTTAACTGAAAGGTGGCATCACACATTTCTTGAAAAGAGTTGGGAAGAAGTAATTTCCAATTATTTTTCATGAGGTACCAGGGGCCAGAGGACGACGACACAGTTTTTAAAGTCAGAGAGCATACTGGAATCTATCAGCAGGTATTTACAGCTAAAGAAACAGCATACACCAGAAGCTGGAACTCTCACTAATAGTGAGCTTAGTCTGCCACCACAGATAAAGCCTTTGCAGCACAGCATTATCAGTGCACAGACCTACAGATCCTTTAAGCTGAATTATAGTCTTGATTATTATCCTAGGCACTGTCTGAGGTAACAGCACAGATACGAGCAGATTTGCTGGAAATTTCCCCAAAGATGGAAATTAAACTTGAAGACTTTGGTAAAAGCAAAGGGAAACGACAGCATTTAACAAAATTCCCCTCCCTCCAACAACACCTGGGCTCCTATGTATTCATCACCATTTGGGGATTTACAAACAGCAGGCCTGTATTTTTGTGCTGACCCTAACATGCCATTTTGCCAGCAGCAAGTGCGACTGCAACATGTTCTCAGTATGATGATCTGTAAACCCACCACAACACCACTGGTGTTGAATATATCTCAACATTACCTAAATCTGGCACAAATATGTCATGGCTGGTGCGCATATCCCTATTCTATCATTGCATTCATTTCTGAATGTAACTAACTGTTTAAGGTCCACCAGCTATGACAGGTCATCTCCTGCAGTGCTTTCATCATTGCAATTAAAAACAACTATTTCTCCTGCTATTTTTCAGTTTTTACAATACAAACGATAAGAGGGTTATTTGCTAATGCATATGAGAGACCTAAATGATATCCACAGGTTCCTCTTGCTTGGGTTGGTTTGTCTACTTTTGATCTATCTACATAAGATCAGATCAAAGATCTATATAAGCTAGCATCCTTACCCCAACCACAGCAAGTAGAAAAAACTTGAGAATGAGCCTTTGAACAGTAGATAGGTAGGTACAGGTTTCATTGAATATAGGTATTCATGAGAGGAAATGAGCTAAATCATAAAATACAACTAATTTCTAACACACCCTCACACCTTGGAATAACACATCTGTACCTGTTAATTTGAGGGGAACATGAAAGATATTATTAAAACCAGGCTCCGTCTTCCCATAAAATATAAAACCACACCCTTTCAAAAGCATTTGCTTGGTAGAAACTCATTCCTACCATATCTACCCCATTTTACTTACCCACAAATGTAGCTATTTTGCTGCAAAGTCAGATGCAGCAGCTTCTATACAACTGCTGAATAGGGCAGTCTGGGCAGTCACACCAATGCAAATAGGCTTGCTGAAATCCCAGCTCCTCAAAAAATACTTGGAACACTACCCTAAGTAAAATGTTACTTTCTTGCAATTCAATAATGGTCAGTATTTAAAAAGTAACTTATCAAAAATGTCTCATTAATGACAGCAAATTACACAGCATTGTACAAAGTCAGATTAAATTAATGATTTATAAGAAGTATTATTAAAACATCTAGAAAGTCTAAAAGCCAGGACAAACCCTTTTGATCATCTAGCAATGAAGGGTAATATAAATCTGTAGAAAAGACATTTATTACAGAAACTACCCCAAGGCCAGAACATTAGCAGAAGGATGCAGCCGTGCCAAACATTCCTTTCATGCACATTCTTCCCACTACATAAAGCATACCTGCTTACAGTACTGCTGTAAATGAGTATGCAAATGGAGCTACCAAAAAAACAACTTACTTGTGAGGGCTAAATAAAATATATTTTTGCTATTGACATATGAAAGCTTAAAAAAAATTAAATATTAATAGGTACAAGAGAGTAAGAGGACAGAGCTAGAGCAATCTTGGTAAAATAACAACTTACTGATTTTGAAATTTCTTACTGGTCATGGTATGTTCCTGTGATGAGTTTCTAGATCTAGAACAGTTTTCAGGTCAAAACCAGACTCAGGGAAAGAAATACAAAGATTAAAAGTCCTCCTCACACCATAAGGTAGGTAGCCTGAATACTCATGGGGTTCCAAAGAGCCTGAAGTTCAAATGTTTGATGATTGTACGTTGAGTACTCTATGGGTAAGCCATTAGTTGTGTCTTTTACCCTACTTTTTGATCTGTTTTGCTTTGTAAAACAACAAATGAAAATGCAATTAATAGGGCACACTGACTTACTGAGCTAGCACTTTAGTGCTCTTACCTCTGATGTGGAGGAACTCCACAGCAGGCAGTTCAACTCAGTATTCTCAAACAAAAGTGTTATTCACTGGAGGCACATCCTTCACCTTTCCAGTCTGACTGGGACCAAGAAACAACTTTTTTGTTAATCTCGTCTGACAACTCCTACTCCAGAATTTCTCCTCATCCAGGATCCAAGAAGATGAGAAGCCCTATGGCTTTTATTACTTCACTACTCCTGCCAAGAAAAGGCTGACTGACTATATATGTCCTGGCTATATTCCTGCACATAGGAATCTTTCTGCTCACAGTTAATAACTGGAAAAAATGAGGCACATATTCTGAAGTTTTTGAAGTTTCTGGAACTTCAGGCTTCTCTTTTAAGTTGATTTTTATAACCCTGTAGTTAACTTCTAATTACAATCACACCAAATACATTCTTGTCCACAAGGGCAAATTATCAAGTGTCTTAAAGCCAATAATGAAATAATTAAGCCTGTTTATATACTGAGTGTTTGTATATATATATATATGTATATATATACACACATAAAAAGGATGACATAATTAAAAAAAAATATTAGCAATCACATTCACATAATATTTACTAAGTTACCCATCTAAAGAGGTATTTTTATTCCAAATGCCTAAAGGACTGTTAATAGAGCAGCAGCTGCTCTTTTGCCAAAGTGACCTTTTTTTTCCTTCGCAGCGTTTCAACACTCCTGCTAAAATCAGGACTACCTCCTGGAAGACCAGAAAGTAAATAAAATCAGACTGGTTTTGTTTTATCTTGTTCTTTAGGCAGCACAAAACAGAGCATTAAGTGACTAAAGTAGAATAGAGGACTCTTATGACAGTCTGCTAGACAGAAGAACCAAGATGCTTCATCTTTCCTGCATCTATGAGGTATAAATATACATGCCTTCATTTGGTGTTAGTTCACTGTAGCACAGTTCTAATACTGTGCAAGATGAGATATTTTTGTGCATACTGCACAGGATATTGAAAATAACACTGAGCTACCCAATGCTGTGATCGAGTAAAAGGACAGATTATGCTTTTGTGGAAATACTATAAAGGAAAAGTAGCCCTGACCTACTTCATTGCTTCTGGTTCCCACGGGTTGCTCCCTCTACCAGAAACCCTGCTAGCTCCTTTAGCTCAAATCCCTGCCCTGCGTAGTAGGCACATTTGCACAGAGAAAGTCAGGATCCAAGACTGCTTCAAGAAAAAAAGCATCCATGGATAATGTGGAGGTATCTGAGTAATAATTTCCAAGGAACAGTATTAATAAAGTGAAGGTTACACATGGCAAAAAAATAGTATTTTTAGGGAAACAGACAGAGTAGCCTATAATCTAATGAGAGATTAAAAATTATAAGAAGCACCTAGATTGTGTGCAGCATATAATGCGGAAATGAACTCACTACATTTCCACATACATTTCTTCATAAAAAATTCTACGTTGCTGAAAAACGACACCAAAGTCCAGTCTGAACTCTGCCTCTCTAGCCAGTGCTCACTCCTCCCAGAAATTCTGTGTTACTGGGAACAGGTAACTTAGTCTGAGGTACAGTTAAAATATATCCTGTAAATGACTGGAAAAAAACACACACACTTTTTTCCCCAGAATGATATTAATTCTCATAGATACTGGTAGAAAATAATGCCTCTCTTTATGTGGGGTTATTTATTAACAAAGGCTCTGAAATTCCATGGCATTCAGAAACAAAGAACTTAAATATCAAACATTCAGATATTGTACATACAGGTGGAGAAAATCTGAGTATCAGCTAATGTGCTTTTGTATTTGAAATATACTCCACCATCTAAAATAATTTCCAAACCTGGTTTTAAAACACCCTCCCAGCCACCTCCCAAACCCAATTTGTGCTCTTGTCTGATTTTAGAATAAAATAAGAATCAAGTGTCTGGAAAATACATGGAAAGGAACAATACATACACACAGTGTAGGCAACAGAAATAAGGTCAAAATAACATTTCTATCATGAAACACTTGCAAGATAAGCATGCTATGAAAAGAACCATAATGAAGTTGAAATTAAGTAGCAGGTCATTCTGAACTGAAACTTCTTATCAACTTGATAAACTTCTATGATGAAATGATTGGCCTGGTAGTTGAGGGGAGAGCAGTCAAGAGTGTCTAGCTGAACTTCAATAAGTCCCTTGACACTGTCTCCCATAAGATCCTCCAAGAGAAGCTGTTGATGTATGGGCCAGATGAGCAGACAGCAAGGTGGCTTTAAAACTGGTACCTAAAGGGAGGGTGCAAAGAGGACAGAGCCAGACACTTTTCAGTGGTGCTCAGTGACAGGACAAAAGGCAATGGACACAAACTGAAGCACAGGGGGTTCCCTCTGAGCATCAGGAAAAAATTCCTTTACTGTGAGGGTGTCTGAGCACTGGCACAGGTTGCCCTGGAAGTTTGTGGAGTCTCCATCCTTGGAGACATTCAAAAGCCATCTGGACACGGTCCTGGGCAACTAGCTCAAAGGGGTTAGATCAGAGGACTTCTGGAGTTCCCTTCCAACCTCAATCATTCTGTGATTTTGTGAATAAATGTAAGTAACACACAAAGACAGCACAGATTGGCAGCTGGGTCATTTGTGTCTTCCTGGAAATACAGTTCTTTACACATTCTTCTCCATCTTCAACTTCTGCAAGTTAATAACTGCCATGCTACAACACTTTACCACTTGTTTTTACTTGCCCTGAAGTTCCAAATGATTATAATGAACAAACTGTTCCTCACAACAACAAGCAACATATTATTTATTAGCCAGAGGGCCATGCATGCAGGAATCTTCTCCTGTACTTTTTTAATAACTTCCATAGCCTTGCAGTGAGTACACACCATACAGCTTCACAAATATATTTTCCATCTCCTTTGTGATCTAGTGTTCAATGTTGTTTAGAAGCAACAAAGAATTTAACTGTTAGAGTCTCCTGCATTTGGAGTGCTGATGTCTGGAGCACTGATCCGAAGTACACTAGATATTGAAACTCAAGTGTAACCCACTTACATTCTTAAAGCAATATTGAATCTTTGAGCTCTTGCTCAACACAGGCCACAGGGATATCTTCAAAGAAAGACTTCTTGGGTTCTCAGCAGTGAGCCTTCTGGGTAATGGAAATGTATTATCAGCTTGATTGAAGAGGTATCTAAGCCCTTTCTTGACATTGTTCTGACTGTTAACAATAGTCAGTTGTGTGAACTTTATTAGAGGGATGATTAAAAGTCAGGATGGAAGTTGCGAAAAAAAAAAAAAAAGCCTTTAAACATTCTCTTACTATACCAAAATCCTTTAAGATTTTCATAGAATAAGGGGGGGAGGGGACTATTTGTTTCTTAAAGGGAGAAAAACTGACCTTATAGCTCTTCTTCTGAAAAAAGGGAAAAACAAATTAGAGTACAAAGTAAGTACTAAATATTTTGACTGACAAAATGTGGATTTCAGCTTTCAGTAAGTGATTTAACTGGCTTAAAGTAACAGCAGAACTGAAAGAAGCAAGGTGTAAAAAGATTGACGATGTGTATGAATGTCACAAAAAGGGTGAGGTTGAGAGTACAACAAAGGAAGGGTAATCTTATTTTTTATATAGTCTGGCATTTACACAATCATTAAGCATATAATCAAAAGCTCACAAAATAGAAAATGGAGTTTGCTTTCACTGGCCTTGGATAAACAGTCTATTCCTCTTTGTGCTGCTTAAGAATCTGTGCTCATTTGAGGGCAATATGATAGTTAAAAACAAGGTTGCTCAAGGTGATAGGAAAAGGAGGATTAGCATGCCAACTTATCTCTCTGCTCCTCACACAGATGGGGCCAGAGGCATCAATCATTTGTGATAAGATGTTTGTATCATATTGACACAGACAGAAGCTGTGTATCAATGAAAGAAAATCTTACCACACTCCATCCTCCTGAAGTGCTGCCTTGAAATTGTCCTATTAATAGCATTGCCATTTGGAAAAAAACTAACATTATGAAAATGGTTTAGAAAAGACACTGCTACACGAGAACTGTGTGTTACATTGCAGATTTAAAGAAAATAATTTCTACAGCAGTTTTGTTGGTATTGCACAGAGGCACATACTTTACATAA
The DNA here is from genome assembly GCA_013400335.1 of Eurystomus gularis. Lineage (NCBI taxonomy): Eukaryota > Metazoa > Chordata > Aves > Coraciiformes > Coraciidae > Eurystomus > Eurystomus gularis. The sequence goes on along the minus strand of VZZY01025180.1, from coordinate 213,904 downwards.
ATGTAAAAGGTCAACAAAGCAACTGGGACTTTGGGCAGGAGATGATGCATCATTCTTATGCATACTCATCAATGCCAAGAACAGAGTCCGCAGTCTGAATTGAACAAATGTAGGCAGCAAGCTTAATACCTTCCATTCCCTTTTTCATAAAGCACTGCTCATTATTGTTGGTGTTTTAAAAATTCTTTTAAAAAAGCCCAGCAAGATCTCTGGATAGCTACGTGCTACAAATATAAATATGGTCTTACGGTATCTACACTGGAAAGGTAGGTATTTCAGAGGACATTGGGATATATGATTTTTTGAACACAGTCATCTAGTAAATATTTTCTTTGGGGATTTGGGTTTTTTTGTTCGCTTGTTTGGTTTTTTTTGTCACAGCAGAATATTCTTGTGGCAAGAAATAAAGCTGACAGTCTCAGTGAATAATGCACATTGTCTGGAAAACAGCTAAGCTGTTATTTTGTCCCTTGCAACTTGTTAAACTGGTTCTATTAAAAGCTGATAAATGAGATCTTTCCACGATCTGATAAAAATAAAAATCAATATATCTTTGATTAAAGAATTGGTGTAAATGGGCTTTCTGGATACACTAATGTCATCACTGCTGCAACAAACTGCTCTATTGGGTAAATGATATGAGTACCTGTAGGGGAAAAGCACATACTATCACCAGATGTCTTATTTCTCCAAAAATCTGCCATTACAAAACTGGTAACTGTGCAATCTGTTGAAGTACGTACCATTGGCTTTGTAAGTGTAATCTATCTGCAGGGAAAGAGGTTCATTTCATTAACTTTTGCACTGGTAAGAGAAGAAGACAGCCCCAAAGCAAACAATCATCACCACACTGTTCAGTACTCTAAATGCTGGGAATCTAAGCATCTTCATATTCCAGCTTTACAGAACAGAAGCTACTAATAATTTCATAGGAATAGAAAAGCCTCAAAAACTTCACCAGTCTCATAAATGACCATTACAAGACAGCCAATAAAGAGTATCAGAATACAGGGTTGTTGCACTCTGCTGAAATGTTGGAAACACACATTTACAGTCTTCCTTTGGAACTCTAATATTGTCCTACCTTTTACCTAAATTTTAAACAGTTATTTTCTTGTAAGTGCATGTCACATTAAATCAACTTCATTGAGGTGTCTATAACCCATTTTAAATCTGAAATTGTTTTTGTAATGTGATTGTAATGGCCAAAAATATCAGTTAACTCTCAAAATAAAAAAATTACATCAGTACAGCTGAGTTACTTCATATTTTATAGGATTTTCCCCCACTCAAACTATGATCCTGTAATATCCATCTCACATATGCTATTTTACGATCTACATGATCAGGTTAGTTTGAATCAGATATTCGCTTTTGAAGAAAATCTTCTGATGCCCTCCACATTTTGATTCACAACCCATAACAGCCCAAGCTAGTGAACTGGATTTCTTCTGCAAAAAACTGAACTGGAACACATGCTCTTGCCACTCCATCCACACAGCCACAGACTCAGTCGAGGTAAAATCCTTATAACTTTTACACGTGTTAACACTGGGCTTAGCAGGAATTTCTTGCTCTACAAATTCCCTATTAGTGGGTGGCACTACTTGCTGAAGTAGCCAGCAGTCTTGGACTTTCAAACTGTTCACATAGTTATAACAAAAATAGATTAGTTTTTATATAAACTAATCTATATAAAAAGAATAGTTTTTATTTAAACATTTCTTAACAACACGAATTAACTACCGCCTGGACTCTCAGTAAATCTAGATAGAGTACGTTTGAGATAATATACTTTAGAAATGGACTAAGATGTTGTAAGTAGCCAGTAAAAAGCTCAGCAGTAGCCAGGAAAACAAGACCGAACTGAAGGAAAAAAAGCTTGTAGAGAAGATGTGATGATGGACTTCTTTCATTTTCCAAATACCGTAACAGCACTACTCCACAAATGCTAAAAATGTTGCCTTAGGATTCTAATAATGTAATTAGTTCTACAAATTAAAGTTTCATGAAGATAGCTTTTCACTTTCTTAAAGAACAAAAAACCCTGAACAATACACAAACAGGGCTTGTGACTTTAACAGAAATAAAAGAGAAAGAGGAATATAAGGTTAGAAGAAGTAATATGTAAGGTTAGAAGACATAATAGTGCATAAACAAAGAATTTTACTGGGACAAGCTGTATGGCTGTACCATGTTAATGCAGTGCCATTCTCACACTTGCTCCATCCCACTCAGGGGCTGTTGCTGTTCTAGGAAAGAAAACTGCAAAGCAGAAAGAAGGGAAGGCAAATGGAACAACATACAAGAACACACCAGGGAAAACTCTAGGAATCATCAGGGGCTGACTCATCAGGTGTTTACTGTTAATTTAAATGATAGCAAAAATTATTCCTAGCAGCTAGTTTAGCTAGAAAATATGGTTATATACATATGCATACACAGTCAAGTGAAATTAGTACGCACCAAGTAAGTTGAAAATGAATGACTTGCAACTGTAGTCTTAATGCATCAAGTGCATAAGCATGTCATCACTCAGATTTAAATAATTTACTTAAATACTGACAGTTCTGTTGCTTCCATAGAGGAAGTGAATATTTATGTCCAAAAATATACTTTTAAAGTCTGAAGATGCACCTCAGACAATTATATCACTACACTACTGTTTATTAACAACAATAATAAAGTCATAAATAAACCTATATCTACATTGATACAACAGAACCGATGTTATCGTGGATGTCAACACAATTATAAATGGTTATTTTTAACAGAAATTTCCAGCAACAAAAAAAGCCTGGAGAAAAGTACAGTCCCATACTGTCCCAAAGAAATGGTAAGTGATCACAAAAGAACATTTATCTCTAGCTTACTAAAGTTAACCGAAAAAAATCCCTGTTGCCCCAAGTGGGTGCTGATCATACTAAGTTGGGTGCAATTGATGCATTAGAGATGCTACCAATCTAGAGAAATCTTTGATTATGAAGTCTGAAGGCTAAAAAACAACCCTGATATCACACTGGTTTTTTGGTCACAATCTGACATCAGATTTCTTCTCTGGGCAAGTCACTAATTCATTTCAACATCACAGTTTCTCACATCTCAGCTGAAAAACATATCTAATTCTTAGTACATATTGGGAAAATTATGAGCATTTAGCAATGCTTTTAAAATGAAAAATCATTTAATTGAGAATAATTTAGTTATAAATTTACCTAATTTTCCTTTTATTCAAAGCACTAAAGGAATACTAAGACACATTATCAAAACCACAATAATGGTTCAGTGGGTTTATGGCTTTAATTCCTATCTCTCACTTATTCTAAAAGATGCTATTCTAGAAATGCATTGGTAGATCACAACGAGCACCAATTTGTATGTGAAATTAGAATAATACTCCTTAAACATGTGCATTGCCTACCACAACACAGTAACAAGAGAAACACATAGATCACGCTTTGTCTAACAAAAGAATTTCAAAATATACTGAAGCAACAGTAGTAAACTTGTACATACACATATCAGTTATGTTTGACTCATCTACTCTAAATCCTTTGAAAATATTTAAGAGCAAATTCAGAGTGCTTTTCTTTATGGATTCCACTCTGAGGGGCTAATGTCAAGTCAGATAACTAATATTGACTATCTATATCTTTTATGAACTCAACATCAACACTTTCTAAACTTGAAGAAAACAAAAAAGAAATAGGATGGATTCAGCTCAAAATTACTTCAGGGCATGCTGAGCAGCTCTTTAACCAATAGCCTATGGATTGTAAAGAGTTACCCAACATGCCCGAAAGAAGATGCAGACACTTCATCAGCTGAATTGCTTTCTAGGTTTCACTGACTATAACTAGGTCTCTAACAGGAGCCTAGAGATGCTCTTTACATGAAGATCTTAAGTTTAGATGCCTGCGGAGCTGGATTCCAGTCCTAAAGTTGATTGAATCATCATAAAATCTTCTAAAATTAAACAAAATGGAAATGCTAAGCAGCGACACATGCCTTAATCTGGCCATTTTACTCACAACTACAGGAAGATACGTCCATGTACTCAGCTTCCAGAGCCTGATGGTGTCCTCCCTTTCCCTGAAGATATACTTATATATTCTTTCAGGACCGATTCTTTTCTAATGAAGGACAACTAATCAGAGAACCAAAAGGTGATGAAGAGGATCAAATGCTAGATTTAAAAATAAATAACGTGGTAACCACTTTGGATTTTTTGGGGTTTTTTTTAATAAAGAGGAACAAGAGTGTAGTGTAGGTGAAGAACAGATTTATATTAATAGGTTGGGTTTTTCTTTAAGAAAACAAAGACTCATACTCAATTTCTGGCTCTGCCTTTGAATATTCAAACTTGTATTTCCTACCTTTCAGGCAGTTTGAACTGTTGCTTAAGCTACAGCAATCGTCATTAAGATACTCTGTATTATGATTATGATTATTCAGTTATTACTATTCTCCTTTTCCTCCTCTGGTTGTCTTTACAAAGACAAACAGTGGCCAACATTGCATCATGTTAGAATCCAGTTCTGCTGAGACTGCTTAGTGAACTTAGTTCCTGTGGCAAAACACATGGGTCACAAGAATAAGGGAAAAGTTATGTGCTAACATTCAGGATCGTAGTTTTCGATTTGGTATCTAAATTTCTCCATTCTAGTCCACGTGAAATGCAAGAACTGTTAACACACTGTGCTTTCTGTTTATAACTTGGTTTGTCTCTGTTGCTATGGCACATTTTTTTCAGAGAGAATCTAGAACTATAGCAACAACAACCTTTCATGGTTCAATGACTATGCTCTAAGTCTGATTGGTTCTTGATGTTGCCTGAGAAAACTACAACTTTACAATGGCCTAAGGACAACCTTTTTCTTGCAGTTTAATATAAAGCTCAGCTATTAAACCATACCTTTCCTATGTCACCAAGTACCTTCTTTTTTTCCTTGTTTTTCCAAAGTACAGACTTTTCCATGTAGTAACATGCTATCTACGTTATTAATAACTCAGATATTTTTAAAATGAAATAAAAAAATCAAATCCTTTCAAAGCACTTCACACTACAGTTGATCAGAAAAATCAATAACTGCAAGTTTGCAAAGTCACTATTACAAAATCAAATTGGTTTATGCATGTTAGTAAAACTTACACCCTCTTATTAGTAATGTATAAATACTCCAAATCTAATGAAAACATTCTGTATAAACTCTGCAGCAATGTATGGATGGATTTATACTAATACATTAAAAATTATCTCATTATCTTATTATCTCATTATCTCACTAAGAAAAATGCCGCAAAATATCATTTATCTGCTGTTGTTCCTCGTAGGCCAGTAACATTCCGAAGCCAGTTGAGCTGTGAGCTCGAACATCCTATATTGCTTTCTGAATATTGCTAACCATTTTGGATCAGAACATCCTACCCATAGGCTGCTTTTTATTGCACTAGTCTGGAGATGGACTAGGAAGGGAGCTGCTGAATTCAAGCTTCCTAAAGCCTCACCATTCCTTTTTGTAGATACATACCCCACCTCAGTACCTACAATTGCAATTCAGTTTAACTGTGATGCTCGAACAAATGTTTCTGGTCAAACAGCTGAATGTATGAAACAGATAACACGGAAGAAAAAAAAGCTGGAGGAAAAGATATGCCATCAATGAAAAAAATTAATCAGATAAATGTTGCTTTTAGTCCTTTAACAATCTTTTAAGGCTTCTATTTCAATTGCACAAAGCTGAGGTTACAAAATATTGAAAGAGATATACAGAAAGATCTTGCATTTGCAGGTCCACCAGATAAGAAGCTGACTTATTCTTAAGAAAAATATCAGAACAGAAATTCTATCATTAAGTCTCATTTCTGCTATTTCCACTTTCTCCAAATGAACTATTTGCTTAAGAGGCTACAAAGATCACGTGCTTTATGGCAATTTACAACAGATGGACAATGGACTATATTAGAATCCACATAAAGCCATATTTTTTGAGTAATTGTATCTGTGAGCTTGTACTTAACATTATGCATTCGAACAGTCTCATTAAAACAAGCAGGATTACCCACCTGAGGGAAGTTTGGTACACATGTAGTGCTTGCAAAACTGAAATTTGACTTAAAAGCAACAAAGTCCAAAGAAACAAATCCCAAAAAATCTAATACCATAATCAATGAATTGAAGAAATACATTCTAAGTCATATTTATACTTCTAGTCTTAAACTAAGACCTTTCTGTTTCAGGAAATAAATTATCATCTATAGTTCCTGAAGTTTATCTGTGCTATTAACAAGTTTAATCTATTATTTTCATTGCATTTTTCTACTAGACCACAAGACAATGACTTAGGAAGCCAACAGACAAATGACAGAACTAGGTTGTGACAGACCTTAAGGTGTTGCCACACAGCTTTTGACCTGCACTTTCATCAGAAACGAGCAGAAGAGCCTGCATATGTAGGCTGCACATCTCTATTACTGCCTTTGGGATCGTTGGCTTACTGGCTTTGGGATCATTGCAGAGTGTGAACTGCAGGAGCTGGGGAGCGCAGACACTGTCTTCCCTCATATATCATTTTTCTGAGGGAGGCTGTTCACCCCATGCACGCTTCAGCCAGGGCCTAAAGACCTCTGAAATATCCCACCCATTTGTACTGAATAAAAATTATGGATCATACATCATACCACGCTGTTGTGCACCAAGACCAACTAGCTTTGGTTTAACTCTGTGATAACCTGGTTATGTTGTTTCCAGGTTTTGTCCAAAAAAATCTCCACCACTCTAGACACCTCTGCATTCCAGAGCTTATTCAGTGATAAGAGATATACCTTGCATTTCATTTATTCTTGTGAAAACTCTCTAGGTTTCAGCTTTTTCCACGTTTAGAGGTTTCTGATTGTTTCTTGGGTGGGTTTTTTGTTGGGCGGGTGTTTGCTTTGCAGATGGTAACAAACTACCTTCGCAAAGTTCATCTTGTCATTCCCCTCATGTCCTAGAAGGCAGTTTGGATTCATGGCAACACACTTCTTCAAGGTTTGCCAGTAATGGGATGAGGAAGTTCACACATAATAAAGCAGCTGCAAACAGACACCGGAGTCAGGAATCAATAACTAAAGGTCAGATCACAGCAAGCATGTGACAAACAGCTCTAGAATTTGTGCTTTCATGTGAACATGAAATCCAATCCATTTGCTTTCATAGCACCACTACTGCCATAACCTTGTTTTCAGCAATCCATAACACTCAAATTGTTTTCTGTCAAGGTCTGAACCTCTCTCCTAAATCTATCACCTGCTGTGGCACTCACTGGAGCGAACACAAAAGATGTGCCCTGATGCACGTTTGATTCTCAGAAATTACAGTAAACTGTGTTTTGGTGACTAATGTCCAAAGTGGAGGCCAGAATGAAGAGCCAGTATATAGCAGCCAACACTGTAACAACAGTTGCTTATATATGATTTCATTAATAATAAAAATCAATTTACTCAGTATAACCTTCCTTCAAAGCCCTGGTTAGTCATCTTGCCCAACTACAAAGTACAGAGGGGATTTTGTAAAATTAAGCCCAAATTTCACATGGTTCCCCAAATTCCCATTGCCATATGTAAGATGACAAAAAGTACACAGTCACAGCTTTACACACATTTTGAGTAACATTTTTTATCCTATTAACAGGCTTAGAGCAGCAGCTTATATTTCTTTTCCTGTATTTGTGAGCTGTCTTATCTAAAGTGGTTTTTGTTTTGAAGTCTAGTCTTTCATTCTCTAGTGGCCGATCTTAAAGCAGATGATGTTTGTTGCCTCCAGAACATGTTCTTCCTATCATGAGGACAGCAGAGAAGACTGTAGTGGCCAACAATCAGAAGAAGAACTGTAGCCCATGGGAAGGACTCAAGCTGGAGAAGTTTGTGAAGAATACAGTGGCCTAATTATGAATGGGAGCCTTCTGGCCAGAAAGTGATCTGCCATTGTATTGGCATTTGCCATTGCATGGCAAGGGTTTGGTGGCAGTAGGGCTACAAGGTAGCTTCTCTGGGAAGCTGCTATAAGCTTTCCCTAGGTTCATTAAAGCCCATGCTGGCCAGCTCCAAGAAGGACCCACCACTGGCCAAGGTTGAGCCCATCAGCAATAGTGCCTCTGTGATAACACATTTAAGAAGGGGGAAGCTGTGCAAGGGCAACTGCAGCCAGAGGGAGGAGAGAAAATACGTGAGAGAAACAACCCTGCAGACACCAAGGTCAGTGAAGAAGGAGGAGGAAGTGCATCAGGCACCAGTGCAGAGATTCCCCTACAGACCATGATAAAGACCATCATGAGGCATGCAGTCTCTCTGCAGCCCATGGAGGTTAATAGTGGGGCAGATATCCACCTGCAGCCCCTGGAAGACCCCATGCTGGAGGAGGTGCAACCACCCAAAAGAGGCTGTGACCCTGTAGAGTGACTGCGCTGGAGCAGGCTCCTGGCACAACCTATAGACACAGAGAGAGGCGGCCACACTGGAGCAGGTTTGCCAGCAGGACTTGTGATCCTGAGGGGGACCCACACCAGAGCAGTCTGTTCCTGAAGGACTGCAGCCCATGAAAGGCATCCACACTGGAGCAGTTTGGGAAGAATTGAAGACAGTGGGATGGACTCATGCTGGAGTACTTCATGGAGAACTGTCTCCATGGGAGGGACCCCATGCTGAAGCAGTGGAAGAGTGTAAGGAGTCCTCCCCCTGAGGAGAAAAGAGCAGCAGAAATAATGTGTGACGAATTGAATGCAACCCCGATGACCTGTTCCCCTGCACCACTGCAGGGAGGAGGTAGAGAAAAATCAGGAGTGAAGTTGAGCCTGGGAAGAAGGGAGGGGTAGAGTGAATATGTTTTGAGATTGGGGTTTATTTCTCATTACCCTTCTCTGATTTACCTGGCAATAAATTAAATTAATTTTCCCCAAGTTGGATTGGGTTTACCTGTGGTTGTACTTGGTGAATGATCTCTGCTTGTCCTTATCTCAACCCTTTTGTTATATTTTCTCTCCCCACCCTGTTGAAGAGGGGAGTGATAGAGCAGCTTTGGTGGGCACCTGATACCCAGACAGGGTCAACACACCACACCCAACACCACTGCACACTTAATGGTTCAATCTTCCAGGCATATTTCTCAAGGAACTTAGAAGGCTCTTGCGCTAACTCTGCTCTCCTCCTGTGCTCATATTTATTAAGTGCATAATGACTCCACTACTGTTCACTTCCATGTTCTCTCTCTTGGTCAGAAATGTGCTGGGAGTAGAAATAACTGCTGAATATTTAAAAATGCAAACGTTATCAAGGCTCTCATGGAATTTAAGCTCTAGGACAAACAGGTTCCAGGATCAGCTCCCAGCTGAAAACAGGGGCCAAACAAACCCAAAATGGATGTGAGATTGGGTTTGACTGTTTCACTTAAGAACCTCCTCATTGAAATACAGTCTCCTTTTATAAAAAGATTCTTAATTCACTAAGGGAAGACCACCAGTTTCATGTACCTAGGAGAATTAATCTCATAAATATTACAAAGCAAGCAACAGTTCTAAGCTTTGAATGTGCACTGATTAGGAGAGAAGAAAATAGAGATTCTGAAAAAATGACCTTTAGGTCACAGAACTAACATTCGCTCTGTATGGATACATGCATATATGTTCCTAAACAAACAAAACCAACTGAAAACTGAATAGGTAAACAAGATGAAGAAATATACAGTAATTAAACCTAAAATTATACTACTTCTATTAAGTATAGAAGCTGAATTTCAAAGGGAACCAAAACATTATTCTGAATAAAGACTAAGTTCTGCTAATGTCTAAATGTCAGATTTGTTACCTGGATCAAGACATATAGTGTATATTGACAAAACTTATGTAAAATCAGTATTCCAGTGAAAAATCATGTGGTACCTGATAGGCCTATTTTCTTTACTGTCAAAGAGTGAGAAGATTACTTCCAGTTCCTCTCCCAGATTGGAGCACATTAGACTCTTCATCTGAACAAAAAGATGGTGGCTGCTAGCTGGTACGGGCGTGTCTTTTTTTCGATGACGATGCTCCATCTAAAAATACCACGAAAAATACAGCAGCCAGTTTAAATTGACTGTAAAAATCTCAAAACAAAAATACATAAAGAACCACAATACTGAACTACTGTCTTAATCCCAATTTTTAGATTGTGATTGCAGTATTAGCTGATAATTAATTAGTTTTGCGTTTGGGGGATTTTCTTTTNNTTTTAATATATTTTTTTTTTGTTTTTTGGGGTTTTTTTTTTTTTTTTTTTTTTTTTTTTTTTTTTTGTATCTGAGAAGGAAAATGCAAGGAACTCACTTTTCCAATGTTTCACTGCATCATAATTATCTCTAGGAGAAAAAAAAAAAAGTAACCTCTAGAAGTTCACCTTTTCTCTGAAAATTCTAAGCCACTTTACAGCTTTGCACTGTAACAATACAGTATTTCATATCTGGTTTAAATAGTTAATGATCTGATATTCGAGCATTCAAACACACAAAAAATGCTTTTGCAGAAGACTAAATACCAGTATTTTAAAATGGGAAAAAAATCACATCCATGTTTTATAATCCTTGGCAGACTGCTATATAAAGGCTACTAAATTGTCCTGATTTGACTTCATGGTTTATAGCTTCACCATTTTAATCACCCCTTAAGAGTAGGGCAACATTAAGTTGTACTATTTCTCTCTTACATTGTACCAAAAATAATTTTAAACAACAATCTTTCTAAGTTACTTAGCCTTCAAATTGAGGTTATCTTGGGCTTTTTTTTTTCTCTTTATTTTTGAAAGTGCACTCCATGAGTTCCATTATTAGTTTCTGGGTTATTCTTCCTCTGTATGTTTCTTCTTATGGTTAATGGTTCCTCAATGTATTTCACCTAATGCTTCAATAGGATTCCGTAAGATTTCACATGACTTTGAAACTGTCCAAAGGTATACTGATTCTAGCATGAAAACATTACTATTAGGCTTGAGATTACAAGTTATCAACATAAGTAGTTATAAATTATCAAACATACATTGTAACTTCAGCCCCACAGAAAATTGTTGCAATTGTATTTTTCCTTTATTCTATAAACACAAAAGTTAACATGAAAAAATGTAGTTTATATAAAAGCTTAGTCTTAAGCATTTAAGGCTCATAATTGTGTATCTGTAACAGTTGTAGTACTTAAATAGGAGGCAAAGCCCACATAACGGAATTGACAAGTTTTCTTAGATCTCATTGGACATTAAATCAGAATAAGAAATACCAGTGCTGGTTTTAGTAAATCAAGATGGGCTTTTATACCCAAAGGAGACCTTTTCTATGCAGTTTAACTGCTATTTACATTAATATATTAGAAAAGACCAATCCCAGTATGATTAATTGTGACAATACTTGTACCATGAGTACATTATTATATTTCCACAAAGCTTATCTAACAGGACTCATGGGCCAAGTAAAGCACTAATGAAAAAGAGTCTCATAAGCTTTTATTAATTATTAAATTTGTGCTAACAGTCACAATTTTAATGAAATATCAGAAAACAAAACTTTTAACAAATAATGTATAACACGAGCACATGTGCACACAAATCTGGTATCAAACCAAAGCATCTCATACAGATGTAGAGAAGACATAACTGTTCAAAAGAAAACCTCTTTACACATGGTAAAACTCATTACATTATGCAATGCCGGTTTATCTGATCAAAATAAGTATTTTTGGTTAAGTAGAAGAAAGCTGTCATCACAACATCAGTATGTAATTTGATAGCAAAGTACTGAGCGTTATATGCACACACCAGCCTGTAGAGCTCTGTAATGCTGATCTCTTCAGGATCCACCATAGCATATTCTTTTCTCGGAACTAAGTCAAGTCCCAGTTGTCTGTATGAGAAATAGAATAACAGTAAGTAGTTTCTACGTACAAAGAAAAATTAACCCTTTGCTTCCATTTACATTTAACAGAAACATTCCAACAAACAACGTACATGTTAATTGGCCCTCTACAGTTGGTTGTGTTTTAACATATTTTGGCTGTATTCACTATTTACAGATGATCCCTCCCTTTTCTTCAGTTTGTAACATTAATGGAATATATTTTTCCACAATTTTAAAATCTGTTTCACATTGTGGACATTGTGGAATGGATATTGTCCTTTGTACTACTGAGAACATTGTACAATGTCAATTTGAACGACAACCGTGGAAAAGAAGATAGAAAGAAAATCCATCAAATGCCAAAACATCAGCTTATTTTTAATTTGGACTTGATGGCATCAAAGCTGCTTGGCTGTATCCCCTGAACAAAATAATGAAATGAACTTGAATCAACATGAATAAAACTTATTTTCAACACAGCAGCAAGAAATGAAGATTAGGAACACATATGGGGTGGTCATGCTGAATTTAGAAAAACCTGAAAGATTATAAAGGCTTTTTTAAAATATGTTTTTAAAGAGTAGGGCCTGATCATTTCAAAAACCATCACAGTTCCATTTGGTAAGCACAAAATTCTAGGCAGACAGTTTATCATATACAGTTAATCACAGTTCTTCTTCTATATTAGGTATTTAAGCTTTCAGATAGCAGTAGTTGCAGAAGCCTCTGAAATTCAGGTAATTCCACTACTGAATATTGCTGCATTTAGCCAGAGTTTAACTGGATAATATAGGCTAATGAAAAGACTTTGGCAAGAGCACCCAAATTCCAAAAGCTATTTTAAACTTTTTCCTCACTTTTTTTTTAAAGTAAGATGATACAATTTGCATTAGCTGTTATTAGTTATTCAGATAAAAGAAAGATGCAGAGCACAGCAGGAAGATGTATGTTAGAGATGCTCAAGTAGGAACTGCATTGTGTGACAGAAGTCAAAAAGGAAGCAATGTCAGCCAATAGTTTCAGTTAAGACAACAGAGCATCACATAGGAATCTGGCCAGGCGTGATTTAGAGAGATGTAAAAGGATGCTGCAGATATTCCAATGCACTTCTCTTGTAGAGAGTACCGCTGTTATTTAGAATAAACTGAGTGAAAAAAAGCAAAATTAAACTACAAGTCCTTTTTCACTGTTAAAACATAGCCAACAGAAAAACAATACAGGAGAAACATCTGTCAAATTTGTTCCTTATTTCAACATTCTACAATGAGCCTGAAGCTGTGGCATTATAATTAGACTATTTTCATTTACTATTTTATTTACTCACTCATTGCCCCAGTCCAGACGAGCAGTGATGTGTCGCTTGACATCCTTCATTCGATCATGGGTGAGATGGCCAACAAGGACCTGCCTTCGCAGATCTAGGATCTCATTCATTATGTGCCATAGTCGATGAAAGAGATCCCCCTCATTCCTCTGTGAGATAAAAATATAATTGCCTCTATAACACCTGTATAAGCTGACAAAATCCTAATAAATACATATATGGTGGGGAAATTGAGAAAACTCCTTCCTTATTCCCCTACTTAAGTCTTTTTTCTCCCCATCATCCTGTGATCACTTTACCTGCAGGCATCTGTATGTGTGTGTTTCTGTATAAAACAATTTCAGAGTTTACCACAGACCCTGTCTTTGGAATACATCACTCCTAAATTTAACTGCAACTCCTTATGCCTCATGTTAACCAGTCTAATTCATGTGATAGATATGAAAAAAATTCAACCACAAATTTTTTTCATGCCGTGGCACTGTTTTATTCCAAGAGCACGTTTGTTCTGTGCTACGGTCTCATCCAAACTGAGTATCTGATCATGCAATTCAAGACTACTTAAACTCATACACATAAGCGGATGAAAAAGGCAATAGCGCCTAGCATTCAAACACTGAACCATAGAGTGTTTATAGTCTTCTAACTTTTTCTTGCATGGATATAACTACACACACTACTCTCTAATAATAATGTCACTAACAATAATAGTATCACGTAGACAGAATTTTGTCCAGACAGTTCTTCTACATCTAACTCTGAAGTAGGAGAAATTATGTGAATATGATTGCTTTTTAAACCACACCCTCCTACTCTAATTATAGATCAGTTATGGACTAAACCAATTTCCCATAACAGTTTCCTCCTAAACAGAAGTTCTTTTAACTCTTCCTTCACCATTTCTAAGTAGTTCTACTTGATACAGTTCTTCAGAGAAACTTTAGCTTGAGGAAATTTTTGCAACCCCCATTTAATTGACACATCACACAAAGTTGAAAAAAACTTTCCCATTCAGATTTTTTCTGCTAATTGTTGCCAGAAAACCCTAATCCCACTTCCCTTCCTATGAACTAAATGGCATAAAAATGAAGTTCAGCTACTTCTGCTGCATAATTACTATGAAAAGCTAAAATTCACTTAGAAGCACCATTACTCTCTATCAATAACTTTCATATTCCAAGGGCCCTGACAAACTGCCGTTTGATAATGATAAATCTGCTCTTTTTATTTCACGTTCATTCACTTCAATAAGGTCATTGAAATGGGCATTAATTTATTTTTTATCTTGGCTTTCTGTCTAGAAAAAGGAAAACCAGTGTATTTTGAACACATAACAAGAGCAGTGAAAAAAAAGCTGCCACAAAAGAAACAACTTTTGTAACAACAATGGGAATACATGAATTTTTAAAGTAAAAGAAAACAAAAAAAAAATCCATCATGCAAATAGCCCTTGAATTAGAAGCAAGAGACAAAAAAGACTTTATAGGAAAATTATAGAGAGCTAAGTTGACAGTGCATTTTCACAATTTTCCATCAGACACTAGTGTATAAAGATTCCATTTCTACAGCTAAAAAACCCCAAATAAATAAACACTAATTCAGGTGCATCTTTGGTTTTGGTATCCAGTGATAAGCTCTGCAGAAGTAAATTATGCATGTGAATACAAGAGACATGCTAATGTTTAACCACATTTACAGAGTGAGCACAATAGAGTGATGGAATGGTAAGTGGAAATCACAGGAACAACACACAAACACACACTACAAATGTTCTTTGAGAAAGAAAGACTAGTTGCTTATTGCTACATTGTGCTTGGTGCTTGCACAAATGCTACTGGAATACTAAATCCAGTTTGTAGTCCAGAAATGCAACAAAAATACAACATAGGTTCAGAAAACAGGAATTATTAAGGTGAAAAAACATGATTTAAAGTGAAATTTGAGAATATGAATCTACTAAAATAATTAAGCAGAAAGTTAAGACTGTAAGTATCTATTAAAGTGGAACAATTTTATACAGGCATTCTGCACGGAGCTGTAACAGAATTACTGAGACTGGTATAAATGAAATATGAAAATGTACCCGTAAGTATGAGAAGAAATGACAGAACAAGTACAGGCAGGCACTAATAACACAGAACACCATAAGTGTGATTTCATTCAAACCAGGGGAGAAACAAATTGACCTGAAGATACCAGGTAAAGGGAGAAAAAGACCAGAGTCACAAAATACCCAAATAAGGAAAACAAGAGAATCACAAAACACGGGACTTTTACTAAAACCTTATGAAGTGTAAGATAAGGAAGAAGTTCAAAACCAGAATCCACTTCTGTAATGTGTGGTAGGTAAATCCAAAGTCAGTTCACTATTGCTAATCAACCACTCCCCAGCCTCCCTCAGCAATGAGGACTCAGCAGGTGGCATCCCTTGATCCCTGCATCATACACAAGAGATTCCAGTCAAATGACGCTGACACATCTCAGCGCTTGTGAGTGTGTGGGGACATGAGAGGAAATAAAAATCTATGAGAAAATGAGTATAAATCAAATTAACTGGCTGAGAGATTTTCAATAGTATCCTAAATTTCTATATTTCAACAAAATGCCAATATTGTTTGTCACACTTATTTCCAACACTCCAATTCAGCAAACAAAGGAATCCTCAAGATCCAACAGCTACACGACAAAGCTGGATAAGACTCAATCAATGAGTTGCCAAAGTTTAGCAGCAGTTGTAGTCAATAATAGGAACAAATTGAAAGATGTATTTAAACCATAATTAGAACAGCTAAAAATCAAACAGAATGCTTCTTTTTGAAATACGTATTTTAACTAAACTAGAGCACCTAAACAATAGCATGTCTTCTGAATCGGCATTAAATCAAAGTAACATTATTCAGGAGACTTACCACATAGAGTTGTTTCCACATCGCTCCCCAGTCTCTTAAAGTTGATGTCATTTCTGTAATAACAGAATCTTCTGTTGGAATAACCATTTCAAATTGTCTGTAACATGCAGAAGAATACATGATATTATACAAGCATTGCAAATCCCATTACAGTTACTAATATACAGACTTCCTCCTGCCAACAGTGATGTCTATCAATCTACATGGGTGCTCCTTCAACCTATGACACCTTTTATTTGTATATTTTGTTTAATTGCCGTAGAAAAGTCTTGGGTGAAAATTATTTAATCCCCATGGAAAATCTTGATCCTAGAGAAGTCAAGGCTAATTGCTTACTAGGAGATAAGAATGTCAATGTCAAGAACTACATTCACAGCAAGAGTATTTCCCACAGTTTCCAAAAGGATCTTGCCACTTTAGCTTAGATTCCAAAACAGTGATTGTTGACACTCCTCTTTTTACATCTCTGTTTATAGAAATAAGACAGAAAATGCCATTCCTTATACTGAAAGAGGATATAAAAACCCAAAAGAAAGCTAGTACAGTGTGAATTCTTGCTTATTTGACGCTGGCCAAGAAAAGACTGGGTTGGCATGGTCAAGACCAAACTCTCCACCACACCATTACTTTACATTTGTTCTCATACAGAGCACGTTTCTCTCTTACTGAGTTAACATAATGATGTGATGATGCGCTGTAGGGTACACGGCCTAAATGGGAAACACAGGCTAACAAAGAAAATAGAGGCAACAAAGATTGAACTCCCTGCAAGTACTGTCATGGTGTCTGCTAACAAAAAGTACTCCATTTTTAAGCCTAGTTTTACTTATAGAATCATAGAAAACCAGGTTGGAATGGACCTCAAGGATCATCTGGTTCAACCTTTCTTGGGAAAAGCATTGTCTACATAAGATGGCCCAGCACCCTGCCAAGCTGAATATTAAGTGTCCAATATTGGGGACTCCACCACATCCCTGGGGAGACTATTCCAATAACTTGTCCTTGCTGTGAAAAAATTTCCTCTTGTATATAATCAGAATTTCCCCAAGAGTATTTTTTTTATTGTGATGGTTTACAATTTTATTTCACTGTTTTATCTACAACCACTTTTAAAGGAGAAAGGATCCTAGGGCATGACAAACCACATGTGGATTGAAATCCATAGCAAACAATAGAGTGTTTATAGTGTGGAGCCCTTCAGACCTGTGGGAATGAGACTTTTTTAAAATATGATAGTAGTCTTCATTATTATTTTTGCTCATCATGAGCTTCTCATCATTTGCTCATCATTGCTTCTACTCAGTCATGTTCACAAAAGAAGCGTCATCTACACCTGATGTCATTCAACTATTATGATGAGAAATGTCTTTACCTAAAGAGGTTTCAAACTGCTATGTATCAGTTCTCTATTAATAAATCTAAATAAATGATACAATGAGAATGCTCCCAAATTAAGTAAAACTTTGGAGGAAATTGTGTTGATCTAAGATCATTGACAACTAAAAGAACTTTAAAAGTGATACTGTCACGGTGTTACATTTAAAAAAAGAGTTAAGTTCCGTATTTCTTCTAGTCCGAATATTTGAGTTCCAAAACAAACTTTTTCAACTAATTTTAACCAATTGTTTTGGTTTTTATTAACTCTTCTGAAAATAAAAATCGATCGGCTGTGGTGCAAAAAAATATTGGCTCTTCATCACCTGAAGAAAAGAAGTGAAGGGAAAAAAATCTCTATTCATTTACAGCTTTGCCATTGAATCGATCCATTATTTTACCTTTTTTTTAAATGCCAGCTGTCTGCCATGGTACAGCTGCTGTCCTCAAAGAAAACAATTAATCTTAAACAGCAGGTTAATAGTCAGCTTCTGTACAGAATAACTTATTCTAATTAAGGCAACACCTTTTCAAGCCAAACTTTAGAACAGGAAGTGAAAACATAATAATTTTCTCTTTCTTCTAATATTGTCTTTTCAGAATACATCACTCCAATTTTATAATCATTCAGGAGTTTCAGGTTAGCTAAGGGCAACCATTTCAACTCCTATGGCAGTAAACTGAAGTTAAGATACCATAACATAATGAAATCACCACTTTACCTTATAAGCAAAAGATCTTTTGTACAAGTAACTGACCATGTTTAAATATTGGAATCCAAAACATTTCACCTACCCTTTGTTCTTAACGCATGCATTTTTCAAGTGAATGTAGTTGGATGGAAATATGCCCTGAAAAATAAAATAGTTTAAGTGAAATGAAAAACACCCTCCCCTTACATGACTTCAGAGTACTATTTAGTACCACTTAATATACAAATGCATGCTGAATCAAAAATCCAAATAATTACCAAAAAACATGCACAAAAAAATAATGCATATATACTTGGTGTAGATCTAATGGAAACTAAAATGCATACTCAGTATAGTTTAAATCCTTCAATATTTCAGAAAATTAGAAGATAAACACTTGTAGAATATGTAGAAGATTTCCTGAGAGCTAACTTATCCTAGATGTTTTCATTAACTATTCCCACACTGACAAGAAATGAACGAACTGTAGAGAGGTAACGTCTTACCAACCACATCTTAAAAATAGTATCTTCAGATAGGGATTTTCAATATAAAGCAAAACAAATAAAGTTCACCAATTTCAATAAAAATAAAGTTAAGTTAATAAGGAACATCAAAATGAACTTTTATTTGGTGGCTACTATGCCCTGCAGCACATGGGAAAGCTGTTGTAGATGCCTACACTAAAGAGCCTCAATGTCCTGACATGAGTGGTCCTTTTATAGTTACTTTAGGCCTCTCCACTGTTCCTTTGAATTTGCAGCGTTGCTTGCAACAATCATACTGCTCTTACGGTGCACTAACCTTCATCAATCAGAACAATAAGCAAAACAAAGCAACTCGGCTTCAAGTTTCTGACCGGGAACGTCATATGCTGATTACATAATGCAGTGAGGGAAAATACATATATGTTCTCTTTATAATAAGCACAGCTATATACAGCTTTCCTTTGTGATGAAGGTGCCTCATTTTCTTTTAACACAGACATTAGATCTTCAACAAAAGTACATCTACTGTGTAGAGGCAGCTGCCCTTGTAAATGCTCCTACTCCTCTGTAATGTGAAGTAGCTCAGGAGAGCATCTCCCAAGGACAGTAAGATGTACTGTGCAGCCTTGCACTTGCAACAATGGGCCAGAAAACAGGATGGCTGCATACGAACGCTTACTGCAGACCAGCTGTCACAGATTGAGTGTCAAAGCTGACAGAATAACAAGGGAAGAATCTTCAACAGAGCAATACCAGTAACAAGTGGAGTTACAAGGTGCTCTTTTCATTTTACTTTCAGAGAGACTCCCTTCAAAAACCCAATTCAGAAAACTGTTTGCATTCACACTAGGAAAGCAGAAAATATAGATCTCATTTCTTCACACATCAAGCCATGTTTAGAAAACCTATTCATAACTTCTGTCAACACATTTGACAGACAACAAAGCAACACTGACAGCAAGCATGTGGTGAGAATTGCAACAAAAGACACAGAAGATGCGATAACAAATCCCAACTGTTCATGTCTTGTAAATCAGATTGCAATATATATCAATGAGGTCAAAGTAGTAAACATCAGATTAGACTCTGTGGCTAAATTTATTGCTCACATTGACCTTCCATATAAAGCAAAGGAAATTTATGTGAGCAGGGACTGCAGGCATAGGCACAAAAGACCAATGACTTATGATCTGAGCCCCTACAAACTTCTGAAATTAACATCTATGTGCCCTATTTTGCAGCTACAGAGGCTTGGAAATTAAGAGAGCAAAGCTCACAATGTGGGTTTAAGGAGCAACAGAAGATTTAAGATCTTTCTTCAAGGGTTTTAATAAGACTAAAAACTTCAGTACTGTGTTGAGAGAAAAAAAGGAAATCCTGAAATGGTTTCCCATACGAAAAACAAAATCTTTACAGCCACAGAGGCAAGTCAACAGGAGAGATTAAGAACATAGAAAGAGAAATAGGATAAGTTAAGCTTAAACATATTCAACATGAATAAATGCCAAAATATTACTTTTATAATATTTCACGTATGAATGAAAAAAAAAATAAAATAGCAAAGTCTGGTTTAAAGTATTATCAGCTATATTACTATGGAAATCAAAGAATACACATCAAATAAAAATAAAATTAACTATACATTTTACATTACAATACATATCTTTTATTCAGTTTATACTGTGCATGTCACTCCTACAAACTAGCTGCCTCCACTAGCTGCTCTAAATTAATTTACAACACCAAGAAAAATAGTCACAGTCTAACCAACTTTTCCAACAGTATTTACAATTTATATCCTTATTAGTCTTTTCCTTTCAACTTAATTTCCTCTGAGTTCACAATCTGAAAATTAGAAATAAAATATTCACCAGAGCCTCAGATTTGTGGTGCACAATCCTAAAACATAGGAGTATTTTGTAAGTGTAATCCATGTCCAAATCTAATGAAAGCAATACCAATAATATATTTAACTACTAAACTCTGTTTTTCTTTAAGGGTAAATATCATATACTTACATGGAGACTATAAACTTTTAAAAAGTAAATATATATATTTTGCCAAAAAATGCAAAACTGTAATTGACCTTTACCTTAACATTGGGGTTTTTTAAGGCAAATCCTCTGTACCATCCTGTGAAGAAAGAACATTTTGCTTTTTAAAGTATGCATATGTTTCCATATGTAAAACAGATTTAATCTTTCCCTTCTGGACAGATACGACAATTACACAGTGCTGTCAGACTGCACTCATTTAAAAGACTTTCCACACAATGAGAGGTATTTTGTTTAAACCAGCTCATATTCAGATGACTTAATTTCAGGAATGACAGAATTTCAGGAATTAACTCTTTAACTCTGTATCCTCAAAGGTTTCTAACAATGTAACCAAGATAGATTTTGCACTAGACCCCACACCAGACAAAAGGGAAATGGTTTCATATATACTGTAAACATTTAAAAATAATATTTAGACTTCATGTTCTAAATCTATTGATCACATTATTACACAATTCATAATCTAACTGATTGAGAAGAATAGGTCCTATGCCTTCTGCAAGCAAACCTCTTACAAGGTTATAGTATATAACAGTATATAACCCTGATAGAAAACCAAAAAATACCTATATAATCCTAAATTATTAAAAAATCATATTGCCAGACAAGCCTTAGGTAATGTATTAAGGAGGCAGATTATGAAAAAAAATGTAACTTTCTCTTAACACTAGTAACGGACATTTTTCTAAAATCACATCAGTATTCTCGATCTCAAAACAGAGGCAAAAGAGAATGTTTACACTGCTTAAAGATTTAAACTTATGACTTTGAATTCATTTGAAAGGGTCTTGATAGTAGCAATGCTTCCCTTGGAAATACCAAGAAAGCAGAAGAATCACAATGAGAACACCTTGCTGTTTTAACTCTTTGCCTCTATGAATGTTTATTAAACAGATTAAATAAAAATAATGCACTGCAAATTAATTATTAAAGGATTAGAGCTCACCGGAATTGG